>OY829915.1:85899795-86499795 GCA_963691935.1 Nephrotoma guestfalica | reverse complement strand
TGGAATTAAGCTTAGATAAAACGGAGTTAATAGCATAATAAATTTATTTTAAAGTTTAAAATCCAAAAGTGTTATCAGGAAAATTAATTGAAAAATTATTTGTGTTTAGTGTACAAAAAAAATCAAAAATTATTTGGAAAATTTATATTTCAAATGTGAAATTGTTTATATGTATTTGAAGTGTTTTTCATTAATAAAGTGTGTATATGTATAGTGAAAATTCTATTTTATTAAAATGTGTTAGTGAATATTCTGTGATTTTTTTTTGTTTTTTTTAAGTTTTTTATTTATTTTTATTTTATTTTGAAAGATTCACGTTGGCCAATTTTTTTTATATATACTTATATGTATATGTAAGTGAATTTTCATGAGTTTATATGAGAATGTGTGTGCATGGTTCTATGTATATACTTTAAGAATGTATATATAAACAATAACAATAAATATTGTGGTGAATTTGAGTTAAATGTAAATAAATTTATAAAATAAGCAAAAATATATATATACATAAATATATATTTAGCTGTTTAAGAAAATAAAAGTATATAAGGATATATATATATATATATGCATAATATATATATATATATAGATATATATATTTGTATAGATATATATATATATATATATATATAAATGTATATGTTCATATTGTATATATGTGGTTAAATTATTAAATAAATAAAAAGTGCCATATGATTGTTATTATTATGATGTGTACTGAAAAATCATGGAAATTGATGTGAAACATAGAAATCAACGTAATCGTCGACGTGAGAGGGCTCAACGCATGCAAGCTGAGAGAGATCGTGACGTCGATGGTGGGGGTGTTGGTGGTTGTGACGATCCGGATAGCGCGGAAGATGAGAATATACCATCGAACCGTGAGAAACCACCACGTCCCCCAATCAGACGGAAAAAACCACAACAGAAAGAACCATCACCACTGTTGGAAGAGGATATTATTGATGGTTTTGCAATTATATCGTTCAAATCATATGAGGACTTAGAAGTAAGTGATTTGAAATCATACTATATTAAATTACATTTTCATATTTCCATTTTTTGCAATTTTAGTATTTGATCAACTGTTAATTATATGTGATTTTATTATGTCAAATTGTCTTCACTCGTTTGTATTGATGGGTTACGCCTGCGCAATGCACACAGTTTAAATTACATGTTATAATATTATACTAAAATGCATTTTAATATTTGGTTCCATGGAATTATCGAATTGCATAGTTAAGGCCTAATGTAATTGTGTGTAAGAAAACAATTATTTACAAGGTTTCTAAAGAGAGATCGGTTATCACGTTCCTTATTAAATTCAGTTCAACTTATTTGCGCAGAATTCTAGATAACTGAATTGCTCTGGGCAATTGTAAAGTTGCAATCATTATCTTTATTAATTTAAGAAATACTTGGTTGGCCCTAACAACAAGTCCTACATTTAAAATATTCTCAGAAGTATGTTAGTACTCCTCTAATTTGGCGGTGTCGAGTGCTAAATTTAATTAAACACAGGTGGCACGAAACTTCTGAAGACTTAACTCCAGATTTTGGATATGAATTTTCCATGTGAATGCAATGTTTTGTTAAATACCAAATGGTTATTTCTGTACACTTCCCTTAAGTGTACAGAAATTAATATTCCAAAACGATTAGTTCGTAAAAATCACTATTAAGCGAATCTACCTACTTGTCGTAAAGTAACCGTCTTATTAAAATATCAAAAACAAGTTACGAAAAATTAGTTAATCAATATTTGAGGCAATTGTTTATGATAGCAGAACCTCGCCATTTTTGGGATTATAATAAACTTGCCGTAGAATAGAATGTTGTGTTAATATATTTTTCTTTAGACCATTTGAAAAACCCAAATTTTATTTTAGTTTAAACTCCTTTATAATAGGTACTTCGATGGTCCCGGATTAAGTTACTATTGAAGAAAGCCTATCAATATATTATACTAATACAGGAACAGATTTCCGTTATATACGGTGAAAATGTATGAATTTATAAATTTCACAATTGCTAATACATCAAAATTATGCAGCACAAAAACTATTATATGAAATTAAATTGGATTTTTGTAATACTTATGAAACCTAAATAGCCATTGGGTTTCAGGTCATCCAACAGTTGACAACATGTTGAGAAAAATCACGGCTAACGTTATTAAAGTTTTTAACAGTTGGCTAGCCTGGAAGCGCCATTAAATGTATGAAAGGATTCGTCATGAATAAAAATTGTGCAGCACAAATTCCTTTGAATCAAATTAATGTAGAATTGTTTTAAACGAAAAACAGATTTTGATCAAAACAATTTTCTGCCAAATCAAAAAATGTTGCTCTAAACTTTGCATGTTAGCTTCTCTTCTAAAATTGATGTATTTTATGATTGACATCATTTTTAAAAAATTGTTCATATTTTTGTCGATTGATTTTGTAGTTTCTTTACTACACATATAAAATGTTATGTTAAGTCAAATTAAAGTAAACAGAAACATAAACAACAATAGACCGACCAAATGGCTTAGTGGTTAAAGCTTTGGCGTTTGGATCGGGAGGTACCGGGTTCGAATCCCGATAGGGGGGCAGGATGCAAAGGGAATTTTCATCAACAAATTACGATTTGTGATGAGAAGGAACACATCTATGACCCCCTGTCGGAGTGCGGGGCTCATGGGCCGACCCATCTTCCATGCCAGTATAGGCTGGCATGGAGCTATGCAATGTGCAGATGGTAATAAAAATCGGACCTATGTACGTCCTCGAATTGGCCAAATACAGGCGTAAAGCTAAGGACGTAAATAAGCGAACCGTGAAAGAGTTGGGAGAGCCTCGGCCCCAGAAACAGTACAGGGAAAAGAAAAAAGAAAAAAAAAACAACAATAGTCATTTTTATTAGCTCTTTGCCATGTTCTTATTGGATGTATCCAGCCCATGTAGGCCTCACTAAAAATAGTAGGCCTCACACATATGGGCTAGATCCAAAATATCTTCTTCAAAAAAATGTAAATATCAAATGTTTAGTGAGACAAAAGTTTTCTGTCTACTTTTGAATAGATATTTTTTGGTTTGAACCTGTACTTTAATTATCAATTTATTTTGTTCTATTCTCATTTGTTTAAGGAATGTAATATTTACTTAGACTGCGGTCCAATTCGTGACTTATTTTGTGGACAGTGACTTATTTGAAAGTTTAGAATAAGTCTGCTGTCGAATAGACTTATTGAAATCTTGCTTGTTTTGATGAATTACCAGGGCGTAAATAAAAGTTAAACAAGTCTACAATATGTAAGTCTAATAAGTCAATCTCCACAAAATAAGTCACGAATTGGACCGCAGCCTTAATTATTAAAATATATTATATTCGACATACATCCTGCCAAAAAAGTAACGAGAATTAGGCGACAAAACATAAAATATTTATTATTCATTCAAATTTATTGTATCGCCTTCAAAGTAGACTCCTTCCGAAATATTGCAAATATTGCACTTATGCCAACGAATAGTCCAATGATCAAATCATCAAACCCATTTTACGGAATCGACTTCAGTTCGCGCCGTGAACTCACTTTTATGTTTTCTATCGACTGAAAACGGGTGCTTCGAAGCGGTAATTTGAGTTTTAGAAAGAGTTGTCAGTATCATCATATCAGTTGGTCGATGACATTTGTTGAGTTTTTGGCCACGAATTCGTCCACAATGGTAGCGATGAGGTGGTGCGTTTTCATGGTGCAAAATCCATGAGGTCTTTTTCCACACACCTGGTCTTTTTCGACGAAAAAGTCTGATCTTCTGGCAAGAATCCCGAGTGCCCAACATGCGATAATCACCGAAAACAGTCAACTTTTCCTTGACTTTTGATCGACTTTAACGTCAGCTCAGTTGGATGGCGGCATTCTAAAGCTTTTGACTGGTTTGCATATCAAACTCGTAAACCCACGTCTCATCACCAGTTATAATACGTTTTATGAATTTGGGGTCGGAATTGACTCGTTCTAGCATGTCTTCAGCGATCTTTACGTGGTTGAGTTTTTGAAGAAAATTCAGGTCTTTCAGAACTAGTCGAGTGGCAACGCGTTTCATGCCCAAACAATCGTATACAACGGCACGAATTGATTCGTGAGACACAGAAAGTTTAGCGGCTATCTCTCTCAAACCTAAATGTCGATTTTCCGTCATCATTTCCTTAATTTTATTGATGGTAAGTAACTTCAGTTGAAGACGTTGATGGCCGACCAGAGCGAGGCAAATCTTCCACCACATCTCGAACGCTTTTGAATACAGTGGTGTATCATTCATATGCACGTGTTTTTGATAACGTCGAGCCTTCTGTAACATTTTCAGCGATTCGGCACACGAAATTCCATTGGCAACATAAAATTTGAGACAAATTCTTTGTTCGATATTTTTATTCATTATAAAAATCGCAAAACACACTTGAGATGACCTGACAAAATAGAGCACTGTAAACAAACTAAATGATAGATCGCGTTTAAACTTCATGCCAAGATAGAGGAAAGTTGTGTCAACTGAGCGACAAAAAAAAATTTACAATCCCTTTAAGCGGGCTTTTTAAATCATCATTTACAGTTACTTTTTTGACAGAATATAAACCCAAAATAACATGAAGATATTGCATACATCGCAAATAGAATTCTAGAACTAGCAAATCTACAATTGAGACATCTGAAATGTAAATCTACATGGGCTTATTTCTTTTGATTATAATAGCACTCGTACTTAGAAACATGTCAGAATAACCGTGCGATTCTGATGTTAAGACTATTAAGAGGCTAACAGTTAAGAAAATTTTTGGTAAGACATTTTTTTAAATCATATTCTTTTGACACTACTCCTAAAATTTCTCTTAACAAGTCTTCAAATATATTTGGAAACCTAGAGAAGTTGAAATTGTATTTTTAAAGTTAAATAATTGATTTAACACGTATATGTTTGTAATAAATGATATTTTAGCATTTATATTTTTATAATAAAATAAAATATATTTATTTGGCCAAAAATAGAATATTAAACATTGTTGCTGTATGTCTACCCATAACAACAAAATATGTAATTTATGAAAAATTATAAAAAAAATTTTTTATGGCCTAAACTCCATTTAGAGCGTTGTTTAAGCAATCATTGTTTCATTAGTTTTAATCAGTTTTAATTCAGTGTAATAAAAATTATAATATTGTGATGTCTAAGATCCCATATTTGTTACGTATTATGTTAAGAGGTGTTCATGAGAACTTCTTAACTAATCAGTACGTGTAGAATGTCAAAATATAGGGCGGACCAAATAATTTTATTTTTTAAATGCAATAAAACAATACGTTTGCAATAAAACAAATATTTTTTCAAATTTATTTTTTCATTGTAAAGAACAATCCTTCCGATTAATTATGGAATACTATTTCATTCATATGACTGCCTCGGCTGGCCTTGACGTACCCCATACGGCCGGTCCAATTTTTGAGCACATTTTCGATGGTATGCGCCATTATGTCTTCAATGGCAATGCGAATATTGTTCTTCGCCAACGGCATCAAATCACAGCTCCGAGGCGGCCAAATCACATCAGCATTTCGGCTGATAATTCGATCTTTGAAGACAGTGCGCAAAATATCAATTGAAACGTGTGCTGTGTGGCATGGAGCGTCCTCTTGTTGAAACCAAATGTTGCCTATGTGCTTCTCTTCAAGTGCCGGGAACAAAAAATCGTTTATCATGGCGCGGTAGCGCTTACCATTGACAGTAACGTCGGCTCCTTGCTCATTTTCAAAGAAAAATGGCCCAATGATGTCACCGGACCAAAATCCACACCAAACAGTCACTCGTTGAGAATGAATCGGCTTCTAAACGATCACGTGCGGGTTCTCCGTGCCAAATGCGACAATTCTGCTTCTTACATAGCCACCAAGATGGAAATGCGCTTCATTCGAAAATATGATTTTTTTTGCCAAAATCGGCATCTTGAAGTCGATCGCAAATCCAGTCAGCAAACGGAATACACAACCATTTTCGTTCAGCGGAAGGATAAAACTAACATTCTGTCAAATCAGAAGTGACATAACCCTTACCATACTCAAAATAACCGCTAGTTCAAAACAAAAGTTTTTTCACCCACCCTGTAGTCTAATGAAAGACAAATGTCTTAATTATGAGACATTTTGTAGTTATGACCTTTGTGACTATATGTCAGAGTGACTATATGTCAGAATTGCACGATTAATTAAATCTTTATATTCTTCGATTTTCAAATTTTTTAGTTTGATTTCCCGGTTGATCCAAAAGATGACTTACACTTCCATCAATATTTCATATTTCAAATAACAAATCTTCCATAAAATTTTGATTTATGATTCGTCGAATCCGAAAGTGATGGTTTCATTTTAATTAATTTATCAATTTTCGGTGTTCTTCCGCTATCTATATGCACTACAAACCTAAGTAAATACTACTAGAATTATATTTTTGATTAAAAAAATTATCGCTTAAGTGTACTTAAATATAATAGATAAGGTAGACGGATTGTTATGCCTTAGGTTATGTAAAATTCTTTCTTCCGTTATTAATTAGTAGTATTAATTATCATTCACAAAATTGTATATGACAAAATCTATCTACGATTATTTAATTTAAATGTTAGTAAGATGTGTTCTTTTCTATCATGGCTTCTAGCTTTGAGTATCGGTAAAATGCACATCGTTAATAAATAATTTGCATATTATTTGTTATGGAAATTTGAAGCAACAAAAAATATTATGTGCTGCAGTCTTATTTTTTATATTTTTGTCAGAAAAACTATATACATACTTACTTATAGCCACATCGAAAATAAAATTTATAATAAAGTATGTATTTAATTATTAAGTAAAGAAAAGTTATATTATTAGATTATACAATATTTTTGTTTTTGTGTTTGAATCTAGCATTTAATTATTTAATTCACTTAAACAATTTCAGATCTGGAATAATTCCAATTTTTTTTAAATTGTTCTCAAATTAATTACAAAATATTTTGTTAGTTTGAAATCGAAATGTAACGGTTTCACTGTAATTTGTATAATTAGTTTATGTAGTATTCTTTATATAACAGGAGATTTAAAAAAAAATTGATTTTAAAAGAAGCTGTCTATTGAGGATGTTAGAGTGTCATTGAACCTATTCTTTATCTTTATATTATAAGTAATAAGAAAATAGTGTGTGTAAGATAAAACTCAATCATCGATAGCTGCTTTTAAAAATACAAAAGGGAAAATTCTGTACATTTTATTTTGAGAATGCGCATTACGACGTTTCATATATATTTCGTTTTCATTTTTTGTAAGAAACACTGTTGGAAATGCTGTGGTAGCTATCACAATAAAAATCATAATGATGTTTCTTGCTTGATGTGGTATATACATTTATCTAAACCGATCCTTAATACCAAAAAGGATATTAAATAGAACAGTTGTTAATTATTCGTTCATGATATGTTAGGTACTTTCATTTTATAAGTGGGTATATAATTAAATAAAGTATATGTTTGTGTATAATAAAAATGCACATTATATTATTTTCAGGCGAAACATTTTTTATGAACAGGTATTCAAAAGCGAATTTGATCTTTTAGTCAGCAGATAAATTAGTTAGAATAGGCGAACATCATCAACAAGTATTTAGAATGTGAATTATTATTACCTAATTATAAAAGGCTAATCTATAATTAAAAATTCTGGCATTATTATCAAAAACCTATATCTGTATGTATTAGTTATTTCCGCTCAATTTCCGCTTTTCTTCCAATAACTATTATTTCTTAATAGCAAGGACTTTTAGATGACACTAGTCGCATATCAATATGATAACCATTGGTTCTGAAGGCAAACAAAAATATGTCCGAAGACTACAAAATAAAGGATTTTGTCCAAAACAGATAAAAAACGGCGAAGCATGGTGGAGGCAATATTGAATTATAGAGTTGATTTTCGTATTATGGTGTTGAGCATATTTATTGGGATAAGGTTAACATGGATCAATACACCTATATGTCCTAATAAAAACGTGAGGTACTCATATGACGGGTGGGTGTATTTGCCAGATATCAACTCGAAACACATCTTAAGAAAGGCGAAATAGTTTTATGAGATTTCTCGATCTCAATTCATTTGAGCATTTATGGAAAATTGTAATTGAAACACCTTAAGAAAGGCTAAATAGTTTTATGACTTGGACAGCACAATCTCCTGATCTCAATTCATTTGAGCATCTATACAAACATTTAAAAATTAGGCAGTAAAGAAACCGTGAACGATGATACTATTTTACCTTGTCGGACCTAATTCTACAAATTGCTGTTGTCTCCAAAAGTAAAAATCAGCGTGAATTATGGTTGTCAATTAAGAACATGTGTAAGATGATAAATCAATCTCCTGATCTCAATTCATTTGAGCATCTATACAAACATCTAAAAATTGATGTAGTATAAAAAAAAATCAGCGCGGATTATGGTAGGCATAAAAGAAATCGTGGACCATGATACCATTTTACCTTGTCGGACCTAGTTCTACAAATTGCTGTTGTCTACAAAAAGGAAAAATCAGCGTGAATTATGGTTGTCAATTAAGAACATGTGTAAGATGATAAAAATTCAATATTGTCGAGCCTAATAGGCAGTCATTGATAATAAAGGACATGCTACTAAATTTTCGTTTCTTTAAACATTGTTGAATGGTCCCTAATTTTGTGACCTGTACTGGACAAGTCTTCCGGATAACGCCGGGCCTATGCCTTCAGCCTGCACATATAACAATTGGAAGAATAGGATAGGTTTTTTTGTAGGACGGATCGACCCGGTTTCAGACACCTAGCAATCGTACGGCACTAGCCAACACAATTCTAATCTAAAAGAAGGATAAAGGTCTTGCACAACAACTGCTTGATTAAATCAGCAACCTAAGAAAGTAAATATTATTATTTCACATGTATCTGGAAATTTCCTGAAATTTTATTCCAAATAAATACTTTTCGGCTTCCTAAACAAAATAAAAATTTATTAATTTAATTTTTCCCGAACTATTGAAATTAAAACAAATGCTGCAGAGCTATAAGAAATGCTTATAGCTCTGTAAGTTACAAGTTTATTTACTATGTATTTTGTTCCATTTCACACAGCACGAGCTTAATAATAAGATGAATGAATGAAATTAATATATATGATATAGACAAAAAAACGTGTAATACCACTCATCGTGACAAAATAATTTATTGTCGAGCTTATTGTTAGCTGCACCTGCAACTCGAAAACTCATATTGTGCATATTCATTTTGATTCTATGATTTTGAATGTACGGCCTAGTTTTTACACAGAATCTCCCGCACACTCTTTTTACACATAACAAAACCGAAGGATTGAATAGATTAGTTAGGTGGGATAGAATCGGCACGGTTACATACACCTAGGACAGCCGATAGTGAGTAACATAATGACTTCCCAACTCCAATCCACATAATCGGCAATTAGCATTCCATCTCCTTCTACGACTGACACCCTACATTTAATAATAAAATCCAAAAACTAGATTTTATATTAGTTTCATATAAAGCTGGATTCAAATTTCTTGAAATTTAATTTTTAATTAGTAGTTCACTTCCACTATTCAGTAGCTTAAAATTAATTATCAGTAATTAATTAAATAAAAGATAGTTTCTTTGCACGTATGAAATTCAATCTAAATCAAAGCCAAAGGATAGAAATGTAATAATTAATAAATCATCTAATAGTCCCAGTTGTACAATAAAACTTAATTTAGTATTTCGGCTTCTGAATAACCAAATATTTAAAAGTCACGTTCAAGAACCAAAAATCGAAAAGAGAACATAAACCGAAATCCATTATCACTCAATAATATCATTTCCAAACAGGTCAAGGTAAAATTAAAATATATTTATTTATTAGAAAATATTATTCTTAGCTAAATTTAAGGATTTAATGAAATTGTATTAACAGACACATTAGCACTCTTTGGCAGGCAGGAACTATATAATATAAAAATACTCAAAACCGTTAGTTTAAATTAATCTTGCGAATATCCATACTAAATGGTTCTAAGCTGAAATAGCCATTTTATTAGTAATTAAAAATATTTCTAATTATTTTTGTGTTAAATATACATTGAAATACATAATTAGATTTAAACTTAAATTAACTTCATCAGCAAAATAAATTGTTAATTTAAAATAAAATAAAATCTGTTTGCAAAATATTATGTAAACCTCCACCCAAAATCAAAATATCTTTGTTAGTTAATTTATTTGTCAGTTTCTTCGGTAAGCATTCGCACTGAAATACTAAATCCCTTATTCAATCAGAAATACTAATTTCCTTTACACTTAAAAACAGTCCTGCAAAATAAATCCAAATTAGTCTAGCAATCTAAAATTTAAACACTTTCGACTAGAGAAATATACTTTAGAATCAGCCCTACATCGAAATACTATCATACAATTTGTATGTATAATAAGTTGACTCCAAATCCTTCACGATACATACCAATTCCCGAGGTACTAAGTAAGTGACTCACATTAAAAAAATTTGATGCACCAATTTTTTTTTGTTGGAAAGAAAATAACATTTCAAATAAAATGAAGGAATGAAATTATTATTAACTTAACTTTAATTGAACAATGAGCTTATTAATCCCATCTACTTTTATTAGTCATATTAAAATTTAAATTTAGAAAGTAAAACAAATTATACTAATTGTTGTTACCAGTGGCACTATTCTGGTAATTCCCCGGGAATAGGGAACTGGGGAAAGAATTTATATGTAATATCTGTTCAATAGTATATTGTATAATTAGGAGGAAAAGTATTGCATTCCCGGACGATAGTGGAAATTGGCAACCACGGGAGTTCGGGAATGCACTTTTCCTCCGAATTGCACATACTATTTTTTCTCCGATCGGACTTTAAAATGAATATAAACCCAAAATAATTTTTAGTATTATTCATTAATTATCATATTAAGAAATCAAAACAAAGTAAAAAATCGAAAATAATATAAAATTATTGCTTAGTTAGCCACGACATCATAAGATATAAATACATTTTTTTTCAAAAGTCGTCAAGTTTGTGTACCTATTTGATTTATAAAAAACGTATGAACGAAATTTAAGGGATATGGACAGTGAAAGTGAATTATCCTTATCTTGTACTCCGCCGGATATAGTGGAAGCAGCCAATTCAGCTACATGTGATTTATTCCCGTTTTATTATTATGTATACTGTTAAATTAAAATACAAATGCGTTTGACCTTATAAGTGTACTTTTATTTCTTCTAAACAATTAAAAATCCATACGGGAATATATTCCCGGCCTAGGCCAGAAAAAATATTCTCGTACTATTATTACTTGTTGCTTAGCAACAAATACAACATACTGAAATCATGAGCTTTTCGTTTAGAAAAAACAACGGAAAGATATATTTTTTCGTACGATCGGAGAAAAATATCATCTTTCCGGCCTACTGAGGAGAAATTGATGTAAATATTTATAAATTGGGAATAATTTTTCTATATCTAATTTGGCAGGACAAATTATTCCCCATTTAATTTGGTTTTCAAAAAAATTAACACCAACTTTTTACCTCAGTAAGCCAGAAACAAAATGTTTAAATAAAAATTACATATAAAATTTTTCCCCAGTTCCCTATTCCCGGGGAATTACCAGAATAGTGTCACAGGTGTCCGAGTGAATTACCTGAAACTAAAGTTTTTTAATACAATTAATTACTGCACAGTTAGTTAACCAGCAAATTTATCATAAACAATAGAACAATATAATGGATTATTTAACTTCTTAGATACTTGTGTGAAACAATATAGGTAATAATAAATTGTCAATTTAAAAATTTAGGAAACATTTTTTGATGTTTTTCATATCCTGGATAAAATGTTTAACTATTCTAAAATACATGGCCAGTTTATTAACTTTTGGAAGGCAGAACTTCAACATGATCAGCATTTGAAGGAATCAGAAAGAATTCCCCACTCTTGTTCAGGAACACATTCAAAAATCTCAAGTGATCTAGCCGAAACAAACAAAAAAAATATTGCCTTTCCTAACTTGACTTAGGTATATTTCACAAACCTATCCCATCCATTTATACACCTAAAAATCACCCAAAATAAACACTATTAGAAACAAATTTCAAAATGACGTTCTCCTGCTATTAAGTAACGCAACAATAACTTTCACACCCCATTCCTACACGTACCGCATATTGCAAACCCCTGTAGGTTGATTCTGGCTTTCCTATAGGAAAAGGAAATAGGAAAAACATTTACATAGCATTTTTGTCAAAAATATCATTTTTTGACCTACTGTGAAATCATGTTTGATCTAAATTTTTATAATTTAGGAAATATGAATAATATTCCCAATTTAATTTTGTTTATGAACAAATTTACACCAACTGCTTACCATAATATGACAGAAAAAAAAATTTTACGACACAAATTCTAGGAACAATCTTTCCTAATTCCTTTTTCCTATAGCCAAAATCGACCTACTGATCTCATTTATGTGTTTCAAGTCTTTTACTAGTGCTATGTATGTGTATACGCCCATCTCGCAATATATAGACTTTGTATGTATGCAGGCCCAAAAAACCCAAGCAAGAAAAAAACTCATACGAATGCTATGGAATTTTTTTTTTTTTGAAAAGTTGTTTTTTATTTAGAAATTTAGTTAGTTTTCATTTAGAAATTTACCATTTTCCGCTATGATGTCTTTATTTTGATGATCGTCATATAAAATATGTAGAGCATAGTTAGTGTGTATGCATGAAGAGTAGTAATTTCTTTCGTTTTTCTTCTCTGTGTCATCCACTCTACGTGCATACACACAAAATTTGCTTTATATTATACGGTGATCATTAAATTAATAGAATGATAGCGGAAAATGGTAAAATTCTGAACGAAAACTAACTTGCTAAACAATTTATCAAAATTAAAAGTAAATAAGCAAAGTTTATGCTCAGGTGATTGAAATTGTACGAGACACGTGTACGAGATATAACTAAATAAAGTGAAAAAAACTTAACAAACAATAATTTCCATAGCATTTGTATGAAAGTGTTTTTTCATGTTTACGTTATTTGGACCTTCATATATATATATATATATATATATATAGGATTTTCCAATAAGAGTGATATGATTCGCAATAATTCAATTGTTGCACTTGCTGTGTGGCACGTAGACCAAATGTTGTCAAGATCAACTTCTTCCAATTTCGGCCATAAAAAGTTGGTTATCATCGATCTATACCGATCTCCATTGACAGTAACGGTGTTACCAGCTTCATTTCGAAAAAAATACGACCGATGATTCCACCAGACCAAAAACCACACCAAACTGTCAATTTAGGTGAATGTAATGGTTTTTCATGAATAATTTGTGGATTTTCTTCGCACCAGAATCGACAGTTTTGTTTATTTACCGCACCACTCAGATGAAAGTGAGCCTCATCGGAGAAGATGATTTTCTTAAAAAAATCGTTATCGTTTGTAATTGCAATTTATAAACGTTGTTCTTGCGTATATCTCATCATGATGAAATTGTAAACATTACTGAATACAATGAAACAAAAAATGACAGATCATGACATATTGCAAATGGCCGAAACGACACTTAAAAATCATATCATTCCTATTGGAAAACCCTATATAACTAATTCAATAACTGCGGCTTATCCTCTCTAAATCAAAAAATTTAATATTTTGTTAATACGAATCTACAACAAATAAAACAAAGTTTATGATCTTTGACTTTGGATTCTACTTAAAAAATATTAACCTTTAAAAATATTAACCTGTAGAACAACGGTAAGCCTTAATTTTAAATGTTTTGCTTTTAATTGCTCCTACGATATTCGTTATAACTATATGTACGTGCTTATATAAATGCATATTACGTATTATGAAAATGGTTATTTTATACGGTTTTAGAAACCCGATGAGTTCGGTTAGTACGAAGTGGCAAACAAAATAATAATGGCCTTAAACATCCCGCTGATTAAATTAAAATTGCGGCTAATAAATTAAATGTGGTGTACAAATTTTGGGAACATTTTATTGTTTAAAATTAAAATTCTATACTTAAGCCTAACATTTATGTTTTAAGTAAGTAAATAAAAATAAATTTATAAGTAAGCACGTTACTTTATACAATTCAAGTATTGTCTACAAAACCAGTGGGGTATTTGGCTAACCTTTTCTCTTTTTAAGCTTTTACACAAATACAATAAGTTAAATATCAAAACGTTTAACTAGAAGAAAACTCAAAATCTTCAAGGTCGATTAAGGCCGTTAACCTGTAACTTTACACATTCAAAATACTTCCTATGTCGTTTGAACATATGTATTAGATTACAAAACTAGTCGCAGTATCTAGTTCTTCTTTCCTTATACCGATCTCCATTGACAGTAACACCGTTACTTCATTTCCTTCCAGCTTCATTTCGAAAAAAATACGGACCGATGATTCCACCAGACCAAAAACCACACCAAACTGTCAATTTAGGTGAATGTAATGGTTTTTCATGAATAATTTGTGGATTTTCTTCGCACCAGAATCGACAGTTTTGTTTATTTACCGCACCACTCAGATGAAAGTGAGCCTCATCGGAGAAGATGATTTTGTTGCAATTGGAGAACGATTATTTTGATAATAAAACTGAATAATTTGTAAACGTTGTTCTTGCGTATATCTCACCATGATGAAATTGTAAACATTACTGAATACAATGAAACAAAAAATGACAGATCATGACATATTACAAATGGCCGAAACGTCACTTAAAAATCATATCATTCCTATTGGAAAACCCTATACAAACTGTATTTTTTTATTCGCCTTCTACTTGGTCGAATACACATACGCAATGATAATAATTGTGTAGTTAATCTGATTGACATTGTTTTTAAATAAATTGAAATAAAAACGGTAATACTCCACCGGTAGTATATATTGCGCGTCCTTCTTGTACATACATACACATGGAGACACAATAATAAAATGCTATATACTTCGTAAAATCACATTTTCGGTGGTTCACGGAATGTCAGTATATCCCGTTATAAAATTCCAATGCAAGTCTTCATGTATAAATGATACACATCACATTCATAAATTTTCACTCATTAAGTATTATTATTTGTTTATTATTATTATATGTACTCGTACTATCAAAAGAACACATTTACAAAAAAATAAATAAATCTAATATTTTTTTAAATTTTCTATTTATTATAAAGAAAGACAAAACTCGTCTTTCTTCTTCGCCGATTAATCGCCGACCGGAATTAAATATAAATATAAAATGTTAAAATATTTTTCCTTCTTTTTTTCGCTGTCTCTAATTTTATGGTCACCACTGAACACCAATTTAAACCAAAATATCACTAAACAATTTTGTTTTGGCTGTAGCATCATTTTGTTACGTATGTGCTCCATTTCTCTTTGTACTTCGCGTTAAATCAACTAATTTTAATACTTTTGAGTATTCGCGACAATTCCTTGTTTTAAGAGTAAGGCCGAATTCATACTTCAATTTCTTTCATTCATTCAAACAATTTTTTCGACCAATCATATTGCTCCAAAATAACGATTTTTGTTCTTCTGCATTTTTTCTCAATAGATGATTGGTCGAAAAAATTGTTTGAATGAACGAAGGAGTTGAAGTATGAATTCGGCCTAAGCTATAAAATAGTTTTGCCTATTATAAAAAAATTTAAATAAAGCTCTTTAATACGAATTAAACTGTCGTTATCTTTCCATGGCTGTTATTTACATTTTTACAAATAACTTCAAATATACGTTTTGCGCTTCGAAGTCGCATAAAGGGTTCCTCAGACTACGTAACCTACTAGTCCACCATGGTACCACAATTTTCGAGAAGGAGAATTTTAAAATCGAATTAATTTTATTACGGTTCACTTTGCTAGCGAATACAGATACCATTACATCACTCGAAGGATGAGAATTATGCCCCAAATTGTTTCGCCTGCAAATTTTTGTAGGTAAATAAGAAGCCTCCGCTATATAAAAATATTCAATATGCGCGAAATAAATAAACATATAGTAATAATTTAGCCATGATTTTTTTATAGGATTATTATTAATTTCTTTTTAATTAATTTAAAAGTGACATTTATATTTTTATCTAGGCGTCTGTCTTTATTATGAATCATTAACATTTATAAATATAAAATAATTTTTGTTTGTTAATTTTGATTTTGTTACCATAAAAATACTCGGATCGAATATATTTTATGGTAAAATTTTCATTTTTATAGTGGTTTTTGTTCAAAAAGTATTCTGCAAAATTTTGCATGGGCTTGTTCCTTTTCTTGTCTCTCACGTGCAAAAAGTCAATTGATTTTGTAGAAGAAAAATGTTGATCGCATGTAAATGGGCCTTTAGTAAAAGTAGTTAAAAAATATATTAAAACAGTAGGAGTACTTGCTAAATTATTTAGTAACTATTAATACTAAATAATTTAGCAAGTACATATTTTAGTAGTTGTGTGAATAATTACTATTTGATTTGAATTTGTGTTTTGTTTCTATTTGTATTAATTTCCTGAATTTAACAAAAAACATTTTATCTCATTTTTTTGTAAAATTTTGTTAACTATTTTTTCAAACGAGCTATAGAATGGATAATTTTAAATAGTTTTTGAAACAATTTCGTTAATAGTAGTAGTTTCGCTAGTATCTTATGAAGAAATTTTTTAAAGAATAATGTTATTAATGTAATTTTTGATTTCAAAAGTTGCATCCATTAATGAAGAAAACGAGAAATATCATTTTATTTTATGAATATTATACTTTTATTAATTACTAATATTTTAGTAATTTAGTAATTTTATTTAATGAATTGTTAAAACGGAATAATTTTTTACAAGAATTTAACAAATTGTGTTTTGTATAAATTGCAAATGTTGACGCAATCCATTACATTTAAAAATAAACATTTGAAACTAACAAACAGTTCAAATTACAAAATTCTAATTTTGCAACTTTATTAATAATTACAAGCTCTTTAAATCTGCACTTCAACTGCAAACCATTGCTACATATATACTTTATTTTTAATCTTAATTAGACACGAACTAATAAAATTATATTTTAAGAATTCAAAAATGCGATAATGGGGTTTTTTTAGCTAAGTACTTACATTTTACAGGACTACTTAACTATTCGTTTTAGGACTTAAAAGATCGGGAATTTAATACTTAATAAACTAACAAACAATCGATGACAGTTTTAAACATCCTTCATTGGCGTTATGCTTCGGTAACCTTATCAACTTTTGTTTGCTTCATGGAGAATTATTCGTCGTGAATAATGGTGTTTAAACATTGGTTGTCTTTTGTAGTGAAATGCCCATAAAATTCATAATCTCATAGCGAGAAATCTTATAGTTAGTTGATTCTTATAATTTACTTTCTTTGAATATTTCTTGGCATTGCTTATTTACTTACTCCTATATATATATATATATATATATATATATATATATATATATATATATATATATATATATATATATATATATATATATATATATATATATAAGCATAATCATATCGAAAGTTTTGAATTCTTAATTTACTATTTTACTGTACATTATACAATATAACTTAAAGAATACCGTAAAGCGTATTTATACCTAAGTATGTGTTCTACACATGTAGATACTGCGACTAGTTTTGTAATCTAATACATATGTTCAAACGACATAGGAAGTATTTTGAATGTGTAAAGTTACAGGTTAACGGCCTTAATCGACCTTGAAGATTTTGAGTTTTCTTCTAGTTAAACGTTTTGATATTTAACTTATTGTATTTGTGTAAAAGCTTAAAAAGAGAAAAGGTTAGCCAAATACCCCACTGGTTTTGTAGACAATACTTGAATTGTATAAAGTAACGTGCTTACTTATAAATTTATTTTTATTTACTTACTTAAAACATAAATGTTAGGCTTAAGTATAGAATTTTAATTTTAAACAATAAAATGTTCCCAAAATTTGTACACCACATTTAATTTATTAGCCGCAATTTTAATTTAATCAGCGGGATGTTTAAGGCCATTATTATTTTGTTTGCCACTTCGTACTAACCGAACTCATCGGGTTTCTAAAACCGTATAAAATAACCATTTTCATAATACGTAATATGCATTTATATAAGCACGTACATATAGTTATAACGAATATCGTAGGAGCAATTAAAAGCAAAACATTTAAAATTAAGGCTTACCGTTGTTCTACAGGTTAATATTTTTAAAGGTTAATATTTTTTAAGTAGAATCCAAAGTCAAAGATCATAAACTTTGTTTTATTTGTTGTAGATTCGTATTAACAAAATATTAAATTTTTTGATTTAGAGAGGATAAGCCGCAGTTATTGAATTAGTTATATAGGGTTTTCCAATAGGAATGATATGATTTTTAAGTGTCGTTTCGGCCATTTGCAATATGTCATGATCTGTCATTTTTTGTTTCATTGTATTCAGTAATGTTTACAATTTCATCATGATGAGATATACGCAAGAACAACGTTTATAAATTGCAATTACAAACGATAACGATTTTTTTAAGAAAATCATCTTCTCCGATGAGGCTCACTTTCATCTGAGTGGTGCGGCAAATAAACAAAACTGTCGATTCTGGTGCGAAGAAAATTCACAAATTATTCATGGAAAACCTTTACATTCATCTAAACTGACAGTTTGGTGTGGTTTTTGGTCTGGTGGAATCATCGGTCCGTATTTTTTTCGAAATGAAGCTGGTAACACTGTTACTGTCAATGGAGATCGGTATAGATCAATGATAATCAACTTTTTATGGCCGAAATTGGAAGAAGTTGATCTTGACAACATTTGGTTTCAACAAGACGGGGCTACGTGCCACACAGCAAGTGCAACAATTGAATTAATGGTATGCAATCCTACTTAATAATATGGTATGCATTCCTAGTTTAGTACAGGAAAACTCTTCTTAACGCTGCCCCGTTTAGAGCTGTTTCGCTATTACGCTCTCTCTCTTAATTTTACTATTTTATTTTCGTATATCCTCCGTTTCGCTTATTTTCATGCAGTATATGTTTTATTTATTCATTTTACCTTTAATTTGACGTTTATTTAATGAACTTCTTTGCTATACCTATCTCTAACATCTAACACTGATTCGCTTAGCGCTTCATGTTTCAGGAATGTATCTGGAGCGTTATGTGGGTTTTTACTGTATTGAAATTTGATAATTTGAATAACTCCGTCAACAAATTTTGTTAAATTTAAAATTTCACCTAATAAATATTTTCAATGCTTCAAATTTCAATATGTAGTTCTTTATCTTCGACGTTTCCAACAGAAAAATGGAGCAAAATGTTTACTGTGTTCAACGTGTCCTACATAAAACGCCAAAATCGTTATTAATATTGGCTTTAATGTCCGCTAAGAACGGTTATTATTTATCGTTAAGTATATTCGACGATGCGTTCTATACTTTTTAATTTTTATGATCAACAAATATTATAAATTTACATTTTAATGCACAAGAGAATTGTTTTCTACAACTATAAAAATGTATGACAACTTACAAAATGTTAAGAATATCTTCCGCTACTAGTATAATCTGTAAAAAAAATGATTTGTTCGCAATCGAAACGATAAATGGTACAAACTGGATATTTGTATAAAATTTATATGACAGGCATCCGACCTTAGGGTCCAATACTTCCAAATTTTAATAGTAGGTGTTGGAGAGGAAACTTACATGTGTGCAAATTGCAATAACACATCTAGCCGCGAAATTCAAAGATTGTTTGTCATTGTTAAATTTGTCGCGAATTCGAACAGAAATAAAGTACAGTAATTATGAAAAATTTTAACCTCGAAATAGTACGATTCGACTGATCGAGGTGAAATTCTTCTTATTTAAGCTTTATCCATAAATCGGGAGTACCTAGTGGTTTTTGACCGAATTCGAACCACCGGAAGTGGCCCCATGGGTTATTTTTCGTTTTGTACAAATATGTGGAACAATGTGGGTCCTGTTATTTTCATCAGTAATTCGTCCATATATAGCCCTGACGGATTGATTGATCGGTATGAAACTTCATACTTTAGCTTTTTCCATAAATTGGGAGGTCCAAGTGATGTTTGGCCCAAATCGGTTCTTAGGGTGTGGTATAGCTTACTTAGTATTTTACAAATATTTTGAAAATTAGTCACTTATAAGAAAAACGTCATTTATGAACTAAACGATTCTATTAATATTGCAATAATACCACCGGTCTAGATCAGTTTTCCAAAATTTAAGCGAAAATGACGTTTTTTTTTTACATGAAACGGATTTTGAACAAAAATTTGGTACTTGCACAGCCCAGAGCGGCTAACTGAAACGAAACTTTATACTTTAACCTTTTCCATAAATTGGTGGATCGCTGTGATTTTTCGCCAAAATCGATCCACCGGAAGCGACAACTTTCGTAGATGTTGTTTCTGCTTTTGGAAATATTTTGAAAACAACTTGTATCATTTACAAGAAAAACGAAGATGAACTAACAGATTCTAAATTAATTTTGCAAGAATACCGGTCCAGGTCAGTTTCCCAAAACTTAAGCGGACATGGCGATTTTTGATAAAAAAAATATTTTCAACTTAATTTCGGCTTCTGTACAGCCCAAACGGATTGATTTGATCTTTAGTAAATAGTATATTATCAAGTAGAAATTTGCCTTTACTTTAAGTAATTATAAAACATTTTAATTGGAGATTGACTTTACGTTAAAGTAAAAAATTTGTTCACTTTTCAGTTGAAGATTATATTTTAATATAAATCTTGTTCGGTACTACTCGATTACTGCGAAATTTAAAAATTTGAAATGAAAGCATTACAAATATGTAACATGAAGCAAGGCTTTTAGTTCCTATTTCGGATTTCAAAGTAAAATATTATTTTGATATTAATGAATAGTAAAATTAAAACATATTAGTTAAGTATTTCGTATCTTCATCGATTTTATAGTCATCATAAAAATATAAGGGCGCGTGGCAGAGATAAATAATGCGGAAACAACTACACCACCAACGTCAACCGTTGCTTGGGTTGTAAAAAATGTAAGGCAAAATGAAATTATACGTTGGTTATGTTTCGATGTTTTCGGAATCGACAATTTAACTCAGATCATGGCGGCAGCAAGCAATCTCTAAGAATCTAATATGAACAAAGGAACAAAGTATTTCGACTAAAGTGTGATATTTTAACCCAAAATCGAAATTTTACTTTTCGATTATTTTCTTCGCAATTTTTTTTATTAGACTATTTTTTACGATTAAATATTTACGACATTTAATCATTCGATATTTCAATGTTTTCACAATCGTCCCAAACCCCAAATGTCCATACAATATTGTAGTTAACGATTAATTGATCCTACGATTAATTTGTCGTACGATTAAGTTTCCCTACGATTAAGTGTTTGGAGGAGTACAGAGTATCTATTGTGAAAATAAAAACAAATGTTCCACTTAATTGGCGTAAGGGCTATAATATTCATGCAATAATCGATCTTACGGTTCTTTAATTAAGTGTGTATACGTTGATGTGGCCGTGCGGTTAAATGTCCTTACGATTAACAGGTCTCACGATTACTGTATAAATACTTTATAAAATACGGTTAAATATTTACGATGATATGGTGGGATACCGTTAAGTAACATATCTTGGTTTGATGACCCCCTTGGTTTTATGAAAAAATACATACTCGTATATACTTACCTACATTTTGTTTAGGGCAAATCATTGATTCAAAATTAAAAAAATAATAATTTTAGAAACTAAAAATGTTTTACTTAACAATTATAATGTAGCAGTTGATTTATTGCACTTTAGTATATGATTGATGTTTATTCAAAAAAAAAAAAATGCGCGAAGTTCAACAAACGCTCCGATTATAACTCGTGATTGTTTTTTTGCACTAATATTTTTTTATTAACTGATTATTATAAATGTCAATTTCTCGCCGACATTTCTCATCGACACCCACGTATGATTTCAGATTACTTAGCTTAAAACAAAAATTATATTAAAAAAAAAAAACTCAAAAATTTACAACAAAGAAATAAAATATAAATTAAATTTTGATTTAACATTTAAAAATTTTAAAAATAATCTTCAGGATATTTTTGAAGTTGTCTTTCGATAAATTAAAGTCAAATAGATATGTCGTCGATGATGTTGAATGATTGAGACAACCTATTAATGGGGTTGTTTTCTCCATAGTTTGTTGTATGATCGAAATGTTCTGCATTTTACATGCATTGATATGTTTTCCAAAATGTAAACAGAATCAATGTGACCAAGCAAAACGTTACCAATAAATGCCAAAAGAAGTCGTATATTTTTAAGCGTGTATATTTTGTAATCCGTGTGTTTTGTTACGGACGTAACGGAGCCACATTTTCATGGAATGGTGAATTGTGGTCGTACTCTCATAGTCACTTTTCTTTAACAAGAACATCATAAACTTCTTTTGAATGCTTTCAATTCTTTTAATGTGCACAGCATAGTATGAATTTTAATTCACCTGCCCGTGTCCGATGTCTGTTTTGACAAATCCAAACATAGCATTCGCTTTCGCAATACAATTTTCAATAAGCATAAGAAATGCTTCATCTTTCGAGAAATGTAATACCTAAATAATAATCTCATTGACTCTTTGCAATACTTCGTTGTTGACTTTGTATGAAGTAATTAACTAGTAAAGTAGTAAAAAGTTATATAATATAATAATTAGCACCGTTTCAGACTTGTGGATTACTGGGGAATACTTATTATTCAAAATAATCGAAACGGAAAGTCAAACTACAAATGGGATGGAAATCATTAAAACATATGCTAAATAATCAAAAATTATACAATTTTAGATTATATATGTACTTAATAATTAAAATTAGAAACTTAAAAAGTAATAATTTTTATAATCTGACCTGACTTGGCATAAGAGATTAGAAAAAATTAAAAGACAATATTGGAATCATAATACGAGAATGTTTAAGAAGTTTAATCAATATTTCGATTGTACCAATTGATTAGTATTGCAAGTCTAAACGTAGACAAAATTAGGTAAAATAAGGCGCCTATTACGATTCTCACCTCATTTAAAATTACTATGCAAATCTGACGAGATTCGTTTGGAGTCACTCGGTGAGATGAGACCATAATAGAGGTATACATTTAAATAATATATATAATGCAATTAATTAATAATACAATACTACCGAAACCAGGTAATTTTCAGTACCAACCAACAAGCTTTATTTATGGTATTAACAAAAATCGGTGTTACGAAAGAAATATATGCAAAAACCACAGATAAACACTTAATATTTTTACTAAAAATAAAGTAGATAAAATATCGACTGTGACTCGGGAGTAAACGTTGATTATTGTTCTTATTCAGCTATCATCCTTAGCCTTCGGCCTTGGATGGCAATTTCTTCACTCCAGCAATTATTTTCTTTTTTACTCCCCCCCTCTATTATGCATCAAATCTACTGTTTTTCGTATAAGAAAACTTGAATTTCAACCAAAGGAATACGACAAAACCAAATTAATTGTAAAGATTTACTTCGTTCTTGTTTGTGTTAGTGCAAGAAACAAACTAAATTTTAGTTTAAAACTGAACAAAACCAGTTTTATAGTGAAAAGAAAAAAATTCGTTACATGAATGCAAGTGTAAACACAATTTATTTAGCAACTGGAATAACAGTCGTTTTTAATAACTTTAGAACTAATTAAGATTGCGTTAAAACTTTAAATCAAAATTGTTATTGATTTGGCCAGTATTGATTTGTCACTCTGGTTCCAATCCGTTTTAATTAAAATTAACATCTTTGTAGTAAGGAGAAAACTCACAATTGTAATCTTTTTTGTTTCAGTTTCAAAATGAACCTTTCACGTTTGAAAACGAATAAAATTGATTTCGTTGCCTTATTTTACTGTATGATCAGTTTAAATTTGATATTATTTCTTGTTTGCATGTGAGTTAATGGGAATTATTTATTCGTGTATTTTGTATTTTATTTTGGTATCTAGTTGAAGCTTTTTCGGAAGTTAAAAAGCCTTATTTTCTTCGAATTTATAACGGGAAATGGAAAACCCAATGACAAAATTTTATTAGTTACGGCAAAATCAGGGTTCGTAGAAGTCATTTTACAAAAAATAATTTTTCGGATATTTTTAATTAAAGTTTTTGACAAAACAAGCAACATGCTTCCTCATTTAAAACTTATGAAATTGGAGAAAAAGCTTTAAATTATTAATACCATAAAAGAGAACGTTTAGAGTAAACGGGCTTGTAGAGTTATGTAAATAACCATCATGATTTAAATAAATTAGTCTTATACGCTGCAACATATTATATGGAAAATGAATCTAAATCATTTCAAAACGAAAAAAGCGTTATCTTATTTTAAGAGAATTAATATGCTAAAGCAAATTTTGTGTTAAAATTGGAAAAAGGATACATAACATTAAAAACATTTGAGTTGTAGACAGGGTACAATCCTGTCATCTGTTCTGTTTTCTATATATAACTATACATCAGTACTTTGAGGTCTAATTTAGTAGCACGTCTACCGGTGCTCATTCTCAAAATGCCCACATATTCGTATTTTGGCGGTGTACAGTACAGTGTACCCGGTCTCTTTCAAGTGAGTCCCTAACATTTGAATTGTCTGAGCAGCCTGTGCCTGTCGCTGAGGGTGCTTTTGTTAATATTGGCGCTGATTATCGTGGAGGTGTTTAGCAACAATATACATTTAAAAAATGATTAAAACGTAAACTCAAGTTAATAAAATTTTTCAGGATAAGGATTTGTTAAACATCTTATACAACATGAAACCCCAACCTGGGGTTTTGTCATTTATTTTTATCATTTCCATTCGTGTTGGAATTTGGTAACGTATTATGTAGAAAATGTGCCCGTAATAACTAATTGTGCCTCGGAAAAATTAACGTTTTATTTTCATTGTGTCCTAGGTAAAAATAATCATACATTATGAACCAATGAAAGAAGAAGAATTTAAAAAAATGAATACAACTACATAATAAAATTGAAGAAACTAGTTATTGTTTTATAACTTTATAACTCAATTTTTTTAGCCAAGTCAAATTGGCATTATGATCATCGATATCATTCAACGTTCAAACGTCATTTTTTTGCCGTTGCCATTTTAGCTGGGGATTTTTAGTTATAAGAGTAATATTAGCAAAATAAATTTGATACGTAACTAATGTAACTCTATTATTTATTGAAAATAAATTGCATGGTGGTCTGTTCAAGCCTGCCAATTGTTTGCAATGTGAATTGTTCGAGGGTACGACGTATAGTTTGATAGAAGTTTGAAAAAAAATTACTGTGATTGGAAGTACCAATTTTATGAACACGCTACTTATGAGAATGCTCTCAATGAATTTGTAATCTGGGATACATTGGCCATGATTGTGTGATACAGTATTTTAATTTGAAAGTCTCAGTCCAACCAAAGCCGAGCTAGATTCTATTCTGGGGGAGTCTGCTGGCAGAGTTTATACGAGGCCGTACGAGCTTCTAAGGCGTACATCACAGCGATGAAACAAAGACTGTGAAGAAAATTCACAAAATGGTATTGTATGACTAGAATGATGCATTTCAAAAATTTTTTTTCATCGCATATTCACTGAAAATTGGAACATGACAATGCACATGATGAGTGCCGCGTTTGCTCATAATGGAACAAAAACAACGTGTCGAAGATGTTTAAAAAAAATGTTCGGCGATGTTTCACATCAATAATGCCGAGTATAATGCCCATCCATTACTGCACACCTGAGAAGAAACAGCCAGAACAATGGACTGTAAAGGGGGAATTGGCTCCAAAGAATTCTAAGACAGTTTCAACGGTGATTATTATGCGAACATATTGAGTGATGAAATCAAGAAAAACGGCCACATTTCGTGAAAATGAAAGTGTTCTATCAAAATCAAAGGGGTAAAGTTCGAATTGGTTTCTATTGCTACCTATTCGTCAGATTTAGCCCCCTGGGATTTGTTTCTCTTTCCAAACCTTATAAAATAGCTTGGTGGTAAGAGATTGTCCAATAATGAAGAGGTGCATTTTGTGGTTGATGGCTATTTTGGGGTGTTTAACAGTTCTCACTTTAAACAAGGTATCAAATCTATTAAACATCGTTGGGAAAAGTGTATAGAGTTAAAAGAAACTATGTTTTTCTCCAAATATTTTGTGTCCTTTGTCCGGTCGGTCGAGTACTTCTTGGCCTATCCCTTGTAAAATTATTGCCAATTTATTTCAAAATATCATAGAATTTATAGTTTTCAATATAGCGACGTGATTATGATTTTACTTATTATGTTGCAAATTCTTGGGTGATAAAAAAGCGCACGACGAAACCGCGATTACACCTTAGTGGGCTGTATGTGCGAAGTATTGATTGGTTTTATTAATGTAAAGGTTTTACTCGAATGCATTACCGGCTGCCACATAATTCAGCACGATAATGATATAATAAATATTAAATTGGAACACGCAGTGTCCGTCCTAGATCGGTTACTGGACATATGCCTTTACCTTATACATTTTATCTTTTTTCAACTGATTATATAAATTTTGTAAATTCATGCTGAAAATAGTTATGTATTTGTTTTTAATAATATTTGAGAGATATTTGTTTTGTATGAGTCTTGTTTTTATTATATTTTATGATCCAAAAAACAAATTTTGTTCATATTCGTATGAAAACAATCAACATATAAACAGGTGCTGATCAATACACCTGACACTGAAAATATTCATCGTATAAGTATATTCGTTTAATAGTTTATCAATAGTAATTAAAGTTAGTAGTTTTGTATACCACTATACCTCCTGTTAAAACATTCAAATTATACAGCACCGCTTAATTTATGTACAACTAGTATAAGTAACTTAATCACCAATCTAACAATGTTGATTGCAAATTATTCAATTTACAAACTAATTTAGTGATTGCTGTTGTGCTGTAAACTCTAAATTAACTGAGAGATAATTATTATTATTAGCAATCTTCATTGATTATAACGATGACATTATAATTAGTTTACAGACACCAGCACACAAAATAAAATTATATGAATGAAAGTGTTTAATGTTGGACATAAATTACTGATTCAACAAAAAAGAACAAATCAACTGTAATAACATTATTAATGATGACAACGGTTTGTGTTTATACACTGTTTGTCACTAAACATTAACATAAATTTCTTATAAAAAATCTTAATATTTTCCTTTCAAATTCAACGACGATGGTTTGTTTTATTTTCAGAAAAAAAATATGACAAATTATATATATACATAACACAACAAACATACGAAGAAAATTGAGTGTGGTCAAGCAAACGAAATGTCTTTCTAGTTTGCGTCGGTCAATAAATTTTAACAAAACAACATAAGCGGATAGATAAATATAGTTTATACATAGTTAAATTGATTTTCAGTTTTATTTAATCACTGAGCATTTCTTGTGGCGCACAACAAAAAACAACTAATTTAAATACTAAAATTTAATATTAATGGAGGCATACAAAATTGATAGTAATCGATTTATTGATTTTAAATTAGTTATAGCCATTTGTATTAGTATAATAACTAAAACACTTTCACACAAGCAACTTAGAGAATAATGAAACTTGATACATCATCATTATTGATTAAGGGGAAGTAGTTTTGCTGCATTTTATTTAAACGTATTAATTCAATCTATTTAATCTAAACACAAAAGGGAATAGATTTGAAACACGTATTAAGCGATAAATGATTAAAACAGAAATGCAATATGTATCTAGTATTTATTGAAACAATATTAAAATGAAATGGTATAAATTGAATGTAAAAGCTTACGAATTATCATTAAGGCCGCCAATTGGAAGTTTAATGAAAAAATGGTACGCTATTTACGTCACAAATCTTAACATTGTTTCTGTACTAATGGGACGTTCCGTAAGTATGACTTAAATTATTCAATTACCTCGCAGTATCTGGACAAATGGTGATAGTCAATAAAATGTAGTCAATAAACTTTACATTTATACAGGGTATCCCAGAATGAATGGATAAGCCTGAAGCACCTTATAGTAGAGCTATTGGGCGCTCAAAATAAAATACATTCATTTTTTTCACATTACTTTACGTTTCCGATCACCACGGCTACAATTAAATTCATCGGTTTTTTGGTGTTATAATATTCTTGATGGACTATACTAATAGATATGCAGTAAATAGTATGAGTAGCTGTTGCACTTTTTTTAAGTTTGAGCGCCTTTTGTGAAAAAAAATGTATGAGAACTAAAGTGGCCAGCTATTTTAAAAACATGCGTGTTTCATGCAGATTCTAAAATGGTATAATACATCTTTTTATCTAATGTAGATACCAGGTTATTGTTATTAGTATGCAGAAGGAATAAATTCGATTAAATAACAAAATTTTAAATATTGGATTATTTCTTGTCTTAAACTGTATCTGATGATTCCATAAAAACAACGTTACACATTGATAATACTTTATTTAACCAATGTACATTTACAGTAAATGCTCAAACTGTCTGCCACCGACTCTGATACACGCCCGACATCTCCGAATAAAAGCTCTTTTGGGAAGTCGTGTATAACGCCGTTGAGTAATTTTTGAAGCAGCTTCCTGGACACGGCTACGTAACTCTTCTAAATTCCTGTCATCTTTTGTGCACTGTCTTCGAATATCGAATTATCAGCCGAAATGCTGATGTGATTTGGCCGCCTTGGAGCTGTGATTTGACGCCGTTGGACTATTATCTTTGGGGTGCCGTCAAAGATAAGTGGTTCGCCGATAAACCAGCAACGATTGAAGCTCTCAAGAACAATATTCGCATTGCCATTGAAGACATAATGCCACATACCATCGAAAATGTGAACAAAAATTGAACCGATCGTATGGGGTACGTCAAGACCAGCCGAGGCAGTCATATGAATGTTTTAGTATTCCATAATTAATCGGAAGGATTGTTCTTTACAATGAAAAAATAAATTTGAAAAAATATTGAGAACTTTTTGTTTTATTGCATTTAAAAAAAAATTATTTGGCCCACCCTATATGTAATTATTTTTACTGTCTAGGTAGCTTTACATCTAAACCAAACTTTTCAAACACTAGGAAATTAGATAGATGTATAGAATATATTCCTACGATCAGGATATTTCCATTAAAGCTCTGTTTTCTTTGTTACTAAACTATTTCTGTAACGGCGGCGTTTGTGTAGTGCATGCACACTGGACGAAGCATTTTTGTAATGAGAAGGGTCATCATAAACCAAAAGTAAAATGGTTAGTATGCCGTATAAAATGATGACTATGTGGTTTCTTTTATTAAGATAATTTCAGGGCACTCTGTAGATGGCATACGTAAGCACATCTCAATGGCCTCAATTATTTCCGTCAAGTACGCGATTAGTTGTTATAAGTGTTTCTAGAAATAAGGCGTCATAGTTTGATTATTTAATGTGCAAGGTAGTTGGATAATTTCTTCAACCAATCTTAGTTGGTAACTTGGTATGGAATGTCGGATGGTAGAAATTTCACACATATGACAAGGTAACGACGGTACGGAAATTGGTGTTTCGCGCCCAAGGTTTAGGTTTCGATGGTGATCTACTTTTGTCGATGTAAATAAATTCCGTCGAGTTTAACAGTATTTTTTAAGTTTTTAGAATACAAGTTTGCTAGGAATCTGGAAAATACGTTTAAAGTAGAGTTTCTGCTGGTTGTATATTTCTTGGGCTGTGATAATATGGCCCGTACTATCAGCCCGTACAAATTTTGTACTTCATCTACCAAAGGATTATCTTAAAATTAATGAAAGCAACCATATACAGAACAATTATAAACGTTAATTCGGGACGAAAATAAAACACGTTTATTCATTCGGTTTTCTGTCTTTATTAACGTTTTTAATTCAGATACCCAATTTCCTGACATTTTTAAATTGGCGTATTTTCGGTCAGATTCACCATTTTTTCTTACTAAATAGCTGATGAAATGAAAATTATTTTTACGCAACAACGAATTATTAATGAATTTTGCAAATACAACTTTGGTATTTTTTTGGTAATGAAGTTCCTCCTTTAACTCATAAAATGTGAATTTAATTAGAAGTGAACCACTTCGCAATTGGATTTTTTTAAAAATAAAATTAATCCAACTGTCATATTTATTTTTTGGCGAGTTTTAGGTCAACCGAGAAGTTAACTATTAGTTAAGCAATCAAATAAACGAACATTCAGTTCTTACAGTTCTTATATATATTATACAGAATAATACTTAAGAGATAATTAATTATTATCTTAAGAATAAACCATTAAATTTTAATTTATTTCATTTTGCTTTTTATTCACAATTTGTGTTCTTTATTTCATTATTTTATTAGAACATAGTTATTATCTTTTTCTCTTTATTGTTTGTTAAATATGCATTTATTTACGACAGAGACGAATAATGATATAGAAGAAATTGTGAAGAAACTCCTTAAAATCATAATTGTAGTAAAAAGAATGTTAATATTTCATAGATACACTTCGTAATTTTATTTAATTATGGTAGCGATTATTCAACACGAAAGATTTTTATCGCAAGATTGTTTATGTGCCCACATGGAAGACATCCGTTGTGTTATTACTTTTATTAGATTCGCTATGTTTTTAATTTCTTCAGATATTAGCAGAGGCGAGGTGAAATATTTTTTGAATACGTAATAAGTATTTATGCAAATTTATTGAGCAAATATATGGTTTTGATTAAGAGCGCGCACTTTACAGGCTTCATTTGCCAAACGATTGCTCATTTTTTTGACATATTTCGTGATCGGAATCTGGGGCTATTTGGGAATCTGTTTCGAGTGACCATTCGATTCGAACGATATATTCGATTTGACTATGATTTGGTATTTGTGAATTCGAACGAAAATAGAAATAGTGTATATTTAGTGTAATAGTGTAAGGCTGAAAACAGATGTGAATAATTTATGCGTCCATTTTATTTAAATTTGATGTTTCTTTCGGGAAATACTCAAATCAATGAGCAATAACCCGTGAAGTTAGAACTGGTTTCGTTTTTTTTGGCTTTTTTTTGTTGTCAATAGTTAATTTAAAAATAGGGACAACTTGCATAATTATGCATACCATGCAGAATACGAAAAATAAAAGCCTTGGGAGTTTTCATGTTAATGTTTTGTTATTTATGTATTTTTATGCAAATATAGTACACAATAAATTAATGCCATTAATTCACATTTGAGTTGAAATTAACATTTTTAGTATTAATAAATTAATTAATAAATTAAATAAAAAATAATCACATAAAAATTATTTCGGAGTTGTTTTAGAACATAGTTAAACACGACGTTCAATATTTTCGACTTTTTTAAATTTTCAAAACATGTTCATTAATACACACAGAAATTAAATGAAACAATTGATTTACATAAAAGTTTTTTTATCGGTAGGCTATCGGTAGCGATCGAAATAAAATAATGAAATAAATTATTTATATTACCGTTAAGTAAGTATTTCATGTAGATTTATCGAACTTATAAGCCCCCCTAATAATTTCCGGCCCGTCGAATGAAAATAGGTTAAATTAAATACTACCTGGCAACCGTCAAGGTTCGAAGTCTACTAAAAGTTAACATTTACTTCGATTTTAGGTAAATTAAATAATTTTTAAAGAGTTCGATAAAAACTGTTTGAAAATTTAATTCTTTAATATTGATTTAATCCGTATTAAATACAGATCGAAATTTTCGTTCTTTTGTTGTTCTGTTTCTTAATACTATTAAATGATTTACCCGGTTATTCGATCGCAGCTTAGAGTAGGTAATGTTATAAAGAGTAACGAGACAGTAGAAAAACTTAAATTTTTAATTTTAAATTGGATAAATTTGACAAAAGATATCGCGAACTCAACCCGATTGTTTTTCAGAAAAACGCAGCTACTATAAATTTACGAACAATTTTCTATTTTATTTGTATCGAATACTGTCATACTTGTGATAATTTGTAATATATTTTTAATTAATTAATATTTTTTAATACATTATTTAAATTGCATAACCCATGCATTTATTAATGAAAATTTTTCTTTTGTTTCGTTACTCTTTATAACATTAGATACACTTTGATCGCAGCCAACGAGTGCCTTTAATTTCTCGAGTAAACAATTTGACGTACTAAGAGTCGTCTAAAAACAAATTTTTCGTTCAGTTTGCTGCCGATATTTGCAAAAATAATCAAATTTATTCCAAATTTCGCTAACACCCCAACTCTGAAATTGCTTCGGTTTTACTAAAATTAGATATCGTAATAATAAGTGACGGGACTCAGCGGTCTTTGTAAAGTTACATAAATCTAAGATTTTATAAAAATATCGACGAAGACTGACAACGATTTTCTAATTTCGATTAATACTATGAATCATTTTAATAAAATTTAACAAATTATTAAAATTCACATTTTCAATTATAAAACTGAAAGGATAATATTTAGTGTTTGTCGTTGATCGTTTAGTAAATGGTATATAATAAATAGTTTTCATACCCAATAAAACCGAAAACGATTTCCGCATTCATCCAAAAAGTATCGACGATTTTATTTTTCGTTACGATTTATCTTGCGTTGTTGTTTTTGGTTGTTTCTTAGAACGAGCTATCATAATTTTAAAGAATTCTTATTTAATGTAAACACAGTTTTAAATTTACAATAAATTTTATCAAATGTTTTAAAGCTACATAACCATTTTTGTTGTGGTCAGTGGCGTAATTTTTGTAGTAGATTCTACTGTTACTTATGTGGCTCAAGTTAGTTACTTATTAACGAAAGGAATGTTCGTATTTGTATCTTCATGTGGCAACGCTACAGAATATCAATTAAAATAATCTTGTCACATAACAACTACAGAAATAAGGCAGTTTTTGTTTGGAAAATTAATAATTTTTACTTTCTTTTACTTAAAAGTAAGTAATAATCATGAAAACTGTTGACCTCGAGATTTTTGCAGATTTATCTCTCGCTATATCACCGAAGTCAAAAAAGAAGTTTTTAAAAAATCTCTGTATGTGCGTATGTTCGCCTGTCTATACATGGTGTCGTACAGACTAAATGTCTGTCCTCTACAGCCCAGACGGTTTGACTGATCGAGATGAAGCTCAATATTTAAGCTTTTTCTATAAATTGGTAGACCCCAATGACTTTAAATTATTTCGATCCATAATGTTCGGCGCGCACGATCGGAATTCGTGAACCAGCCTTACCACAGGCGACTTAAAATTGCTTTCTTTAAGTTACATAAGCTACTTAATTGAAAAATAATATAATTTATATGTACGAGTAAATGCCTTGCTGAAGATGAAATTACGTGCTTCAAAAATCACCAAAACTTTTTTTATTGAAAAACGATTTTACTTTTTTCAGTCTTTTTATTTTTGTACAGTAAAAATCCATTTTCTATTAAAATCAAAAACGGCATACATTAAATGCTATTCAAGTTCTCAATTTATATTTATATTACAGCATTAGAAGGAAAACATGTAAATTTTTATATTTAAACATATACGTATAACGAACTACACATTAACATTTTAATCGGTATACTTCGAAATTTTTAGGAAAATAGTTTACACGATTACGTTCGACACATTCAAAGTTTATTCAAAGTATTGTCCTTCGCTATCCACACATTTTTGCTATATCTCTGGCAATACATGAATGGACGATAAAACGTCTTTGAACCGAAACCATTCATCCAACCAATTTTGCACTTCTTCGAAACTGACCAAGTGCAGCCCTGCCAAGCCATGCGCCATCGATTGGAACAAATGATAATCGGAGGGGGACAGCTCTGGCGAATCAGGCGTGTGGGTGTGGTAGCAAATCCCATCTCATCGTTTTGATGGTGACCTGGACAATGGAAGTGCGATAGTATGGAGCGTTGTCGTGCTGTAATATCGCTCGTTCGTATTTCGTGCCCCATTCTGGCCGTTTTTCGAGCATTACATAGTTCAGATTCATGAGTTATGTCGGTAGCTTTGCCCATTGACAGTTTCGTCCTGTTTCAGCTGCTCATAGTACACGATTCCTTTCTGGTGCCACCGAACGCAGAGCATTGTCTTCTTTCCGAAGCGATTTGGCCGTGCCGTCAATGTTGATGTTTCGCCAGGTGAAAGCCACGACCTTTTGCATTTGGGATTCTTGAAAAAGATCGACTTCTCATCTCTCGTAACAATTCGATGCAGGAAGTTCTTTTTTTCATGCCATGAAAGCAAAATTCTGCAAGTGGCTCTTCGATTTTACAGATTCCGCGCTTCTTGTCCTCAATGTCGAAATCGCTACTTCTAAAGCGTTTAAACCAATGAACGCAGGTAGTTTTCGATGGTGAATGTTCGCTGTAGGCCTTCTCATCAATGACATGATTCGGCTGCATTTTTTTTTTCAAGTTGAAGCAGAAAAGCAAAGCTTCCCGCAAATGCTGTTTGTTTGGTACAAAACTCGACATTTTCGTGCTTAGAAAAAATATTTTTGCGTTGCGATATGTGCTGGTATTACAACTAGTTCTCGTTCACAACTGTCCATGCTGTGAACAAAACACAACTTGTGATATAAATGATAATTAGATGTGTCGCTAACACCCCTATAAAACAACAAAAATGTATTTTATGTCATCTGCTTTTCATTTATTGCAGTTTAATTATTTAGCTTTATGATCGTTTTATACTGAGGTTCTTCGATTTTTACTTTGAACAGAAATGTTCTCTCCTAATGAATGATCTGAGTATTTTTGTCTGTGACATACTCTATGCAACACTTACGACATTTTTTATAATTAAATATTTCGACTGTCGAAAAATATCGAACACGAAAGAAAGAGGGTAACTGCTTCGTTGGAATGCGAAAGTAATGCGCGCACACCAGATTATAATTCTAGTTGATAAGTAGAACAAACATTAATGATTGGTAAAAAATTTATGAAATTTTCGGAACTTGTTTTAGCGAGAATGTCAATTATTGACAAAATTGGATTTCACGTTTTTTAATACACTAAAATACGGTATGGAAATCCATTGAATATTGATTTAGATAAGATAGGCGATAAGAATATTTTTTGTACTTCTACAAAATAGATAACTATATCTATAGAGAGCGTGAATTGTTTTAAGATAAAACAAAATAAAATTAACGCTTACATACAGTAATATGGTTAATCAGCGAAAATAAAGTGGCATTTTCAGTAAATTTTGTAATAATGTATCTGCTTGTTGTGATTTACTGATAAGAGGAAAGTATTTTTTAATATGTGTGTATGGATCTACGAGTATGTACGTGCCAAATACGAGAGATTACTTCCGGAATTTTAGATTTATGTTTTGGAAATTTTATGCTTCTACTAGTAAAACATAGTTTGATTAGTCGAATTATAAATTAAATAATTAAGTTTATAAAGCGTTTTTCAATGAGGACATACCCGTTTTGTATTAAATAAAACACAGAATAATTGATATATATGGCTGCTGAAATTTATTCCAGGTGCAGCACACATGTTACATACATTTAACTATAGAATTCGATCTAGTTCATAGGACCATCGTGAGCACGTTTACAGCGATCGATTCTTTGGATCCAATTTTCCACCACTCTTTCACACATATCAGCCGGAACGTTGGCAATTTCACGTTCGTTATTGCCCTGAGCTCCTCTAACGTTGTTGGCTTGTTGGCATAAACCACTTAACGTAACCCCATAAAAAGATATTCAACGGTGTTAAGTCGCATGAGCGAGATGGCCATTCGACCGGACCATTGCTCAAGATTACACGCTTACCGAATTTCCCGTTCAATAGATCAATTGTGTGATCAGATACATATCACTGATGTCAAGTGTACCTAATTCTGACCGCTGTTTTCATCGATGAAAAAATATGGTCCAATCACTCCTCCGGCATGAAATACACACGTCACTTTTTGGTAATGGAGTCTCTTGAAGCACATGTGGGTTTGTTGCTGTCCAATAAGGCATATTTTGCTGAAAGATGATTCATCATGAAGACGATTTTTCGATGAAATTCAGGATTTTATTCAAACTTTAGCAGAGCCCACTCGGAGAAATTCGTAGCTTCAAATAATCAAGAGGCTTCAGTTCTTAAGTTAATTTATTCTTGTAAGGGTGTAAGCCAAGATCTTTATGCAAAATTCTCCACAATATGGTTTGAGAAATTTCTTCGACTGGTGCGTTGTCCCACTGTCACCGGAACATCCAATAGTGAATATTTTGACACAAGTTTATCTACTATAGCACGCACAGTCTGTCTGGTGGGACGATTATTACGACCGCAAATTGGAAATGCGCTCTTAAAGTTGTGAGCACACCGACTCAGAATTGCAGTAATAATTTTGAATAATTTCCAAACGTTGCTCGTTCGTGAACTTCATCCTGATAACCTTGACTGACGTTTTGCTAAGTCTTAATGGTTTGCTATAATACTATTACCATCTTCACTATAGTAGAGTAAGTGGCTATCAAAAAGGTGTTAGTGCTATAAACGCAAAGCTATTTCAAAGATTTTTTCTCAAAATATTAAATGGTTTTATATGGCGGTTATACAAATTAACTTTTTGATAGCTGTCTTTTTGCTTTTCTTATAAAAGTGATGTTTAATTATTTAGTGCTTTTGCACTTTGCGTGCAATGATAAGTCAAAAATACTTTTTCAGGTAACATGTTCTCTCTACTAGTGTAAGCTGATACCAAAAATAATTTTTAAAGCTTACTAACTTCTGCAGAAGGACTCGTAAGTGTAAACTAAATCGACATTTCTTTAGAGCCCATTGTTGGCATTTCAAAAGTGCAATGACCGCGATTAGCATTACTTATCGTTTTCTTGCTTGCATAGTGCGACTTTTGTTTATAAATCGATTTTTGATGCAAGTTTTAATCTAGGTTGCATAGCAGATGTTGTTAAGTTAGAATTTTGTGACTAACCTATTTTTATGAATGCAAGGTGTTTTAGGTTTATACCCGATTTCAAATAAAAATTCACGATAGTGTTCCAAAAATTAACAATTGATCTTACTTGGATCAATAAAGGGAGAATAAGACTTAAAATTAGTATTCCATTAGTTTTTATACGAGTAACTATGTGTATGAATGTTTTCTAATTTTTCAGTTTCTCGAATTTGTCATTCCAGGGGAATGATATTTTGATGCAATTTTCTTAGTGACAATTGTTTTTATAGTAGTATATTCTTTGTTCTTTCCTTCCATTTTTCAAGCTTACTAAGTCCTTAATTGAAAATTTTAGATGATTCCCTTTTTCGTTGTTCGAGTCATACCTTGTACTTAAATACAAATTTTCATAGTGTCAAAGTGAGTCATACCTTGTACTTACAAATAAAGCTTTTAACTTCTACGAATTTTTAAATGTTACCTGTGCGGAGAAATTTGTTCGTTATCCTGGTGAAATATAATTCACCTATGTTAGAAATTTGTATATTAATTAATCTTTCTGTTTGTTTAAAATAAAAATTTACTTTAAAATCAACAAACTATATAAGCGCCGCGTATTTATTATTACATTTACATATAGGAAGTTCAGAGAAGAAGTTAAGAATTAAAGATTCAGATTTAAAAATTTAATAAAACAAAAACGGCTTAATATATTTCCAAATTTATTTTTTTGTTTGAAAGTACAATCCTCCTGATTATTTATGGAAAATTATTTCATCCAAATGGGAGCCGCGACTGGCCTTGGCGTACTCTAATCGGTCGGTCCAATTTCTGAGCACATTTTGGATTGTGTGCGGATCTATCTCGGCAATGGTTGCTTCAATATTGGCTTTCAGATGCTCAATTGTTTTTGGATTGTCCGTATAACACTTCTCCTTCACGGCACCCCACAAATAAAAATCACAGCTCTTACACTCAATGGATGCATTGGCTTCTCCACATATCCTTGGGGATTTTCCGATCCCCAAATGCGACAATTTTGTTTGTTTACGAGCCCATCGAGATGGAAATGCACCTCGTCCGAAAAGATGATTCTGTTAGCAAAATCCTCATCAAGTAAATTTCCAAGATTTCCCACTTTTGTTGAAGCGTTATGCAACTCATCATTTCGTCAACTAGAAATAATATACAGAATTTCTGTCAAAGAAAGAATGACATTCGGGTTGCCAGAGCCAAAATAACCGATATGTCAAATCTGAACTTCTTATCTGAGCACCCTTAAATGTTATATAAAATATTGAAATATATAAATATAAAATTACAAATAACTTTCAGAAGTGTAGGTCATATGGAAAGAAATATCTGACCACTAAAACGAAGAAACAAACAAACTTTCAGAAGATTGAGTTTCCCGCATAATCCATAAAATAAGATTAACCTCACTAACTGAATTAAGCGTATTTTTGAGCGCCTATATTTAAAAATTAATTGAATAAGTATCATAAGAGGGCTATTTAGGCCATAACAAATACTCATATATAAAATATACTGATTTAATAGGGAAGAATATTACCTCCTGATTGAAGAATCATCCACTGTGTTTTTATAAATTTTTGTTAAAATATTCAATTGGGATCTAAGTGTACTAGTTTTTCTACAAAGGAGAAAAATGCTTCTATATTTTCCACTGAACTTGTGTGAAAAATAAACGAATTTAAATTTTAAAATATCCCGAATAATATTTAAAATTTTATTTTAACATAAGTTTAGTGAATTACCTTTAGTAACATTATTAAGTTTACTTAATATGGAAACTATGGAATTAAAATCGGATTCAACGTGGTTAAGTCATATTTGATTGTTTGATTGGTTAGAGTGTATTTTTTAGAGTGAGAACCTGGATTGCTCTGCCACTAAGTCGCTTAAACAGAAACTATTGTTTCAAACGATTAAGAAGGAAGAACATATGAAGTGTTGAATCATATCTTACATCACCCCACCCAACTACTTACAATTTGCATTCTTCCGAGCCCGCATTCTAAACAAATGCTAGTTTATAGTGTAGTTGTCCGGCAAGAATGCCCAGTAATTATTAATGATTGCTGGAACCAAAGTAAGTTCCGCACTCAATACCCAGTAAAGTTCTCAAGGTGCCTCTATTAAAGGTTAAAAGCATGTGAGTCTTTTCCCGATCTTTCATTCCAAGAAAAATCTTTGACAAATGAAATGTGGGAGAATTGTTCCAGTAGACACTCAGTAGTAGCCTCGATCATTATTTTTAAACTTTTTCAAAACTGTATCTAAATACATAGAATATACTTAAATCGTGACATTTTATTTTCATTATAACTTTCTTTTACATAGTAAAACAAAGTACAAATAGTAAACAAAATTCTACCCTCGAGATTTTAGCAGGTTTACCACTCGCTATATCGCCGAAGTTCGAAAAAGTGGTACTATATTTTCCCGAGTCGACAATTGCCAAATTCTATTGGCAGGCATATGAAAAACTCGTGTTCAGCATTCTCCAGCTCGAACAACCAGGTGTATGGTCGTGTTCGAACCCATGCAAATATCTACGGAAACATCCGCGCCCCGTCAACAGCTGCGTTAAATCAAAAAACTTCGATTCTCCCTAGCCGTTGTTGCAATCACTAGGGCTCTATTATGGTATACTTTTTGTCGCTCCTCTGCCAGTAGAGCAATTGGTTGCATTCCCGCTATTATATACGCCGCATCATCTGATGTAGTGCGAACTCAACAGATCATTCATAGCGCACACCGTTGATATACTGAATTCTTTGGTTACAAAGAAGTGTATATCAACTGCTATTTTATTTCTTGCGGCAAACATGCTTTTGTTTTTTAAAAAGTCACTCTTCATCTCCAGTATATATGTTTTGCATAAAAATCTCTTCTGAGTAAAGAACTTAATCCAAATTATTTAAAAACCGCAATACAGTCTGCTTTAATACAGGGACGATTAATAAATTGACAAGGAAAAGTAATAAACGCGCTTTTCATTAAATTGTCATTAGCTGTACTTTTAAAGTGATTACTTTACTTGCATAAATTCGTCCATGTTTATTCCTATATAGTGTTTACTGTGTTCTTTTCACATCGTTCTGGGGAATTGGGAAGATAATAGCTGTATCTACCTATTTTAATAAGAAGTAGTATTGCTAAGAGGGTTTCTAACAATCGGCATATCTATTTTTCGGTATTAACTTATATTTTAAAACTGGTATATGTTGCATGCTTATATTATGCATTGGTGCTCCAAGCTACTGTTGTTAATGTTTTATTTGTTGTCAAACATTTTGTTGCTATTCCATAGCATTTGCAATTTTCCTAACTGTGGAATAAACACGGCAATTGTCATTTTTAGTAGAGAAGGGATTCCATTTGAATCGCAGGGTTCTGGCTATATACAGGAGTAAGTAAAACACAAACTATTAATTTCCAGTTATAAGAGTATAGTATAACCAACATGCGCATTCATTGGTATTCCAATTTGTATACCATCGAAACGGTCATATATTTATAAAAACTTAGATTACACATTCAAGAAGTTCGTTTGACTATGCATGGTCTGTTGCAAAAAAATGTATTACCTACTCAAATAACGTTAAACGTACAAACGCATAAGTTCATTGGCATTCCAACATAACTATATAGAGTTTATACATTTTTTGCATCTTTGGTTTTAATCTTTAAGTAAAAACGTATTCATCGTCTTATATAAATATATTACTTTTTGTTGCTGTTTTCTCTTTATTGTTGCCTTGCAAGTTTAGCAATGCATGGAATGGATGTAGGTATTTTATAAAGAACAACAGCAAACTGTAATGCAATTATAATATTGATGATGCAGTTGAAGATTACGTTCTTCTTCTTAAAAAGAGTGTGCGCTCAGGTAGTTAATTCATAAGTCACATTCATTTGGTGATGACAATTTGACAACCCATATAATCACTTATACATAAGTAGTCATAATAAAAAAAAACACATCAAAATACATTTAAGTAAATATAAGTTGATGTATTCCTCGAGGTGTAATTAATGTTTACATGTATGTTAAAATATCTTAATTTTTATTCTTTCATTCTAGTTTGCAATAAAAATAGGCAATAAAAATAATGAAAAACGTTTATCAGCATTAACAGAATTAACATCAATTATGGTAGACGAAAAACCACCTAAAATTGACACAGGACAACGTGATAAAGATAGGGATCGTGATAACAGAGACAGGGAACGTGATTGGACCTTTCAGAATCACAACCATATTAGTAATAACCATAATATACATACTCAGCCGAATTTAATGAATCATAATACACATGTAAGTAGTAACCATTTAAATAATAATCCTTTTGATCCTTAATCTGAGCTTAAAATCAATAATTTTGTATGAGCGATTATCGATCAGTACAATACACTTGTACTTATTAGATAAAACTATTTTAATTGTATACATTTTGATAAATGAGAGTAAAACAAAAAGTGGACGACCATACAAACTACCAATATAATATTCGTATGTTCAGCGAAGTTTGTATACCTGCGCCCACTTTTTTGGAGTTTGGTTGATAAAGACAATTATATTTGATAAATAAACTCTTTAAATAGAGAATAATAAACTTATTTATTAAAACCACTTGGTTTCCAAAAAATCAGATCCATAGCAAGTTTTTAATAAAAACCACAAATTAAACCCGAAACTATTAGTACAATCAGATGAGGCAAATAAATAAATAAATAAGTAAGGGCGTGAAGATTCTTCTGTTCAAAACTAATCTGCTCCTACAAATCTTAGTGTAAAATGGATGCACGTCATCTCGAACAACCACAGTAAATTACAATTCAAATTTTATTGAGTATTGTTTTTACTCTGTCTGTTCGCTCGCAAATGTTTTTTATCGCATTTTCCGAATACCATTCCTCGATCTCTTTAAATCTTTTTTTTGACGTGGAAGGATTTTCGCGTCGTAGTATCATGTCTGAGTATACGCACATATTTGTATGGCTTACAAACCCAAACTTGATCCACCAAATTTAAGTTATCATTTCTTACGAGTTGGGTTACTGATATAGAATTTTTTTTCGACTAAATATCTCGAAAATTAGCGTATTTTAAGTTTTAGATGCTTAATTTCAGTTGTATGGGTTATTGCAGTTGAAGTTTGATTTCAGTAGTATTGCAAGACTGTGTCTTTTAATGTGGTAAGAAACTGCAAATACATTTCCTTAAATGCAAGTGTTGCTTTGATATGTACATTACTAACTTCAAATAAACCTTCATTCGAACTGGAAACGTGCGTGACAACAAATTTGCAGCCAATTTGTTGAGTTTATTAAAAACTAAACCCGTTGCTTGTTGGATTTTACTAACTATTTATTAAAGTTTGTGGTATATTCGCAGAGTTTATTGAACAAATATAATTTCCTTCCTAGTACTAATTATGTGACGGATTGGTTTGGTTTTTGAACAATCTTGGTCTGTTTTGACGGCAAACCGGTTGCAAATTTATTAAAGATTTCGCTAGTAATTTTTTGTCATTTCATCCCGTGAAGAACTTGTTAAGAATTAGGTCTAAAGAGGATTTGTTAATGGGTCTGCATTTAACAATAAAACATTAGGCTTTGATTTCCTCAACTATGATATACCTCCACCATTGCCACGTTTAATATCCATTTTAGAATCAATGTTAGTGGAAATACTCGAAAAGTTGACATCATACAATAATGAAAATAATATTCCTACTATAAAATTATCTGCTTAATCGATGCTCGACTCGCGACCCCTTGCATAATACTTTTTCGCATTAACCTCGTCATAATTTGGTTCGCCTTCTTACGTGTTGTTCCGTCAGTTTAGGCCAGTTTAAGTTTACTTCTAGGGGTTTCGTTTAATTTAATATACAACATCGCCAATCTACTAAATGATGTAATTATATAAGGTCCTCCCCAACTTTGATTTAACATAATCACGTTTTTAACAAACGATGGGATGACTGAAATTTGATTTTACATTAGTAGATGAGGCATTTTGCCTAATTCGATTCTTGCAGTCGTACCGATTACATCGCTGCGATATCCCAACTTAAACTGAAATGTATCTCCGTGTGCGGTTAAATCTCTCTACCATTCCATCTGATTTTGGATGTAAATCTGTGGTTCTCATCTTTGCTATACGTAAAGTTGGCTGTAGTTCTTGGAACATGCAATATTGATGACTCGTAATTTCCAATGCACTCAAATTATTCCTATTTCTCAAATTTCGAAAAATGCCAAAACTATCTTTCAATATTTGTTATTAAAACCACAGTATAAATTTTATAACAAAGCCGAAACTAACAATTAAAATACTGAATTTTCAGCGAATAACGCATAACGAAATGCAAATAATGAAAGCCAAGATACACGAAACTCCTTATTTTCAATTAGTAACAAGAAAATAAAATAAAGAATTAGTATCTCAAAGATGACGTTTGAACGCTGTGCGAAGTATAAATAAATGACATTGTTTGAGAAGAGTAAATTGAACAGCATACACGGCAAAGTTTATGTTTCTTTTCAACCCATTCCTCAAATATAAAAATTTGCTCTCATAGAATCTGCCATAAAATCTTCCTGTATATGTAATTGTGGGCATTTGTAAAGGTTCTCCTTTTAAATTGACAAAAATTCTCAACAGTTAAAGTCAGTAAACCTTGTATAACTAGCGGTCCGCACGACAAGGTCTAACATTTATGTTTAAATCTACAAAAATGTGTAATGGATACCCAACTTTTGTATTCAACTAAATCAATCAAATGCTATTAGCCTTACTAGTAATCTAAAACTAGTATCCACCCCACTCCAATTATTTTTCGATTTACTCTCATATGTAAATAATACTAGAGCCATAACAATTTTCAGTTTTATTTAATTTACCATTTAACATAAATTATATATTTAATCTATCTGTTATTTAACACCAAATTATCGCTTCCGTAGTGAATGTGTTAATTAATAATGTTAAAAAAAATTAAGATTCTAAGAAAAATATTGACATGTAACAGATAATTGTACAAAATATCTTAACGATAACTTGATAATTTTGTTGTATTTTCAATATTTGTAATTTATTTATTTACTTTTAATATTTATTTTCTCTGTTAGAATGTATTAACAATAACACAAGATCCTAGTACTTCCGATGATAGTGGGAGAGCGTCTGAAAGACTTACTTCTTCATCTGTTGCACCAAGGGATCCCGACAGTTCTAGAGACCGACTTAGTGATGTATGTATATTTTATTCTTTGAATTGTTATTGTTTTTATTACGCTTTTGTTGTTCGTGTAACATGGGATTCTTATTAATGATTTTTTTGTATGTTTATACAGGCAAGCAGTAGATGTAGTTCCGGGAAAGGATATATCGTAAGTATCAGATTTGTTTTTATAAATATTTTATATGGTACAATAACTAAAGGCTACGTTCACCTCTAGAGTAAATTGAAGAAGCTTGCAAATATCGTAATTAATGTCATCTGCTGGACCTAATAACTAGTTAAATTAAAGTTAACTCGTAAAGTTCTATTACGGGGCAATTAAGTACGACTAGCAGGGAAATTATTGCAGCTGTGTCGAAAAATTAGTGTAGTTGTTGATCTGAATATAGTTGTCAAAAACAACACCAGTGTATTTGCGTTCATACTATTCTCATTTGCTGTACCTTTATAAGGACAGTTAATAATTGTGAAGTAAATTTGTAAACACCACAACATCATATGTATAATTAAATTTAGTATACGGTTTCTATGTACCGGGCCCTTTGTATAAAAATCGATCGCCTATAAACGCATAATTTTCAGCAGTAACAAGAATCTATGTGGGATTCAGAGTTACGATTTTATTTTTTATGAAACTAGATTTTTTTAGTGAAATAGAGCAATGAGGAATCAGATTTTTCAACTTGATTATGAAATAATCCAGAAATTCATCTAATGGTTTTGAATATTTTTCCAAGTTGCATCGGTCACTTGAAACCAGACAATTGTCCAAAAAAGCGTTTTCCAAATATTCGCGAAAATTATTCAATCCTGGCCAGTTCTCGCTTTGCAGAAGGTAACATGATGATTTTGGATCGGTACATAATATATATAAAATGCAGTCCCGGTATCGCGAAATTTTTCCATTGGTGACCGGCTTCGTCTTGGTTCATAAATAATTAATTTGACATTGTGATATATTATACAAACGCAAACTGTAAGAACTCCGCTGCTTCCTGGTTGCATACAGTTTGAAGGACGAAGCAGAGAAAATTTAGAAAACCCATTTTTTTTAACTCATCCTTATATTTCATTTTGTAGCCATCATATCACTCCTTTAATGTGATGTGCATTAGACTTTTCTGAACTTTAACTTTTTGAATCATTAAACAATCGTTTTCCGACTAATAAACGACTAACACCATTATCGTTGTAATATTCTAGCACTGAGTTCATCGCTTATCCATTTTCCAGCTTTGGGTCCTGGGAGGCTCAATGAACCGTTCTTATATTGAATATGTTTAGACATTCGTCCACGGGGCTGATTAAGTATTAGCATTACCGGTACGACTTACGCTTTTCGACTCAAATTAATTTTGACAAATTTTGACTTGTGTCTGGAATTTAAAAAAGTATACGATTAAAACAAAGGTCTAAATTACGACAATCGAAAATGCTTTAAATAAAAAAGCCTTTTGAATTTTGACGTCATTTGTCGTAAGCTGAAGTCGTAATGCTTACATAATCCATTCCCATATATTGCGCTGTGTTCGACAGTGTTGACCGCAGCTGTATTTTATCACAATTTTTCGCGAACTGTCGAAAACCATTTAGTTGATCATGAATTCATCATAAAGGCGTGACTTATTATGGTTTTCCGCTGAGTGAAAGGGTCTCGATTCTAGATACCAATGATGTTGATGGTGATGGTAGCGCGGTAGTTAAATTTAATAATTTTTGCTGTTCATGATATTGCTCCTTGCAATTTACTTGGATGTATAGAGAACCTGTCAATATTGGATAATACTACGTTTTTCACGAACGATAGCACTTTTTATTTGACACTCTTCACTTTCACTTCTAATCGAAATATTCTCGCCACTAGGTGTTTATGATGTTTCCCAAGTAACATGCGAATTTGATGAATCAGTACCCGGTGACACCACCAACCACCAAGAGGTAATACGAGTAGCAACTGCATCAATCTATGAATTTGCATTTGCTCCAGTCGAACTTGGCAAACGAATTTTAATATAATCAGAAACATTCCTTAAATGTGTTGAACATTTCAACTCAGGAAACGGTTTACAAGATTTTTTGAATACAACCATTATTGAAGTTATTAATACAAATGAAAATATTTTTGATGTTATTTAAATAAACAAGCCCTTCACACAGAACTTCACAAGTTAAACTAACTGAAATATTAATTTAAATACTAATTTATAACTAAAAATGTTAACAATTGTGGTTTATGTTGTTTTACAGGCCAACTAGTACTTTAGAGCATTTTACAATAAACAAGTATTTAAGGAGGATTATTTTACTAATTGCTTTAGGTTAGGGGCATCCATAAAGTACGTTTCGCTTTTGTGGGGAGCAAGGTGTGTTAACTATCGTGACGACGTGTGTCGATGGAGGGAGGGAGAGATTCATAAAATGTAACGTCACGTAATTATAAGAGTTACTGTGATCGAATATTGCATATAACAATTTGCAAATAATTTTAGAATTAGTAAGGGCGTATTTCCTAAATATAATTTCTTGCGTTCGTGTACATGTCTTATATTTTAAAGTATTACGTTTTGAATGTTGAATTTTTTAAATGATGACACCATTGTTCTCTAACAATCTATTTAATTTTTTGACGATCGTAACGAAAAGATGCGGGCCAATCGAGAAAAACTAGTTGAAAATTCAAAATGTCACATTACAATTTAACTTTATATTCAAAAAATGGGCCGTTCGTCATATTTAAACATATTTTGCAAGAAAATAAAAATTGGACTTCTCTTTAAAGAATTAAAAACAGAAAAATTAGACGTTTATCGCGGAAATTCTAAAATAACATTTCCGCGGTCATTTTTAAAAGGAAGAGACGAAACATTGTACCACTTATATATTTCTAGCCCTGTTTTATAATTATCAAATAATTAGTTTTCTTTATATAGCAATGGTGGTTGTATATAACACCCATGTTCGTCATTTTTCTCAAAATTTGACACCCTGTATCTTTAATAATAACAACAATATAAAACAATCAAGTTCAATTTGTTTTTAATCTGTACTATCCATAAAAAATATAAAATTTAAACACGACTTCCGGTCCCATATATCAAATTTGTGGTTTTTAACGTATTTTTTACCTTATAAAGTATTGTAATTTATTTAAAATATAACTCTTCCGGCGACATTGCACCAGTTTACACGACTGAAACTGTCATTGTCGCATTGCGATATGCACTACTCCCTCATCTATAATATTATTTCACCAGATTTGTCCCATTGCCAAGTGAGTAGCATTTTTATTGACGTAGTTTATTGATAAAATTCGGTTTATAAAAATTTCCCAAGCATGTCATATGAATAATGGATAACGTATGTTGGTTTATATGTTTCTTTACGATAACAAGTTATAGTTAATCGGAAATGCTAAATATACTTCCATTTACTTTCCATATAGCCACTTTAATTTTTTATCTTATCAGTATTGTTCAAATACACTGCATTATAAAAAACTTGATATGACAATTTTGTATGATATTTGTTTTTTGCTAATCAAATGTTTCCACTCTACCTAGGTCGATCATTTCCATTTTTTTGATCAGTGGCCCTAATCCGGTAATTCCCCGGGAATGAGGAGTGATTTATTTTTGTTGCAGTTATTCCCCAGACAATCTTTGTGCATACCTTCCAAAGGCCATCTTTATGCCGATCGTTCTCCACACGGCTTTTACTTGCCACCTTTTTTTTGCCAGTTTATAAAACAACCTTGGCTTATATGTTCTACATATTTTTCTTCTGGCGGTATTTTTCTATATTTAAAAGCAATGTTGAATGTTGATCTTTTGTGAAGATTGTGCAGGAGCCTTTTACGATATTTACAGCTTTTGCACAAACCTTGCTGAGGATTGCCAATCACTGCTTCCGATTACTCTTGTAACCCTTACAGTCACAATTAGTGAACCATCTGCAATCTCAACTCGCTTTAGTCGGTATCTCCTCTAGATTAATTTCATTATTCTATCCAACGGAACTTTATCCGATCCTTAAATAACCGGTCCAATAATCCCATATCGACCTGGCCAGCATTCGTTCAATTTATGTTTCTCTATCCCGTCTAAACGTAGTTGTCACAATTTCTTTCCGGCATTATACGAAAGCATCACCGAACCTGCAACGAGTTTCTCATTTTTCAGTCACACTTACCGACACCATCCATGCGTTGCAATCTGTGTCTGATTTTTTCCGTTACCTCACCAGTATCAGCATTATCACTTTTATCAAGTTAGATGCACAACCCTGGGTTACTGTCGTTCTCCGCTATACAACCAATTCCTGCACCAAACTCGTCGAAACCATGCCCACCAGTGGCACTATTCTGGTAATTCCCCGGAAATAGGGAATTGAGGAAAGAATTTATATGTGATTTCTGAAGAATTTATATGTGATTTCTGTTCATTTTTTCCGGCCTACTGAGGAGAAAAGTTTGATGTTAGTATTAAATTGGGAATAATTTCTCCATATCTAAATTGGAAGGGAAAATTATTCCCAATTTAATTTTGTTCCGAAAAAAATAACACCGGTTTTTTACCTCAGTATGCCAGAGAAAAAAAGTTTAATTAGAAATTACATATAAATTCTTTTCCCAATTCCCTATTCCCGGGCAATTATCAGAATAATGCTAGTATTTTTTGAATTGTGACAATATCCTATTTGAATTGTTCATCATTTTCGAACTGGCTCAGCTGATTTTCCTTTATCTGCTTTTATCTCACCACCACTCGATTCCACAAAGCCCGATGGTTCCTCCCGATCAATGGCACCCACTCGATCTTCATCATTCGTTTACTTTGAGTTATAACAGCCAATAATTGCGTCATATCGAAAAATTCAGGTGGCCCAAGAGCTGCATGCACTATCTTACTCTTTATCATCTAAATTTTCCTTTATTAATTCAACCTAAATATTTACGAAATACTTACGTCACTGCTGGAATATTCCGCAATATTAGTTTGGAGATTTATCTTAGGATCGAGTCCAAACAAGGTTTCAAAATGTCTAGATGAATATAATTAATTTTAGGGAAATATTATTACAATAAAAATCGGAAAACATCACCAAAACGACGCTGTTGTATTTAGACAAAAAAATTAAAATTAATAATTTCCTTTTGTTTTCGTTTTATTTTTGCTGTTGTTCGACTCGACACCGTTTACATTAGAACTTTTAAACCACAGTTATTGGATGTTTATATTAAAAGATCAACCTAGGTTGATCCTTTCAATGTAAACAATATAATTGCCGTGTTTTTTATTAGCGCCGGATATATGTATCCGGAGCATTCAATTTTATATGTCAAAACTTATTTAGTGCGCTATTTTTGCGGTTAAATAATTAATTTATTTAATCCCAAACTAATATTTTTCATTCAACTTTTTAATTAAAAGTCGTTATAAAAATATTTTGCTCTATTTATTTATCGGGTGCCGCTGCCCATTTCAATGGGAAATTTAAAAGGCTTTTGTTTTGTACAGCCCTTAAACCATAAACTTAATCTTACAATAAAAATTGGAAATGCAGCAAAATGAATTCTTGTTCACGTCATGTGAAAATAAATATCAATTGGTATATTTCAGGTCGTTAAAAGTTTGTTTTGTGGATGAATTTATTTTTAATTTGAATGGTGCAGCGAAAATTCTTGTAGTAGCGGTATTTGGATAAATTATTTTCCTTTCAGCGCTCAATAACCCGCCCGGATAGCGAATAAAAAACACAGCAATTGTGTTCGTTGCACTGGTATTTATACATCGATCGAATATTATATGACTTGTTTAGATCTATACAGAAGTATAATATTCTCGGTTCTGTTGTAAACTACTAAAGAGTGTTCAAATTTAAGGTATCTTTTTAAATTTTAAATAAAACACATAAATTGTGTGAAATCTTTATTTATTTTTATTGGAAATTAAAGTACATTGGTTCTCGTTAATAATGAAAAAGAATGTCGTTCAAGTGATCTTCTCTGCAGCTCGGCAGGCTGTCAAACGTTTACCGACTTTGAATAACTTTTTCGCATAATGATGGTTCAATTAGTGATATTTGCTCGATGATGTTGTCTTTTAGGTATTGAGCGGTTTGAGGATTATCCGCATAAACTTTACTATTCAAAAAACCCCACAAGAAGTGCAATGGCGTTAAATCGCATGATTTTGGTGGCCAATTCACGTCTGTTCTTCGAAAAATTATTCGATAATTAAACTTCTCTTTCAAAAATCGATTGATCGATTCCGTTGCTGTGTGACATGTTGCACCGTCCTGTTGAAACTACATTCTGCACATCAATATCTTCCAATTGACTTCACAAAAAGCTTCTAATCATCTCTCGATATCGAGCTCCATTCACAGCACATTCACGCTATCAGTAACTTTTTTTTGGGTTTCATTGTCTTTTCAAGCAATTCTCTTGGATTTTCTTCAGCCCAAATGCGGCAGTTTTGTTTGTTGACATAGCCGCTAATTTCAAAATGAGCTTCATCGGTGAAGATAATTTGCTTGAAAAATTTTCATTTTGTTCTTGTTTTTTTATGGCCCAATTAACTAATTGCCGACGTAATGTGTGGTCGTTTGGCTTTAATTTTTGTGTTAACTGTAGTTTGCAAGCCTTTACATGAAGATCATTGTGAAAAATATTGCACAAAGTTGGTTTGAGGTTCAATTGCTGTGAACGACGACGAATTAGTGTCCTTGCGTCTTCAGCAACACTTGTGCTAACAGCTGCAATATTTTCACTTGGACGATCAATACGATGATAAATTCTGCTTCTCTGTTCTTGACTGAACTAGTTTCTTCAAATTTATCAATAAGTTTAATAGCACGGTTTGTCGTAGCATTTTCTCTACTGGATTTTGAACGAAATTTTTTTCCAACTTCTGAATAACTTACACCATATTTAAAATAAGTTTTAATAATGAAAACACGTTGTTCAATCGTCTATCTCTCCATTTTAACTAATCGGAATGTTTGAACTTGTCATCTGTCAAATAACATGATACTCTAGTACAAAAAATATAAATGGCGGAATATTTAAAACCTAAAATTTCAACACCCTTTATAATCTAATATGATATGATATGATATGATAGAGGCGTACAGGCCAGCCATAACGGCGATCCTAGGTACGTTACCATAATCCTGAAATATCAACAATCAAATAACAAATTATATCTGAATGCGAATAATATTTCAGCATCATGCGGGCCCAGGCCCTGCCTGCATCCTTAACAGATAAGGTTAGTTAGGAAAGGATGTTAGTCACAGAAACGACTAGGGCGAACCGCAGTAAAGTCATTTTCTAACTACTTAAATATATTAGAATGTTAGTCTCAATTAAATTCACACTCTAGATTAGAGTTTGTTTGTTAATTAATGTAAGCTAGTTGTGTTTGGGTAAAGGATACTAATATTCATCATATGTATTCGGCATCAGTCCTACTAGACTGGTTAGGTTATTTAATTCACATCTATGGGTCATCTCATCACATACTGCTTGTAACCTTATTTTGCCCTATCTTCCCATCCAACACCATCTAATCGACGGACTTCACGTTCGTAATGACACGGCAGTATTATCATACATATGATGACCTAAATTTTCCGTTAATAATGTCAAAAAAAAAAAAATAAAATAAAAAAAAATTAGATTCGGTATTGTCATTCAGCTACCTATATTTAAATTCATCCAACTAAAAGCAGAGTTAATTTATATCTAACATTCACACAACTTCACTAAAACATAACCTGAATTCAACCAGAAAGATCGTGGAAAAGCAACATTCCATAGCAAAAAGTCTTTGGATCGTTAACGTATTTGATTGTATTGAGTTTATGCTCAAAGCGTAAGTAATTAAATAGACCCCCTGATCAAGAATGTTGCAATCACAATCTTCCCTGACCTTCCGGTATGTAAAAAAAAAAAAAAAAATAAATAATAAATTTTAAATAATAATAAAAATAAATTGAATTATATTTGCCGACAACTTTATTGTTTTAAATCAGGACTTTCGACAAAATTTCAATTTATAGAATTGTTTAAAGTAAGTGAAAATTATTAAAATAAGTCATGAAAATGTAATTAAACTTAAATAAAAACCCAAATGGATAACACAATCCAACATATTTCAGCTCAAATGATAAATCTCCCGTGGCAGAAAACTGTTTCCTCCTTTCATTAACATTTTATATATTTATCAATTTATATTATTCCACAAAAAGTCATTTTTGTCACAATACGGTGGCAACCCATTTTGAGTATACAAATTTTCGCTTATTGGGTAAGTTACAATTCGATCTGTAGTAATTTCAAATTTTGGTTTCTCGGGTACCAATATTTTATGTACTTAAGTACATACAAAGGGAATTCCTTTGAAATGTCAGTTTCTATGTATACGATTATAAATTACCGTTCACATATATGTAAATAGTTATAATAACAATAATAAATAATTAACTTTTATATAATTAGAATGAAAATTAGAATAAAAAGATACTTCTCTGTGTTGAACGTATTTTTCATAACAACTGTCTCAATTCACCTGTATTAACAGGTGAACTTGTAAAGAACAAAACTCACTCAAAAATAGCACATCACTCTCACACTACACATTCCTAAACTGATTTGAATTAAAATATTAATAATAATTTATTTAAAGGAGAGACAAAAACACGTCTTTCCTCTACGACGATCAGTCGATCCTCCCAACACCCTTTATAATCTAATATACAACAAAACTGATTAACGCTACTACTTTAACTTAGATGTCACTAATGTCACAAAAATGTGTTTTACCCCCAAAAAACGTAAACACGAAAAAAACTCATACAAATGCTAGTAAATTCGTTTTGTTTAGGTTTTTTTTTCACTTTGTTTATTTATATGTCGTTAATGTGGCATGCTCTTGACCGTGAACTTTGTTTATTATCTTATATTTTGATAAATTGTTTTTCCTTTTTAGGTAATTTTCATTCAGTATTTTACCATTTTCCGCTATGGTGTCTTTAATTTAGTGATCGCCATTTAATATATAGAGCAACGTTTGTAGATATGCATGAAGAGTAGTCGACATAGAAAAGAAAAAACAAAAATAGCTACTCTATGCATGCACAGAAATTGTGCTCTATATATGGCGATCATTAAATTAAAGACATCGTAGCGGAAAATGGTCAAATTCTGAATGAAAATTACCTTAAAAATGAAACAATTTATCGAAATATAAGATAAATAAACAAAGTTCACGGTCAGGACCATGAACATTTAATTTTTTCCCTCCATATTTACCAGATATAAATAAATAAAGCCAAAAAAAAATTAACAAAACCAAATTTCTATAGCATTTGTATGAAAGTTTTTTTTCGTATTTACGTGTTCAAGTTGAACCTTCAATATAAACAGTAAGTGTTAACTTGTAGTTAACTCGACTCAATCCAAAAAATTTCTTAGGCCGAGTTAACTGGGGTTTAAAAAATTCCAATATAAACGGGGTAGTGTCAAAAAACAACAACAAAAATAAAACAAAACTAAAACGAAAACAAAACGAAATAAACTAACTTAACTTTTTTGTACGAGCAGTGGTATCTAAATACGACAGCATATTTGTGGTGAGTTTTTCCGATTTTAATTTACTAGGTTAGGTTAGGTTAGAGTGGCTGCTATCGCACACTTAGACCAATAGTGGATCAGTATTCCCGTTGAAACCAACCAGAGCTACTTATGTAGCGTAAAATATCTTGCACACCACGACCAATCCTATTTCTCGTTTCCCCAGGGATACTAGTGTCTTGGAGCGCAGTTTTGGCCAGTTTTGGCCAAACCTGTTTTGCTACCCTGCACGTGAGAGTGTTGGTCCATCTCTCATTTGTCGAGGCGATTGCCTTTTTACTGAGTGCCAATTTGAGCGCTGCTATAGGTCTCTCCAGACCTGCCCTTTCCGGCTGCATCTGGAGAGTGGTACCGTACCTATCTAGTTCGTCTGCCCTGCAGTTTCCCGTGACGTCCGAGGGGCCCAGCATATCTGGATTCTGAAATACTCTTTCATCTCATTGAGAGATGATCGGAAATCCAGCGCCACGCGTGAGTTCAGACAAACCGCCTCTAGTGACCTGATCGCCGCCTGACTGTCCACATAAATTGCGATATCCCTCCCGGATACCACGTTATGCTTCAACCATGTCACGACTTCCCCGATCGCCACCACTTCAGCCTGGTACACGCTGCAGTAGTCAGGGAGACGAACAGATATATTAACACAGGAGACTCCGGCTCCTGCCGTGCCGTCTGCCTTGCCGTCTAGCTTAGAGCCGTCCGTGAAAAATTGCACTGCCTCATTTTCCAGTATTGATCCGTTCCTCCAGTATTCCCTCGAAGGGCAGATGGTCCGGAAACCTATATCGAAGCACAACGTTGGTTTAATATAATCTAGATTCGCCAATTCTTCCCTTAGCGATCTAACTATCGTCGAGTGCCCCGCCTGAAGACACTTCCACTGAGAGACAGCCGAGAGACTCGTAGCCACATTGGCGGCCATCTGCTTGCCACAAAATTCAATTGGAATAAGGTGGAACATAACCTCTAAAGCACGTGTAGGTGTTGTCCTAAGCGCCCCGCTTAGAAGCATGCAGGCCGTTCTTTGCACCTTCTCCATCATCCATATATGCCACCTTATCCAGAGTTGGTCACCACACGCCCACTCCGTACATCACAACATGTCTTACCTCTTCGGTATAGAGCCAGTGTTGGTATAGAGTTTGGTTTCAAACCCCATCTCTTACCTATGGCGTTCTTACACGAGTAAATGGCTACATTAGCTTTATTCACCCTTTCCATAATGTTAGCAAAAGCCAGTGTAATGCCGTTCATGGTAGGAGGGCTAACTATCGGAATTTTTTATTTCTTAGTAAATAGTACCAGCTCCGTCTTGGAAGGGTTGACTCCTAATCCACATTTGCTGGCCCATTTCGTAACGATCAGAAATGCATTCTGCATCGTATCCAGATATTTGCTTGAGACAGCTACCGCTACATCATGTGCATATGCTACTACCGCTGTCCCCTCTCTCCAGTTCTAACAGTAATCCATTCATCACTACACTCCAAAGAAAAGGGGCATTACACCTCCCTGCGGGGTTCCTTAACCACCCGTCTTCTAATGGTGGACTCCCCCAGTTCCGAGGTAATAATCCTGTTTACCAGCATCTGGTTTATCAACCAACTTATAGAGTAGTCCACCTCCAAAAATGACAAACGGAGGCTATCTTCCATGATAGCCTCCGTTTTTACAATATTAAAGGCACACCCAATGTCCAGAAATGCTACCATACAAAACTCTTGCAACTAAATTGACTTCTCAATCGTGCGTACTAGATCGTGCAAAGCTGTGTGCACTGACTTTCCCTTAAAGTACGCATGCTGCGACATTACCCAATTTCGTGGTTCAATTTTTGTGCGAATAACTACATCTACCAGCTTTTCCAAGGTTTTCAACAGAAAGGATGATAGAGCTACAGGCCTCAGGTCCTTTGGACAAGCATTTGAGCTCTTTCCCGATTTCGGGATAAAGACTACTCTGACCTTCTTCTATTTCTTAGGAATATAGACTAGTTTCAGACATCCCCCGACGATAACCTCCAGTCATGGGAGGACAACTGCCGACTTCCTTTGGATCTCTGCTGGTATAATCCGATTCGTACCCACCGATTTATAAGGCTTAAAACCGTTCAGCGCCCACAGGATTCGTTTCCTTTCCACGATGCCCTCCATATATATTGAAGATGTTCCTCGATGAGCTCCAGGCTCCATGGTCTCATCAAAGCTTCCCGGACAATGTGTCTCCATGAGAAGCTCCAATGATTCCGCGTTTGAAGCTGTCAATGACCCATCCGGTCTAATTAAATAACTAGGACCGTCTGGGTTAGTAGAGAGAATTTTCCTAAGGCGAAAAGTCTCAAAGACCTCTTCCACTCTACAACAGAAGAGTCTCCAAGACCCCTTTGTGCCTTCCTCAACTCTTTTTGTACTTTCTTAGGTCCTTCTTATAGGAGTCCTAATCCCGAACCTCCGTTGTGTTCTTGGCTTTATTAAAGGCTGTCATACACGCCCTCCGATAGGTTCTGAACTCCGTGGTTCATCATGTCGGCCTCTGCCTGCCCCTAGGCTTTATCAGGGGGCACGCAGCATTAAATGAAAGATTGCATGCCTTTGTGACAATATCAACCATGCCGTCTAATTCTTCTACTGTCGCCGCAAGTCCAGGAACTTCCAGTGGTAATAATTCCTCCAACACCTCCCCATATTTGTTCCAGTTTGTCCTTCTGAGATTCCTGAAGGCTTTGCGGATAACAGGTTTAACGTTGAGGTTATATATTATATATCGGTGATCAGAGAATGGGTGCCCTCTTGTCGCCACCTCTTGATCATACGAAAAATTGTTACTGACGCAAAGGTCACATCTAAAACCTCCTGTCGATTTTTAACAACAAATGTTGGTTCTCGCCCAATATTGCAAACTAAAGGTTAGTATTTAATAGGTAATCAAAAAATAACTCACCCCTCTCGTTAATGTATGTTTGCATCACATCCAAGTATAACTATCCTTCTTTGACCTGCTTCCTGCATCAGTTCCCTCAGGTTATCCGGCGGAACTTCCTTCTCGTGATCCATATAGGCTGAGGCTACCTAGCCCTACTTTTTCTCAGCCGCTGTAACATCCCCGCTACTAAATTGAGGAAGAAAAATATTCAAGTTACTTTTCACTAAAATACACGATCTGATCTTCTCAGAGTTACTTGAGTATAATAATCGTTCTGAGGCCACAGATCCTGTTATTGTTAATCCGTGGTTCTTGGATCCTCCAAAATATGGAGTTTAGTGCATTATACACCACTTTCCACTTCTCCGGCGTGATGCTCTCATCTTCCTGACTTCTGTGAATGGTAGCTAGGACCAGCACGTGCTCCTTTAGACAGATTCTTTCTTTCTGTTCTACTGTAAGATGCCCCTCAGGGGTTGCAGCCTGTTTTTCTAAAATTCTATACGCCAACCGTCTCTCCCTGTACCGTCGCTTAGCCTTAGTCCCGCTTCCTCATGGCGTCGTTGCCTCGTCGCTTTCTCTTGCCATTGATGAGGGAGTCCCATCTTTATAGTTAAAGTTACTCTCCTTTGTACTTTCCGGTTTTGGAGGGTCCCGGCCCCTTTATTTTTATTTTTTCTTGATCGTTCATTTTCCTACGAGTGTCGGAGAAATACAAGTCCACAATACAACTGGAGGTAGTATTTCCCTAAAATTAATTGCATTAATTTAGACATTTTTAACCGGAATCGATCCAAAGATAACTGCCCAATATAAACACTAAAAAGGTTAACTACAAGTTAACCTGATGATAACATCTATAACTTGACTCGACTCGCAATGTAAACCATATAAAAATCTAATCTATAATTTTGTTATATATATTAAAAATACTATTTAATAACTTTAAATAAAAAAATACGTTTTTTATTGTCAAAAAATGGATTTAAACACAACTAAATGGTGCTTTTTTTGTTTTACAACAAAGTTCATATAAAAAAAATAAATAATGTTTTTACAGTATAAACAAGTCGCACATGTGTTATTTCAATATTTGGTGTACAGCAATCCCCCCCTCCCAACACGGTAGATTAGTTCCGCGTTACAGCAAAACGTGTTGTACGAGAATACTCGTACAACGCGCCCGTATGACCCCGTATAACGCGTTATGTACGTTTTGCGTGCTATACCTTGTGTATGTATCTCACAGTACAGAAATATAACATGAAAAATCCCCGCGTTATATGAGGAAAATACTTGTTATACGAGCGACATGAAATCGCGTAATATGGAAACGCGCTATAAGAGTACCGTTATATGTATTTTCTTAACACGATTACAACAACAATTACATGTGGCTAATGCAAAACTTGGTAACTAAAGCAATCAAAAATTTTGCTTAAGCTGAATATAAAGGAGAAATGCTCTGGCTGGGTTTAATATAATTATTTCTACAATATACAATATATGTAGTATGTACAATATATGTTTTCCATGCAGGTACGTGTACCACAAGTTGCACACCACTGTTTTGTTTATGTATATAGACAGAATACACCAACTTGAAGGCGCCTATGAAATTTCGCTTTAGTTGATTCGCTGTTTTACGAATTATATCGATTTTACGAAAAAAGCGTTTGGTTGTCATTTTTTGCGTAATTCCCCGGTCTCCATACAACACAAAATGAGAATTACTGCGGACTGTAATGTGTTAAATATAAATCAGGCTAATACCATATGACATAAACTAACTAAAGATTTATTGGTGTAACTAATAAATCAAAATCTACTTAAATATAAGTCCTGCTAACTCCACTCATATGAAATAAACAATAACTAAGTAAAGATGTATTGTAATTTTTAATTTTTTTATATAGTAACTTTTTTTTAAATAACGAAACATAAATGTGTTGGTGCAGAAACAAACACAAAAATTAAAAAAAATCAAATTTAAGTTGCATTGTTAGTGTAACCAACACAATCTTTGGAGTTTTTTTTTATAGAGATATGTCATTGAGAGTTTGCGCAGGACATATTTAAGTAGATTTTGGTGGTGTTATCATTTAGCGACAACTACATTTATTTTTAATTTTTTATAATTATTTTGAGTATAGAAATAAAATAAAAATATTCTAAACGAAACTGTTAAACGAGAGGTTAGGTGGTGTAAATGCTTAAAATAAGCCGATGTAAATATATTTGTTTTTTTTCCCTTTGACGTGTGCAAGTGTTTCAATCTATTTCATGCTGCTATCAACATTTGTACGGGTGCTTCATTGTTCAACAAAATTGCCCATAATTTAAAAGAATTTTAAGTTTGCGGAAATCAACGACTAAGGTCATTTTTTAATAATTGAAACACTTGCAATTATTTGTACCTTATATTAATAATATTATAATTTTATTTTGAATATCGATTTCGAAAAATATAATTTTCATCTTTAGTTCAAAATTACTACTCACTAAGTTCGGCTCTGCTCCAAAATTATTGTATCAGTTGTCTATACGAGGGAGGCATTAAATTTTTTTTCAGCGATATTCCACTGTTTTAAGGCACAACAAAATATAATTTGTCGAACTCTGCTAAATAGGTTCCTGAAAGCGGCCATCGCTCCGTTTTCGTGAACCGTTTTCCACCAAGCCATTTTTCATATTTGGAATCAAAACGATATTGAACACTCGGCAAATCTGGAGGATTATGGAAGCTTTCTCATGCTTAATTTTTAGTGAATAATATTTTGTTGAGATATTGAGATATTTACAATGTCAGCAATCTCTCTGATCTTTATCCAGCGATCTGCTATCATGACTTTGGATTTAGTTGACCAAATTCTCGGTAGTCATTTTGAGTCAGTGGTCTATCAATTATTAAACACGGGTTCTCATCATTCAGCCATTGTGTTTTGTCAAAGTTCATATACATTTCTTTAAATAAATGAATGTATGTTTCATTTGATTTTTATGTAAGCTATGCATTAAATTAATTTTAAAGCACGTTGCTCAAATAACTACCAATCGATGTTGCATTATTCGGGTTATGTAATGGCCTGTTCAACAACTTGTAATGGCACTGTTCACGTTCACTTTGTTAAAGTGTGGCTGGTTTTAAGCCTCTCGATATTCTCGATCCAAGGACGCTTAGTGTGTTCCATATTCTCATTTGTTTAACTTATTTCTTGTACGAGTAGTAATGTTCGAGGTTATTTAGGTGTTGCGTAACCCGGCCTCTTGTTACGCCGTTCATATTATGCTCTTTTTATTAAGAGTGATAGTGTATGATTGTATGAAGGTTGGTAGTACAGGATGTGTCATCTAGCGGTTTCTTTTTAAATTATGTTATTTTGACACGGACAGCTGTTTATTTTTTCAAATATTTCGAAATGAAAATATTTTCGCTTGACTAACGTTGGAAACTATTGAAAACTTATTTCAAAATTGAGTGCGTGCGCGAATTTGGAAAAGAAATTAGGAAAATCACCAATCATGCTTGTTATATGCAATTTTGAAGAAAGTTTGTGAGACGGATATGCTAATGGACAACAGAAGCGAACCCCGTGCTCGTAGAGTGCGTGCAACTGAGAATATACTGTAGACTGTAGCCGAAAGTGTGTGATTCAATACAGGAACATCAACTCGCCACTGAGAGCGCTACAGAGCGCTGATAGCCGATTTTTTATGGCCAGTAATTGAAAACATGAGCTTGTAGAACCTTAGGTGCTTCAGCAGGATGGCCCGATATGCTACACCAGCCATCAACCAATCCAGCTTTTGCGCAGTAAATTACTACGATAATCCTGTAATCAGCCGTTTTAGTAATGTCAATTTGCCTCCGCGCAGCTGCGATTTGATAACGTTGGTTGGCTTCTTACGGGGTACCGAATTAGACCCTTAAACACAACATTGCAGGAGTTATTCGCGAAATAGAGCCTGAAACCATGGAAAATATGAAAAATTGTTTTCACAGTATGGGCGGGCTACTGTCAAGCTAGCCGGTTGAATGAAGTTGTTTTTCATGTATAATTGGAAGCGTTGCTCTTGCCAACAAATCAATAACATTTGGAAAATTCTTGATTTGTGTTTATTTTATTGCATTTTTTAAAAAATAAATCGTAATCGGCCTTGATCTGGAGAACATACGCTGCTGGTACGGTAATTGATGCATGATATATATTATACTCGTATGTACTCGAACTATGCCATTTCATTTCACTCACAAGACTCAAAACATTATAAATTTAGTTATTCTGGATGTTATGTTGTGACGCATTTAAAATATTTTTATTAAATTATAAAGGGTCTTTCAAAAGTGGCGCCTAGATGTTTTTTAAAATAAAAAATATGACTTTTAACAATTATATGTGAAAAACTACATCAATTAAATGTCCACCACGGTCACCTCTACAGGCTTCTATACGAATTTTTTTTTAAGAACTCGCTCACACATTACCGCAATAAGTTCATCAATTTCGGTCTGATTGTTGTTTTCCAGCTGTGCAATTGTTGTTGGTTTATTCACATAAACTTTACTTTTCAAGAAATCCCAAAGAAAGTATTCTAATGGCGTTAAATCGCATGATCTAGGTGAAAACTTAAACCGCAATAGCAGCTGGATGTTTTCACGTGTTGTGGGACTCGTAGCTCCATCCTGTTGTTGTAAGGATGCAAATGCAAATCCTTATGTAAAATTCACCAAACAGTTGATGGATGAATTCCTAATTCCTGAGAACGTCGTGATATCGATGTTGAAGGTTCCTCCGCAACACTTTCGGTCACAGCAGCAATGTTCTCTCTAGAACGTCCAATTTTTGGTCTGCCACACCTTTTTCGATCCTCGATAGAACCAGTCTCTTCAAATTTTTTCACTAACCTTTGAATTGTTGACTCATTTGGACGATTATTTACACCAAAAAATCACGAATTTTACGATACGTATTTTTAAAGGTCGATGATTTTCATAATAAGTTTGAATAACTTTAATGCGTAGCGTGTAAGTATCCATCGTTAAAATTGTACATCTGTCTACTTCACAAATGTCAAAGATGACATAGAAAGAGGTTGCGTTTAGAAATTATTTACTACTGACATCTAGACGTGATTTTTGAAAGACCCTTTAATACTGTTCACTTTAATGTAGCTTAAATCGAAATATTTTGAATATGCAATAAATCATTATTTTGACTTTGTTGGCTTAAGCCGACTAAGAATTTTACCTGTTACAATTACTGCATTGAAAAAACAAAGTATTATATCGCTAATTCAGGTTCAAAGGGTTTATTAATGGTTTACATATTTTGTTCAAAAGCAATTGACTTAACAAAAAATAAATTTTCATTTCTTTAATTTATTTTCAGTGTGATAGCGAAGGCGATGATGATAAGGTGAGTCAAATTATTTTTTAAATATTTTTTGTTTTATCCGAGCAACTTTTCACTGAAGTTTGCTTAAATATTTCGGTAAAGACAGCTAAAATTATTTTCCGGTCAAATCCAAATTACAAGTAATAATAATTTTTTGTGGAGACGCCAAACCACAAGTCACATATTTACTTAATTAAGTATTTTGGGTAATTGGAATTGCGAAGTTTTAGTTCCAGTGTAATCATCCGCAAGACGGGCGAGGTGGCCAAGAAATTATAATTGTTTTTGCTGAACTTGTAACTGCCCAAATCGTTAACAGAAAAGGTATTTATATGACGCAGAGGCTTCTACGGCGAACTATCGACTTAGCTGGGCTATGGCTCAGTGGGTGGGGTGGTAAAAATGGAAACTTGCAAAAAACCTTGAATTACCGCAGAATGATAGAATTAGCACGGATAATTATATACCTACAACTCACTCATACCTATCATGATCACATCCTATAATTAATTAAGTTACTCCATCCTGAAAAGCAAAATGAGCAACAGAGAAAAACGATAAAGTAGTGAATGGCGGAAATAAAAAAATCATTATGTATAATAAGAAAGGACTTAGAAAACAAAATTTGAAAATTATAACCAAATGTCTTTTACAATTGCAAATCCAAACGCTTAATAAAATCACTATTATCTTTCAATGTACTAATTTGATCTAAATTTTAATTTTAATTAGTTTTTTTTTGGGTACTAGTTCAGCATTTTACTAGTTTTAAGTTTGAAATGGTTATTTGTGGTTTGTTTGTTTATTAATAATATTTATCATTAAATTATTTATGTTAGATTTTATATCCACTTATTAAAAGTTTCTTAATTTATCACAACACTTTCGTCCTTACACTTTTTTATTTCTATTTATTTTAAACTATACAATCACTAATGACAGTCTACATTTTAATCTAGTTAGTTAACATTAATTTTTATCATTTAACTCGACTTATTTTTCCCCCAAAGAACATAATTTAAGTTAAAATTATTTTATAAAAGAAGAATAAATTCAGTAATGATTTTTAATTTAATTTAAGTCAAATACCAGACACAACGTGCGAAGGTTTGCAAAATTTCATTTTTTTTATGCAAACCAACCATCGTAACTGAAATGATCATGCGATTTTTTGGTTTCATTTTTCAGGATGGAATAACCAGTTTCCCAATATTTACAAAAAAAACTTAAATTTTTTTAAATTTAAATTTTCATTCATAAAGTTTAAGAAAACGTGATTTAATAAACAAAGGGATGGCCACCTGAACTGTACTTGGGACGAAAAAAAATCGTTACACTAATTATGAATTATATATTTTGTTTGTTTTACGGATTAAATAATGATGCATGATGCGTACTAGACGTATTATAATAATAAAAAATCAAAATAAAATAATTAAAATAAATGTCAGAACAAAAATTTTATGGTGCAAAAATTAATCCCGATTTTAATTAATTTATTTGTTCAGTAACTATTTGGTGTATTCCTTAATAAACATATTTTGCTTGAACATAAATAATCTATATAAAAATAGAAAGGCTTGTGTGCTGGAGTCTACGAATTTAACTACATTTGGTACATTTTGAAAAAATTATATACTCGATACTCGTTAGACTCTAGCAAATAAAGAAATCTCAACAACAATTTTGCCACTCGACAAATTTTACCTTGAATAATTTATATCTGAATTATCTATATATTTGTATTTATAAGTTACAGCCTGTCTCTGTTATGGTTCTTGTTTTGCCGCAAAATAAAGTTAATTTTACTGACCAAATTTATATGAGGTCACACTTGGTGAGACGAGAGCCAATAAAGGTATCGTTTTTATTTGCTACTTGGAATCTTCATAATAAATAAGTTAATATGATTAAAAAATGTATCAAATAGTTAAGATTTATTATTTTAAAACCAACATTTTTAACTTGGAGCTTTCCACTAAGATGTTGTAGTGTATTTTTAAAAATTTGGGGTAAAATCAAACGGATGCATATATTTACTTTTAGATAGAGATTATTCTCATCATTTTGCAAACTCCACAAAGACGATTATTTTATTTTATCGACCTTGATCAATATGCAAAGCGATTAACGATATTCAGTCTGAGCCCAGGGCCCTTACTATTGTTTTCGATCGCCTTAATTTTGCGTTCGTTTTTCAATGTTTGTACTATTATTTTCGATAGAGTCGAAAATGAACGACTGTGGGCGAAAATTTACAACACAAATTTCATCGTTGTTCATTTTCGATTGTCATCTTATGCTTTACAGTTCAATAATTTTAAAAGTGAAAACTAAAATGTAAGTATACCTATATAAGTTTATAGTTTATTTAACTAAACATATTTTTTCAATTAAATATACATTCCAATTTAAAAAAAAATATTTATCTAATTAGAAAATATATTTAATTAGTAAATATGTAAAATTTTAATATGTGAGGTTATGTTAAAATATTTTTTTTAACTTGTAGGTCAAACAGACAAAAAAATACTAATGTAAAAACTAATACTACTACTAAAAATACTAATATAAATATGTAAAAACTATGTAAAAACTGTACTAAAACATAAATTTTGTGCTGGCAATACTTTAAATAATCTGTACTAAAATATTGCTACTGATCGAAAGCAAAAGTACGAATATTTTTCTCAATCGTTCAGAGCTAAGCGATAAAAATCGAAAACGATAAGGCGAAAGACGAAAACAATAGTAAGGGCCCAGTATAGTTTTGAATGCATTTCCAGTGGTTCGATTTGGTTGCTATACTGTCTAAAGTTAACCATAGTTTAACCGTCTTAATCAACTTTGTATTTACTAAATTTGCCGTTTGATTTAGAATTAATGAGAATTTTGAACACTGTTAATTTAAAAGGTTTGTGTCTCACCAGATGACATTGGTCAAGCTACAAAAACTTTATAATTATTTTGAACGTTTAAGCAAAGTTAATCAAAAAGCCTTAGCGAATTATTATTATTATTGTCTCGCTCGTGCAAAATATAGATGAAGAGATGAATGTATCTAGATCGTCAGCTACCTAATGCGTTTGTTGCATATTGATAATCATATTGATGTGTTGACTTTCCCATCAACAAGTTATTTTATTCATTAAATTCTTAGTAATTTATTTGATTAAGACTAGTACGCAGCTGGCGTGAAATGAAATTTTTGCTGGTTTCCAAAATTAACCAGATAAATTATTCCATGAAAAATATCACTGTCGTTTTTCGTATAATTTTAACGAAGGTACACGGTAGCTTCTTGTTGAATTATAATTTTTTTATAAAGGTTGTGTGTGTAAAGTGAATTTGTTTGACAAAAAATAAAAGTAATTGTTGAAATTTAGAAAATTTAGCTTACTTTTATGATACCTGCAGCTAAAATGTAATGAAAAATGTGTAGAGTTAAACAGAGACATCTTCATTCTAATAAGAAAAATACTTATTTCACTAGCTAAACGGCATTACTATTTAACTAAATATTGATATCAATAATTTAAATATCACGTTTGTGCCACAATTTCTAAAAAAGAAAGAAAATGTTGCATGGATTGCATGAAGATGGCAGGTAAACTGGAATCGGCAAAAAAAAATACGTTTGGAAATTAATATCAAAATAAAGGAATGGCTTATTCTCTAAATAATATGCACCGATAAATTGATTTGCGTCAAAAGGCTTTATAAGCGTTCAAAATATAAACCTAGCTTTCATCTCAATAAACATTTCTTTGACATCCTGTGTCTCAGTAAATATTGAAATTGGTAAAAAGATACCTAACACATTTAATAATAAAAATTACAGTATCCAACAATCATTTATCATTTTGAAAATTTGTTATCCATATAACAGTGACAATGTTATACCTTTAATTGTATATTATCAAATTTTCAAAATGAATGTAGAATTTTTCAGTGAATTCTCAAAGTTTTATCTCGATTTATTTGTACTAAATTTCACTCATGAATCCTATTTAGGAGGATGTCGTTTTTCGCGAGATCTCTAAAAGAACTATATTTTAGTTGTGTTCCATAAAATTGTATAAAACACATATTTGTTTGGTGTTATTTCATATCAAAATAACATGAAAAATAATATAACAACACAATTAAAATTGCCTGGAATACCAATAATTTTGCATGTTATATAAAATGATAGAATAATAAGATAAGAAAAAACTTTGGTCAGAATACATGTTCCTGGATGTGTTTGCTCCTTGTTCCTGGGTATGAAAAATACATGTTGCTGCATATGAGAAATACATGTTCCTAGATATGAGAGTACATGTTCAAACATATACCTGATTGCTTCTCTTACATTACCGCAATCTCATTTATTCCTAATCAGGAGCCTTAGTGGTACGATGGCACAGTTACCTCTCACGTACCCGTGAGGGTTTTTGAAGCCGTTAGTCTATCTTATTCTAAATGATCGACGTCATTGAAAAATAGTTCGTGGCGGTGAAAGGTGAATCATTTCGGGAATAAAGAACTCCCATTTCATAGATTTTAGAGTAACGAAACGTTTTTTTTCAATTTTTATTTTCACATTCACTAATTTCGTACTTTAACGTAGATTACCGTTACAAATAAAGTAAAATATGCGAAACGATTAAACATTTATTGTTTTTTCTTATTTACGTGTTTTTATTTACAAATTTCAAATGCGAATAAAATATTTGTAAGCAATTTTCGTTGTTCTTTCTCGATTCAGCCATTCAATTTCATTTGCGTTTAAAACAACAATAAAATCATTTGCTTCGGTGTAAAATTAATTATTGGTTGCAGTTCTCTAGTATTAAAGTAAAAACGAGTAAAAAGCAGATATTTTAAATATAATATCCATACTCTTCAATATTACCTATTTTTCTCGTTTGCGGTGGATAAATCATTGATAAAGAACACATTGTTTTTATAAGGAAACAAACGTATTTAATTAATATTATCGGTATCATATGGCCGTGCGGAGTTTCACAACATCCGACTTGATAAAATTTGTATTAATTTATTACAAAAGTTGTATTAATAAGTTTGCTATTAAAAATTGGCGGGTTGTTGTTCAAATACAATATTCGTTAAGAAATCGGGCACATTTAAATATCAGCATTTTTGGAATTTAATACACCAGAATTCTGATTCGACACAGTTTCAGTAAAATTTTAACTTCAACAGAATTCTGATTTGAAACAGTTTCAGTAAAAATTTAACTTCAAAAGTTCAATACACATATCGCCTAACAGGGTTACTGTTTTTTTATAAATTTATATTAAATTATGCGAGTTTTATCTACTTCTTCGTCTTGTTATTTTATTTGAATTTAATTCAGTTTGATGAAGGTAATAAATATTATTATTATTACTGCTTTATAAATAAATTAAGTAACAAATTTTATTACATGTTAGAATGCTATATACCATAGTGACTGTATACAAACGAGTCGGTCGTTTTTATTTTGTATTCAGTTGGTCGATCAGTGGTTAATGGTTTTGGTTTGTGTACTCGTATCTTGCTTGTTTTAATACTTGTATAATGTAGGAAAAATGAGATGGAGAATTTGAGAAATATTCAAGATACATAATTCTTCTCCAACCAAAATAAAAATTTGTTTGTAATAAAAAGCATGCGCATAACTTTATCGTATTACATATAGACAGAGGAATTACGTGGACATTTTTCCTTTTTGCTTTCAAAAGGGATACGGCAATATTTATGTTTATGTGATGATATGTTTATTTCATTTTGCATGATGGTAGAAGTAACTTAATGTTGGAATATTCCATAAAACGGAAGGAAAAACGTTTTCTATATTGATTAAATTTTCATCTTATTTGTGTAGTAAAAGTAAGTTAGCAATTTGTTGTAAAATCAATTCTGCAAATCTCTTAAATTTGTTGTTAGTAAACTATAAACAAAACTATTTTAATATTAATTAATAATTGAATGATATGAATTATCAAATTTCGGTAGATTATCTAAATGTATAGCAGGAGATTGTATACATTATGAAATTTGTATCATATATGTATTGTGATATCAACACAAGCTATGTCATCAATGATACACGCATAACAAATATTTTGTGTAAATAAATTATTTCTTTTATAATTTAAAAAACGGGTGTGTTCGATTGCTTTACAATTTTTAGAGTGTTGATTTAATGAACAGTGACTATTTAGTAATTCAACCGCAACCTAACCACGTTCATTTAGCTTATTAGAATTAGATTGGTGGATGATTTAAGTAATTATGATCGATGATGAAAGACAGTGCTCTGTTATTCGGAGGTCTCGAGTTCGATTCCTGGTGGTGACCAGTAAAAAAAGTTGCGACTGGGTGTTTTTAACGTGGCATATGTTATTTATATATGTTCGTCCATTTTCAGATTTACAGTCATAGTTACGGCTTTGTCCTTAATATTTTAGTAAGTATAGGAGCTGCTTTGCAAATTTACCATTCTCGGTCTGAAACATATCTTAAAATACATTATGAAGAATGCACTTCCATATTCAGTTTACCATTAAATTGTTTGTTTTTATTTTTCCGTTGAAACTAAGGGCGGCCTTCAGCAATTGACTATAAAGAAGCTAACATTCTTGATTTTCATAAATCTTCAGTTCTTCATTGTATCGTTTTCGTAGAAATTTTGTAACGTGTATGTTAAAATTTTGCAACTTGCTTTTTGTGTCAGCAAATTAAATTTACCTTAACCCTTTCGCACGTGGTGAGTGTCATTTTTGCTGTAAATATACAAAAATTCAAAATAAATGATGCTGTGTTATTTTATATCGAATTTTCTCTTTTACTCACATTCAATTTAATTTTAATTAGTTTTTCTTTAGTTTTCGATGAGGACATTACGCATGTCAAAACGTCTGTGATCTAATTTATAATTGTAACTCTATTTAGGGTAATAAATAATTATTTGTATATGTAGTATTATTAAAATATTTGTAATAAACCAATATTCGGTTAGATTCGGTGAAATTGTATATCAATTACCGTTGTATATTGGGTTAAATTTTAAGTTCAAATTCTAATGTACATTATAATGTATTGTACATTTCAATGATCATTTCGGTGATAGTCTAATGTCCATTACAATGTGTTGCACATTCAAATGTACAATTCGTTGCAAAATTCAAACAATAATTTATTCGATTTCTTAGAAAATTCTTCGTCATCGTCTTACGGAACCTATGAAATCTGATATTGAAGAGATGAGTGACGATGAAGCATATATATGTATAAAATAATGAAGATATTATTACCCACACAACTATAAATCATTCAGAGCACAATCAAGACGAAAGGAAATGACGACGGAAATGAACCCTTAGACGAACCTCTTGATCAGATAGTTATTGCTACAGGAAAACACCGATAAATTCATAAAGGTTCGTCCAATGATTAACGCTGTCTGAAATCGTTGTTTGAAGCTACCTGTCGAGAAAGTAGTTTTAATAGATGAACAAATCATTCCGTTTACTAGTCAACTAGCAACCCCAAGCAATATACTCGTATGAAAGGTAAACGTAATCCTTGGGGCATAAAAGTACATATGCTGGCTGGAAAATCAGGTCAACCCTTCGACTTCTTCCTTTACCAAAGGGCCACATCCGAAGTGTCTCTACTTGCCAAAGGTTCGGCGCATCAGTATTTATCAAACTGGTCGAGAGGCTTAATCGACATGTATATAATCATCATCTTACGTATAAAAAGTTCAATACTATCGGAACAATAAGAATTAATAGATTTTGTACCCCACCATTCATCACAGATAAGGAATTGAGCAAGTAAGGACGTTTTTAATGTGATCAAGTAGCTAGCACGGATGAGAAAGTTATCATTATAAAGTGGCAGGATAATAAAGCCATTAACATAGGGTCCAATTATGTCGGAACTGATGATGTTGATTTCGCGAAGAGGTGGAACAAAACTCTTATAAAGTATCAGTAAATTTCTCGACACGAAATAGTTAGGTTGTACAAAAGTGGCATGGGAGGAGTGGATTCACTGGATCAATACATATCATACTACAGAGAATTTATTAAATCTCGAAAATGGGCGTTAAGAGTTTTTACACATTTTCTGGATTTTGCTTTGGCTGCTAGTTGGAGCACGTACAGGAGAGAACTGAAAGATTCAGGAAAACCCGAAAAAGAGATTTTAGATTTATTACATTTTCGTTTAGAAGTAGGTGATGCATTACTATGTGCTGGCCAAACAACGAATTCTTCGAACCACGGCCGGCCATCAACTTCTAGAGATTACTCACTTGTTCATCGATAACAACAAAAAGAATTATGGAAGTTCGTCTGATTCGTGATGTTAAATGCCATGAACTTGGTCATCCCCTTATCACGATGGTTTGGAAAAAGCGACAAGATGCAACATGAACTGCAAAACTGAATAGTAAAATTTATCGCCGTCGTAATAAGGAGGCAAGGTGTATTATTTTTACTTAATTATGCGGCCCGCTAGTTGTCGGCTTAAATTGACGTCAGCAGCAAAAAATGAATGTTCACAGGCCAGTACTCTAGAAGGCACTGGAACAGCACAGAAGAAATTCTCAAATAGAAGAAAAGAGAAAAAATACTGCAAAAGTTAATTTTTATTAGTTTTCAAGCGAAATAAATGTTTAATGTTGACAAAATAACTAAGAATATGTGGAATGTATGTATTGGAACGGTGAACTTACTTATTCAATATGGCGACAGATAAATCAATAATTTTAAAATAAGCAACTGGAAAACGGCCTGAACTGGAAGAGTGGCTCTTCTCTCGTTCATACCAGTACTTCCCAAATCATGTGATGATATGCATCACTTCTCAGAATGATTCTTACTTTCTTACTTTTGGAAAGCTTAGAGTTATGCAGTGTAAAGTTGGGAGTCTTAAGTTCAAGTACCCAATCTCTACTGACCCGAGATTCTTGGAAATGCCAACCTTGTAGTTTTGAAGGTTGATTTGGAGGAATTTGTACATTTACATTAGTTCGTCAGTCCTCATTGCAGTCGTTAGACTCCGTTTGACTTTGAGCCCTCCTGAAGTAACCAGTAACCTCTTTACCCTAGACGTCTCCGAAGCGGCCGAGAGAGTATCAGATGATATGCCTCTCTCTGACTGGTCTTCATTTGGAGGAACCATACCGATTGGTAACCTTTTTCTTTCTTCCAGACCTTTATCTTGACTTTACTGAACCTGTAGCTGACCACGCCATTGTGACGCCAAAGTGGCACCGTTGGCTCTCTCCAGTGGTACAAGCGGTTGTCTGTTTTATAAAATAACGCTTCTAATTTGAAGTTGGTAGGTCAGGATTGCTGATTTACAACATTTCAAAAAACCGTCAATTACACATGGTTCTGTTGTCATTCAGTATTTCGACAATACTGAGGATTCTCAGGATTTTCCATCATGACGTTCCTCGAACATTTCGTTTTCCTAGTCCTGTCCCTTACACACAGTAAGGGACAGGACTAGGAAAACGAAATGGTCATTATATTTCTAAGTTGCGTCTAATTAACTGAATCGAAAAAATAACATTAAATTTGAACTTAACCGTAGAATATTAAAAGGAGGAACGATTTAACGTCTTGTCTTATTAATTTGAGCGAAAAGAAGACAGATATATAAATTGATGCGATAAATTATGTCTGAGGAGTAGTGTGTCTTAAAAATCTGCTCGTAAACTGTTTCTACACAGTATACATAGTTGTATGTACGTATGCATTCTATGCCGGTAGCGACATATTTTTGGGTTTTTATTTGCTTATCCATGACGTTAAAAAAAGTGCTTCTCCATGACGTGTTTAATAATAGTAATACGAGGTAGCTGTTGATTTCGTTTTCGGCAAAATTTTAATTTACTGCTTTATTCGAAATTAAAACTTTAATTTATTGTTTTCTACATATGAAATAAAATACAATAAATATTATTAAGGTTATGAAATAAGCTTTGATACAATAATAATAAAACTAATTCGTCGGTCAATAAGTCGGCAACTACTAACAAAAATATTTTTTTTTTTGCAAAATTCAACTTTATGCATCAATATAGTTTCCTTCAAGAGTGATACATTCATTCCAACGCTTCTCTAACGTCTTTGGCTTGAAAATTTTCGTTTGTTTCGACAAAATCTTTTTTCTTGGACCATTTTTTTTTAGGTCTGCGAATAGGTAGAGTCTCTGGAAGTCAGATGCGGTGAATACGATGAATGGAGAAGCAATTCGAACTAAATTCGTGCAATTTTGTATGATGGCCAACGTTTTGTTACACAGGGCATTGTCTTGTTGAAAGAGCACTTTTCTATTTCATATGGGGCTGTTTTTTCGCAATGTCTTCCTTCAAACGCACCAATAATGTTAGTTCGTCTTTCCTTTATCAAGATAATCGACGAATAAAATACCTAAAGCATTCCAAAATTCAGAGGCCAAAATTGTTGGCCCATTTGCGTTTTTGGTCGCTTCGGACGCCTTTCACCGGTTGCTGTCCACTGATTGTCGATTTGATTCCGGAGTGTTTTGGTGGATCCATGTTTCGTACATTGTCACATACCGCCGCAAGACAGCATGCTTATTACGGTTAAACAGCTCTGAATAATCTTGTGCGTGGCTGTTTTTGATTCATTGTCAGAAAGCGCGGCACCCAATTTGAACAGAGCTGTCTTATGGACAAATGTTCATGTACAATTTGATATTTTAAAAGGTAGCTCATGCGCTTTCACTTTACGATCTACCAAAACGATTTTGTGCACTTTTTCATATTTTCTGGAATAACTGCCGAATTCGAGCGGCCAGAGCAGACCGTTTGCACCATCGGTGTTTGTACGGCCACTTTTAAACTTCGCAAGCCAACGTTCAACGGTTTGCTTGAATCAAACTCCCTCTAACAATTATCAAGCCATTGTTTTGCTTGATCGGTATTTTTTCCCGGTGTTTAATCAACACCCGAAATACAGTTTTTTCATTGGTTTGAAAATAATAAAAGTAACGTGAAACAACTGTAACTTACAAATTAATAGTTGGATTGTTATAAAATTTTGACACATCGTTTGAAGGTTGGCTAAAGATCCTATGCATTATTTATTGGATGCGCCATCTATGTGTCAGCCTCGGAACTTATTGACCGATAGATTAATTGAACTTTGATTTTTCATTTTAGTTTAAATTTTCGAGTAATCAATCTATTTCCTATTGTTCACTAACTATTTTTTAAATTTTGCGTGAGCTACTAATTTTATATTGTACCATAGTCGCAAAGCGAGTGTAAAGTGTAAATATTTCTTTTAACATAATTTTGCCGCCATCTAGTTTTCGACATTAATTGTCGTCATGTGAATAAAATGAGTGTATTGTAAGGCCGTTATAATGGTTTTTAGTACATAACACGTATCACACATACTCTTTTAATTTATTTTCGTGTGATTTTTTACTTTTGATAATATTTACAGGGTGTGTTTTTATGATGTCCTATCGAAGTACAAAAGCTATTATTTGCCATGGTTCTTATTATAACAATGTCGAAAAGGAATCAAAGTCAGAGGCACAAAATTTCATTTTTCCTTTAGTTTCACTCACATACGAGAGTAAGTGCTAGTAGAATCCAATTATTATGTTCTCTCAACGCCATACTTCATTGTAGAATAAACCAAATTATACGGTTATACTTTTATTCATTTTAAATAAAATTATAAGCAAATTTATTTAAAGCAAATTATAGCGTTCTAAAAGCACATAGATAGGGCATCATTTATATTAAAAAATATATATATTCGTAGAGAAATTTTAAAGATTAAACGCTTGCGAAGGAGCAAGATGCAACATTTGCAATTTTAAACACCAACTGTATTTGCAAACACTCAGTCAGGTTTTTTGTCAAGAGATATAACTGAAATAAAATAACAAATTTTACTTTTAGTTTATTGTTTTATGTACAATTCATTAAAGCAACTTCTTCTAGCTTTGTTCCAATACACGAGGAAGGCCCTTTTTTATTTAAGACTACGTATGAATACGTATACTTATTTTATATTAACTCTATGCACTGCAGCTATCAAATTAGTTAACTACTATTTGAATATCTATCGCTGTCGGATGGGTTTACATCGCATATCACTTGATTTTTTACAATTGTTAAATAATAATATTTTTATCGTTAAACAATCAATTATTACATAAATTAGAATTAATTTGACAGCAGAAATCCATACAATAGCACGATGCTTCTTCCATTTTCCACTAGTTTCGTTAAAATAATTAAAAAGATAAAGATATATTAAGTAATTATATAAGTAATATAATTCATAGAGCGCGCGACAAATGGCCTTTGCTGTTTTACAGTTCATGGATTATAATTTTAAATTATTCTTATTTATACAAGTATTTTTGATGTTTTCTCAAATTTAAGAAAAACTGAAAGTTGTCATTTCAATATAAACTAGATATACTCAAAGTTAACCAGGTGTCAACTTGAAAGACCTTACTTTGGGCAAGGGACTTCAGACAAAGTTAATGAGTTAGGACTGTATAAAATCCGCTTAATACACAATGGAAAGAGGGGTACAAAAATGCGTTCGGATTTTTTGATTGTTTGCAAATTTTTGTTTACAAATATTCCATAATATCTATATTTTCTTGAATATTGTGTGTATTTTTTCTTAAATTATAATGTAAAAAAATTAATAAATAAATAATTAAAAATAGAAATAAAAATAATTAATTTAAAATACGAATAAAGGAATGTGACAAAGTACGAAAATAATAACATATAAGTGATAAAAATATCAAACAGTTTACAATCAATAAAAACATATAAATAATTTTCTAATTATAATTTAATTTAATTAAATTCTCGTATATCAACAATTATTTTGTCTTCATTATTAGTCGTACATCTTTTGCGCCACATAAACTCATCGAGAGGTAACTTGGAACAAAGTTTTCTTTTGCTCCAAACATTCTTTAATTATTTTTACAAGAATTTTACAATGCTTTAATGTTATTAGTATAAACACCGGTAATCGGGTCCTTATAATTTACCGAGTGATTTAAAACAGATGAGTATAAGGACCAAGTCTTGCAGGTAGACTATCTAGAGTATATTATTAGTTGGGCCTCCAGTATAAACTGAATATTCATCTGCGTCCAAATTATAGAATTAGGTAAGATTAATGAACTGACAATAGGAAATAATGTTTTTTGTTTTCTGTCAGAAACTAACTGCATGAAAACATAAGCACGTAAAGTATCTGCATCATAAGCTCCAAAAACCCACATTTTTCTTTTCAAATTTGATGTGGGAAGTCCACTGTTATGTTTTAGTTTATGGAATTGTACTATTTTGTTAAATCCACCAAAAAATAGAAGGTTTCTTATTAATTTTCTAGAGCAAGCATCTCTATATATTGAAACCATTGGATACATGCAACTGGTATTACATTAGCCCAAAAATATATAAGTAATAAATTTTTTTTCAATGGAATCTTAGAATGTTCAAAAAAAATCCAATTAAAATTCTTTTTTTATATTTATGAGCATTTGCCTTTTTTATGGTAAACCCAAATATATTTATTCACAGAACTTTTTTCACGTTCTAAGTATATTAAATCATTACACATAACACATCTAAGGTTATGTTTTATTAAATTATTGTTTAAAAATCAGAGCATGGTTTTGCTATCATTGCTACTACAATATTATTTCAGAAATGTCTAAAATGTTCATATTAGCCTGAATATTATAGTTTTAAATTATATTTTAAATTAACTATTTTTATTTCTATTTTTAATTATTTATTTATTAATTTTTTTCTATTTTACATTATAATTTAAGAAAGGCTTAACCCCTTTTCTTTACTATAGCCAAAAAAGGCAATAGGTTCTCGTGATGCTGGTACAAGATTGGAGCACATAAGATTAATTTCGTTTCACTCCGATTTTCATATACATTTGTACTAGCATGCGTGATTCCTACATAAATCTTAAAGACCGGATTGAAATGAATGTTATGTGTCCCGGGCGTTTCGGTGGGCTATCAGGGCTAATTTAATAATCGGGTTTACGACTGAACTCAGAAGTCAACGCCCTCGTTAGCTTAGTAAGTAGACTACTTGCTCTATTATTCGGATGTCCCAGGTTCGATAGCTGGTGGTAACTAGTAAAAACGTTGCGAATGGGTATTTTTAACGTGTCACATGTTTTTTATATATTCATTAATTTCTAATTTTCAGTCATAGTAGTTACGGCATCTGTCTCTGTTTAACGAGAATTATCCAATTTAGCTTAAAGTACGATTGTTATGCAATAATTAAACTCGATTATAACCGTTTCTTAAAAACATATTACATAATACGACATGTTATTACGAGTAATTAACACTGTATCATTCTTGGCACACACAATCAATTGTTCACAACATTATTCGATTAAACGACTGCTTGGTTTTCGCGTAGTCACGCACTGATAATTCCACACCCACGCTCTGGTACCCGAAGTATTAATTAATTCAAGAAAGCTACAAATGAAAATGTTCACCTATAAAATAGAAGAAAATTTTTAGTGACTTTTATAATTAAATATGTTTTAGATATTATCATGATGATTTGTTTACTGTTTTTACTTCCCCCCTCATACAACACCAATAGAAATAAATTTAAATAGATGTAGAAGAATATTTATTTCGATCGAAATCTTTCATTTTATTTACTTTTTCAAAATGATGATGATAAAACACCTTTTTGTTATTAAACGTAGAAATTCATTATTTTTCCGCTTGATTTATTAACCCAACCACAAAATAATTTAATCGTCAAATCATAGTAAATAATCGCTTAATAAAATAAGATTCGCGCATTATAAAAAATATATGAACGCAAAAACCACCAGATATTATAATTGAGATGGATAAATTAATTAAATCTCTGTTTTTTCGTTTTGAGCCATTAAAAATTATTCAGTTTTATTGAATTAAAAATATAAAAAGATAACTGAACGTGATTATCATGCTCATTTTGCTTCTTTATTAAGTGCTTAAATGCGATTTTAATATACGTAAAGCGTTAAATTTAATTTTATATCACCACGTTTTGAGTCCCGGCTTATTTGATACGATAATTTGCACGGCATATGTAATGAACTGAATTCTCAAATTCAACAAAATTTTACATTATTTATATTTTATGATTCCACCGATGTAAACTAATTTAATTTAAACTCAGTTTAAACAGACTAAGAAATGAGGTTAAAATGTCTTGTTAAACAGGAGAAACGGATGGCAAAATGTGGTGTTGCCTGCCCAGCGATAATATCGATGGAATCACTTACGACATTATTGCCATCCTTGTTTGTATTTTTGTCATGGTTTGTTTACATTGCGTGTTTAATTTTAAGTTTCAATATCGATAACTATTTTTGGTTTTGAAAATTAATTTTATTTAATTACATATATGTGTTTTTATAATTTTTATGGCATATTTAAAATAATTCCATATAGTCAGCAGAACAATTCACAATTATTTATTATAAAATACGAATATTATACTCGGAGTATATTAAAAATATGTTATTGCGATGTCAAACTCTCAACACGAATAATGACTGTTAATGTCTGTATAAAAAATAGTGTGACCATATAATTTTTTCGTGTGTGAAAATTTGGTAAACCAATAACCGATTCATGATAAATAACTGTAAATCTGAACAAATAACCTTTAAGACAACTCTGAATATTAATGGGCAATTCAAAGTAAGAGAGTTACTCCCTCAAAATACCCTTCCATAGTTATTAGTTATAAATAGTAAAACATTTGTGATTAAGTATATGTGCGACTGTTAGAAAAGGAAGTAAACGTTACCACTGGAAAAAATTTTGCAGCATCCACATAATTCATATAACCTTCTGTTACCACAGTCGTAATTATATTTATATGTTTTGATTTCTGGGACACGTTTTTCTATAAATGAAACGTTGTTCATGCAATACGGTGGTTTTCCTAGGTTTCTATTTTTCCATATTTTTAAAAAATATACTACTCTCCACACTACTATACTACTATCCATCAAATTTAAAATACATTGTTCGGCTCGCCAGTATAGGTAGGTAGGTTAAGATGGGCTGTTCCAAAGGACTGACATAGACACATTCTGATCAGTAAAAATTGGTTAGGAAAAGTAATCGGTTCACATGATTTATTTGTTGAACGTTTGGTTTATTTTGGGCCATCTTTTCTATTTTAGGATGAACGTTAACTTTTACATTTTCCTCAAAGAAGGAACGCATTTACCGTTTGAACTCTGCATATTTCTTACAAAATGTAAATTAAAACGCTTATCTTAAGCACTAAGAATATATAAATAACACTTACAATACATAACACCACATTTATCAAAAGCACTTAAGTCTTTAAAATGTACTTAAGTGAGATAATAAATTCAAAGTGTTTATTTTTATGTTGTTGTATGAATCATCACTTGTTTGTCACAAAAGCAAATACAACTTATAATCCAACCAAATATTTTTACTCAACTTAACAGCACCATTATTTTGTCGCTTTGAGGTTTGAGACATGTTATAACTCGAGAACATATTTATATATTCAATCGATTAGAGAATAATTCAAATAAAATAATATATTTTTTGGTATTGTCTAGGAGTATGTAAGTCCTTATACCAAGGAAATGATTTCATTTTTCTGGTGAAAACAAGTATATTTCTACCGATCCGATATTCAATTTGATGTTGGAATGTTATTATTTATATGCAAATTTCAATTATACCAAAACATTTAAATTAGCGATTTTAATAGGTAAGCTTGGTAATATTATATTACGTTATTTTTAGTTAGACTACTTATATATTTTCCAATTTAGATACTCTTATTAATTTTTAGTTTTCCTCTTCGTTCATAGAAAGAAGCACAGGTTAATAAAAAAAAACAATTATAATAATCCAAGGATTAACGTAAAAATATCAACAGAAACTAAAAGTAAATATACTATAAACTCATGTATTATATTTTTTGGTTGATTTGGTTCTTAAATATTTTCTTATGTATGTGTATTTTTTTAAGTAAGAAAAATCATTGAAATACATAATTCCTACTTGTCGATGTATTTTTTTGGCTTGTTAGAAAAAACCTCATCTCACGGAATTAAGAAGTAATTAATTTTATTGTCAAAATAAAGAATTTATTTTTTATTGTGTTTTAGTTAAACATTTTTGATTTTAGAAATATCCAAGTGCTGTACGAAAGACAAAGAAGAAACCAAATAAATTGTGTAAGTATTTTCTCAAATGTTTCAAATTGTATTGAAAGAAGTTCTAAAATAAATCTTTGTTGTACGTTTAGTTGTCGGTGCCGCATTTAATTAAAATTGTCAGAGAGTAAAATAAACTTTTATATACGCATTATGTTTTCTTAATAATCCGATGGTTTAATTGAAATAAAGTGGTACTGACCGACTGATCCAGTCTTTATTGAGTTACCAATAGGCCCCATTACCAATCGTAAATGAAGTTCAAATCATAAATATAGTATAATAATCATAACTACGGTTAACAACTGTACCAAATGCGTGAAAAATATTTATCCTACCTTTGGGATGAAAGAGATAAAAGATAAAGTTTGAAGTAAAACCCTAGCCAAGGACAAAGACTTACTCTGAGCATATATATACATGCAATTCTCTTCGTCATCGATAAAATCGAAACTCGTCCCCATTTTGAAAAGCGTATATATTACTTACAATACAAAACATGAGCACACATACAAGAATGCGGTGTTAGTGGATCACGAAACTTTCCGGTTTCATTAAATGAAAACTAACATAATGATTTTGAAGAAATAAATTCTATAGGTTTTGTAACAAACTCTGTCAGCAATGGTGTTATAAATAAAATATTATGTTCAATGAAGCAGATTCGAATGAATAAAATATCGTACAACAAGAACTTAGATGTAAAAATCTGGTATAGGAATAAGGCGATAATATGCAATCCAAGATTTTTAACAACAACAACAATAATTGAATCTGTAGTGACCCAATTTGAGTCCTTGTGGGACTCAAGAGATAACAATTATACAGTAAAATTACATAGTTATTCGGTTTCACCAGAAGATAGAACGCAACATTGTTCACCAAACCGTTTTTAGTTAATTGGTGTGTTCTTGCAATCTGGGTAGGGGTATACCCTTGCTCCCGTTGCATGTTATCGGTTTGCGACTCAAAATATTGCTACTAGTTTGATTTTTCCTGGAAATTCAAATTTAAATAAAAAAAATTTTAGAATCTATATTATTTTGTTTTCCAATTTGTAAAGTAGAAATACATGAAAAAGTTGCGACGCTTCGTTTGAGGGCGCAAATAAAACATAGCAAACCAAAACATATAGTGTGATAGATTAAAATTGAAATTCGCAAAACATTTATTTTTCAAATAAACTTCGCTTTCTTCCGAAGGTGTGTGTCCCGTAGCAGAGATAGATTACAGTAGATTTTTTATTATGTGTGAATTTACTTTTGTTCCTAGAGACGAAACTTAGTTTATTGTTGTTGCCAATTATTAATATAATCAGTACTTAGGTCAATATTCGATACAAAGAGTTTATAATGAGATGGAAATCGAAGAAGATGGTTTCATTAAATTGAATATAGCAAATCCACACAGGTCTTAGAATTTGCCGATATAGTACCAATTTATTAGGTATATGATTTAATTTTTGCAGATTTTTGCTTCGAGCTTAAAATTATATTTAAAATAATATGTTCACGGTATTTTGTGGTTTTCACCAGGATCGGACGCAAGGTTTCAGAACACCGAACGACAAGTCTACGTGAGTTACTTAATCTCTCAGAGTTTACGATGGCAGCTGTTAAACTGCACATTCGGAACTGCATTTTATTGAAATTCTTATAAGGAAAACATGGAAAAAATGAGTAAAGCACGGGAATCAATTTGTAGTGTTCTTGGTACCGACATTGTGTCTAATGAAACGTGTAATTATTGGTACAAACGTTTTAGAAATGGTGATTTCGATTTTAATGACCAGCCGCGCCCTGGACAGCCCTGAAAGTTTGAAGATGCGGACTTGCAAGCTTTATCGGATGAAGACAGATATTTCCAAGCGTTTGCACCAAATAGGAAAAATTCAAATCTTGGAAGGTGGGTCCCACATGTGTGGGCCGAACGCCACCTAGGACAACGTATAAACACGTGCCTTTCATTGCTTGCCCGGTAACAAAAGAAGAAATTCTTGTCGAAAATTGTGACGAATGGTGAAAAGTATATTTTTTACGAGAATCCCAAACGTAAAATGTCGTGGATAGATCCCGTGCAACCCAGTACATCGACGCCAAAACAAAACATCCATTTAATGAAGATTCCCTTTGTTATCTGATGGGACAAGAAGGGTGTGATTTATTACGAACTCCTGGAAACTGGTCAGTCGGTGACTACAGAACGCTACAGCCGACAATTGAAGAAACTCTGAGGGAAGAACTTGATCAGAAAAGGCCATTTAGTAGGGAAGAAAGCAGACAAGTCATATTGATATATGACAACGCTCGACCTCACATTGCTCGCGTGGCTCAGAAAACCCTGTTGAACGTGGGATGGGAAGTTCTATCGCACGCTGCATATTCACTAGACTTGGCCTCATCCGACTTCCATTTGTTCCGGTCAATGCAGCACACTTTAGTGGATGAACAATTCAAAACGCTGGATGATGTGCGTAAAATCGTCGATGACTTTTTCGCGTCGAAGCCTGCAAGTTTCTTTCGTGACCGAATTCGTATGTTACCTGAAAAATAGCGCAAGGTCAAAAAAAACAATGGACAATATTTCCAAGATGAAATTCGTTCTTGTCGAAAAATTAAGTCATACACCTAATGTTATGTAAAGTCAGCTCAGGATTCCCTGCTAAGAGCCAATCCATTTTTCTGGATTTAATGTTTAATTTTTTTTTATTTTTGACATGTTATTCCCATTTTACTTTCTCGTCTAGAGTCATCAGACTAGTTATTTTTTCGAATTTGCACAGGGAATTTGCTGAGAGTTCAGTTCTCAAAATCCAGTTGAGTTTTTTGTTGATGAAGTTTACGTGAACAGATTTTGTTTCGTTTTGTTTATGTACTTGTTCTATTATTTAATGGTTTTCTCTGAAGTCAAATTGATGTGGAGGAAAAAAATTTGTTCTTTTATTATTGGTTTGACTCTCTAGAGAAGTAGTTTCTCGAATATGTTTGAAATTGTTGGAAGTAAGGAAATCGGCCTATACGAATTTTTGTCATTTAGTGGTATGTTGTGTTTAGGTATCATGATTACTTCAGCGACTTTCCATTGATTTGGAACGTGTTTAAGTCTGTATACTGCGTTAGTTAATTGGAAGAGTTTACGTAGCCCATTTTCAGGAAGGGCTTTTATAATTTGTCCTATAATTACGTTATATACTGGAAATTTCTTTCCATTTAGGTTAACTTTGATTTCTTCTATTAATTCGTGTAATGTTACAGTTATTTATATATTGTAGTTATCAACTTTATTTACTGTTGGCATATTTTCATCTGCTGTTTGTCTAAGTAGTGACTTGAACGTTATCTCGAATTGGGTTGTAAACAAAGGACAGTTTTGCTTTGCGCTTATAGCCCTTGTTCCATCTTCATTTTTAACTGGTGGAATTTGAAGTTTAGTTCGTTTAATCTGTTTGTCGCTTTCAAAAGGGAATACTCGTTATCTTTTTCCACAGTAAGGCCACTTAGATATTTATTAATGGATTCGTTCTTGATTTCTACAATTATCAACTTTAGTTTATTGGACAAAAAATTTGAAGTTGTTTTTTACCAGCTTAAAACCCGACTTCTTTGACAGGGATTTCTTGCTTTTCGTTTTGCGTCAACCAGTTCTCTTATACTTCCAGAGGATAAATGTTATAAAATATAAAAAATAAAATGTTTTCGGCGCATTTGCCTTGAACTTGAAGGAGTACTACTCCATTCCGCTGACGTTACGCTATATTGTTATTTATATATGCTTGTAAGGTGTCTACTTGCATAAATTCCTATTCAATTTTTAATATCTATAAAGTGTTTTATGTTTTCTTTTATAACCACAGACGCTCCTTGCCGTTCCTGCTGTATGAATGGCGTGGTAACAGCTGTATTTTAAGATATGAAGTTTAAATAAAATGGGTTTCCGATATGTACTAGGCATATATCTATTTTTCAGTATTTAAGAAAATTTCTAATTCTGGAATATGTTGAATTAGCCCATTTGCGTTCCAGGTTACTGTTCTTAATGTTTTATTTGTGGTTGTTTGCTTATTTAACCTGTTGCCTAGAACTTCAAGGCATTTCTCTTGTTTAGCTAGCTGAATGTTAAGATTTTCCATGCTTTTTGGAGCACTGTTGTATCTTCGACAGTGCCCTTCGAAATAACTGGTTTTGACATTGCAACATGCAATTATAGTTTTACTTTTCCCGTTTACTTGCATGAGGTTTTGGTTCCTATTTGATGAAGGTTTCGTTCATTTTTCCGGCATTTCTGGATTTTGTTTTCACGGTTTATTTGTTAATCGTTGTAGCTCTTTAGCCAATGCACATCTCCTGTAGTTTGGGGGATGTGGCTTTTTGCAATTAACACACTGCAGCAATATCTTTACTTAAGGATGAGTTCAGTTTAAGATCTTAGTGATCTTGATCATTTGGTGATGCGTCCAGCCTCCGAACAATGTGGATTTGTCAACATCTCTGCTGCTGTATCACCTGGAGTATTACATTCTATCTTTGTTGTGCTCATTGCTTGCTTTTGCCATGTTATACCACTGGCATTTGGTACCTGCTAATACTTTGCTTCTGCCGAAGCTATTCCCGCTGCCGCGAAGTGGACGCGGCTACCTAGGTGTACACAGGAACACCCGAGGTTCTAGGTTATCTAGGTTGAGAGGCGGAAATTTAATGATACTATTGATATGCATGAACATTGTTTTGTCGGTACACTAAATAGAGAAATAAAATACCTATCTTATTGAACACCTCTCGTATAAGACCATCACGAGCATACATAGTTTAATGTATACGTGGGGTCTTATTTCTGAACACGACACGTTTCTTTAAAAGATACAAAATTCAATACGATACGAAAATAAAGTGGTTTTGTGAATAGGAAATTATACAATTTTTTAATGTTGGTAAAAGGGAAGTTTTTTTTAATGGTGTTACTGCTACTTTTAACAAAATTATTCGACTCGGTGTACTGCCCTGATATTTCACGTGATATGCCGTTCCGTTTTGAGCCATGGCTGATTTATTATGTTTGATTAAATACAAAATACATATTATGTATAAAATTGTATATTAGGTATTATTGAGCAAATGAAAATTTATAGAGTTTGGTTGGAAATAATAATCATATATAACTTTTCTAATAATTATATGTAATGTATGTAATTTGTTAATACAAAATTTTTATAGAGCTGGCATTGATTCAGTTTTATATCTACGTCTGTGCCATTGGTTCAATTTTTAAAACCAATTAGATAATAATTATATTTTTGGTTGGGATTTCTACTCTCGTATCTATCTGGAATGAAATCCACGGGATTCGAAAATAAAATGAAACTAAATAAAAAATATTCGACTTTTAATTTAAAGGTTTTTCTTATTTGTTCTAGGAATATCATCGAACATAAATCCGTTATTGAACGTATAAAATATGCTCGAATTCATATTGGCCGATAAGAGAAATTTTGTAACGTATCATGCATATACGAATTCGTATTATAATTATCTGTTTCCGTTTTCGAAAATACCAATGATACGAATTCGAATAATTTTTGTTTGTATTCACGAGTAGGGGTCTTGCCTGGAGCATGATTTGGTATTTGTGAATTCGAACGAAAATAAAAATGTACACTGTAAAGTAATCGGAAGGGGAATTTTGATTTATGGTTATACCTGTACGAAAAATACAAGCCTTGGTTTTGCAGTTTCGACGTTTGACGACCAAAACCAATTCTATGCAATGCATACGAATTGTTGTGCAAAAAATATTAAAACAAATGACGCAGGCGTATTATTTTCTTTTGTATTGTAATTTTCGTTTTGTGCATTTTTAAAATTTTCAATAATATATTTTATTTGAAACTTATCCTTGACCTGAGAATTCAATAATTAGTCAATAAAGAGAAATTAGCTAATGAACGAACAATTCTAGGTCGAAAACGGATTACGCGATAACAGTAATTCTCGTTCTCTTCATGGTTATTCGTTTTCATCTTTTACTTTGTGACGTTCGATTAGATCAATACGTTTTCGAATTGACAAATACCGATCATTTGAAAACGTCTTTCTTTTATTCGAATTCCCAAATAGGACTCGATAGCTTATTTGAAACTTCAGCCATGCTAGGCGATAACACATTTCTCGCTAAAAGCTAGGTGATTTGATGGGGACTCCATGACCACGAAACTAGGTTGGTAATTTCAACAAGAGCTTATCAGTTAGCTTTGGAATTATTGAGTCTTGGCCAATTATTTAGTCATATTTACGTTGGACATTTATTGAGATTTCAGTTCTACTAATATCAAGTTGACTTTTTTGTAATGTGTATACGTATACAGATTATTTTTGATTGAGCTTTAGTTGACAAATTTTCATTCAAGTACTGATAGACTTAGACTCTTTATTAAGTTTGCTTGTAGCTTCTTCTATGTTGTCATCAATTGCTACGATGCCCTGTTCGATCCGTAAATGTATATATAACAGATGATTTTTAATTTGCCCTGAATCTTTGATTTAATTTTTGTTTTGGTTTTGGTTTCTAGAAGATACATCGATTGCACATAAAGGGTGATTTTTTAAGAGCTTGAGAACTTTTTTTAAAAAAAAAACGCATAAAATTTGCAAAATCTCATCGGTTCTTTATTTGAAACGTTAAATTGGTCCATGACATTTACTTTTTGAAGATAATTTCATTTAAATGTTGACCGCGGCTGCGTCTTAGGTGGTCCATTCGGAAAGTCCAATTTTGGGCAACTTTTTCGAGCATTTCGGCCGGAATAGCCCGAATTTCTTCGGAAATGTTGTCTTCCAAAACTGGAATAGTTGCTGGCTTATTTCTGTAGACTTTAGACTTGACGTAGCCCCACAAAAAATAGTCTAAAGGCGTCAAATCGCATGATCTTGGTGCCCAACTTACCGGGCCATTTCTTGAGATGAATTGTTCTCCGAAGTTTTCCCTCAAAATGGCCATAGAATCGCGAGCTGTGTGGCATGTAGCGCCATCTTGTTGAAACCACATGTCAACTAAGTTCAGTTCTTCCATTTTTGGCAACAAAAAGTTTGTTAGCATCGAACGATAGCGATCGCCATTCACCGTAACGTTGCGTCCAACAGCATCTTTGAAAAAATACGGTCCAATGATTCCACCAGCGTACAAACCACACCAAACAGTGCATTTTTCGGGATGCATGGGCAGTTCTTGAACGGCTTCTGGTTGCTCTTCACTCCAAATGCGGCAATTTTGCTTATTTACGTAGCCATTCAACCAGAAATGAGCCTCATCGCTGAACAAAATTTGTCGATAAAAAAGCGGATTTTCTGCCAACTTTTCTAGGGCCCATTCACTGAAAATTCGACGTTGTGGCAGATCGTTCGGCTTCAGTTCTTGCAGGAGCTGTATTTTATACGGTTTTACACCAAGATCTTTGCGTAAAATCTTCCATGTCGTCGAATAACACAAACCCAATTGCTGCGAACGGCGACGAATCGACATTTCACGGTCTTCAGCAACACTCTCAGAAACAGACGCAATATTCTCTTCTGTACGCACTGTACGCATTCGTGTGGTTGGTTTAATGTCCAATAAAGTAAACTGAGTGCGAAACTTGGTCACAATCGCATTAATTGTTTGCTCACTTGGTCGATTATGTAGACCATAAATCGGACGTAAATCGCGAAACACTTTTCGAACCGAACACTGATTTTTGTAATATAATTCAATTATTTGCAAGCGTTGCTCGTTAGTAAGTCTATTCATTATGAAATGTCAAAGCATACTGAGCATCTTTCTCTTTGACACCTTGTCTGAAATCCCGCGTGATCTGTCAAATACTAATGCATGAAAATCCTAACCACAAAAAAATCACCCTTTACAATATTAAAGAAGTTTCAGGTATAACGTGTTACGATTACCTGATCGTAACAAGCGCTGTTTAATTTTATTCCCCTCGGTTTGCGTCTTCGCTTTCGAAGTTGTGTAGTGTTTGTACATGTCGTGGTGATGGCGCGAGGGTGAGTAAGAAGAGGAGAGAGAGAGAACAATGCGCATCGAATGGGTGTAAAGCAAAACATTCCATAAGAATGTTTTTCTTATATGCCTCTCGTTTACATCAATGCGAATTGATGTAAACGAGAGACAGAGAAGAAAGACAATTCTTCTGGAATGTTCTGCGCGTCGTTGTGCGGTGCAAGAATTTTTTCTTGTTGGTCATTCGAGTTTTTGATTTGTAAGTGATTAGAGTTTTGAATTTTGAAAAGTCGAGTTTAACATTTTGAGAAATAGAGTTGAGTTTTTTTTTAATAATGCCATAAATGGTTGTTCAATTTTAATATAATTTTATGATAAAAGTGTATAATTTTTGCTGTAAAAACAAACTTTAGTTAATTTTATAAATAATTAATACCTATAATTAATGCCATCCAGGAATAATGTAATAATTCTTTGGTGAATAAAAAACCATTATTTGGTGAATGATTTCTAAATAAAAATATTAAGATGGAGAAAAATTGATACCAATTTGAAAGGAAATTGTTTTATTTAAAAAAAAAACTTTTGTGATTTGTGAATAATTTACTTTGTGATTTATTAATATAGTAGATTTTTCCAATATTTTGTGTGCCACATTAACTCATCAATAACGGTTCCGTATTAAACGGACCCCGTATTTTTATATTTCATCGGGTACCGTATATTTCATCGGGTGCCGCATATTTCATCGGGTACCGCATATTTAAACGGGTACCGCATCTTTTTAACGGGTGCCGTATATATCAACGGGTGCCACGCATATTTTCATCGGGTGCCGTATATTATCAACGGGTGCCACGCATATTTTCATCGGGTGCCGTATATTATCAACGGGTGCCACACATATTTCAACGGGTGCCACATATTTCATCGGGTGCCGTACATTGTTTAACGGGTGCCACATATTTCATCGGGTGCCGTATATTTCAACGGGTGCCACATATATTTTCATCGGTTGCCGTATATTTCAACGAGTGCCACATATTTCATCGGGTGCCGTATATTTCAACGGGTGCCACATATATTTTCATCGGTTGCCGTATATTTCATCGGGTGCCGTATATTTCAACGGGTGCCGTATATTTCAACGGGTGCCGCATATTTTCAACGGGTGCCGTACAAGGTCAACGGGCGGCCAACCGGCTGTTTTGGTTTTGGTATCGGGGAGAGGCCCCGCAACGGCATTTTTTTTTTGTAAGGTACAATTTTTTATTTATATTTTTTTAATTTTATTTTTTTTTTGATTTTATTTTTTTGATTTTTTTAATTTTATTAATTCTTGTATATTTTTGTAATCGAGCGCCGCATAACGGTCGCGCGCTCGATGTGCATTGTTGCTCTCTCTCTCTTTCTCGTTACTCTCTCTCGTTCTCCCTTTCTGGTGTTTTTTTTTTTTTTTTTTCTTTCATAAAAATAAAATGAATTGTTAAAGTTTTTTCGGTGTGGTATGATGGGAGCGGAGACTCCCTCTGTGTCGGCGTAGTGTTTGCGGTCCCTTGATGCCCGCATCCGATTCCGTAACCAGGGCTTGTCCCCGTTTGAATACGGATGGATGCGCTCATCAAGGCACCGCTCTCGGTTTATAATTTCGTTGTGTTCGTTCCTCAGGTTCCGGCCGACGAATTTTGGCGGAACTCGGTCTTTATTATTTGCGTTTCCCCTACAATTCTGTATGATCACGGTGTAAGCCAGGAGCCCTGTATGCCTCAAACCCCACGACTTTAGCACTTCTCCGCTGAGAACGTAGCCGGCAAAAAAATCACCGTGGAGGCCTCTGCAGGTGCTTAGTGATATCTGCAGGTTGGCAGTAGCCAGCCTGTAACAGTGGCGCCCAAACATTTTTCGCGAATTTTTAAATTTTTTGATTTTTTAGATTTGTACCTTCACTCTCTTTGGCGTGCGCGTCCAGTGTCGAAACCAGTGCTTCGCACTGTTTGAATTCGCATGGACACGCACACCAAAGCCAGTCGATGTGCGAATTTTTAAATTTTTGATTTTTTGTATGATTTGTAGCTTCACTCCCTTTGGCGTGCGCGTCCAGTGTCGAAACCAGTGCTTCGCACTGTTTGAATTCGCATGGACACGCACACCAAAGCCAGTCTCCCGGTTGGCATTCCCCATCTGCGATCGTAACCAGCTCGGGCTGTTTGATTGCGCGTAGATGGGGGTGTCATACCCCTATTCTTTAGACATCCGACTTCCGAGCTCTTTCCCATTTCCACTATGTTGTGTCAGATTGTGGTGGAGCTCGGATGTCATTTGTCCAGGGTTTAGCTTAGCTTCATTTCTTCTTTTCCCCGAAATTTCTCGACCGAAATTTGAGGAACGGAACACTTTATTATTATATTATTATTATTTTTCTATTTTTTTTTATTATTTAGCTGACACGGAGTGGGGTTCCCACTCTCATCATACCATCCGTTTCGTATTTTTGATTTACATTTATATTTGATATGTTTATTTGATTTTTTTTGATATTTGGATATTTTTGGTTGATTTTTATTAAATTTTGTATTATTTTTGGGTTATATTGGAACCCCGCGTACGGTTAGTACTTCATTTTATATATTTTTTTTTGCATTTTTATTATTATTCTGCCTGCATACCGCTGGGTGTGCTGGTAGTTTTGGTTTTTTCTTTTTCTTTTTGTGTATCGTTTTGTAAATTTTAACGAGCCCCTCCAAATTAGGTTCTCCTTGAAAAGCGCCACTTTGGAGGGTATCTCGTCTTCTCCGTCGTTAAACCATCGTGGGAGTACGGGCCCCACGGTACTAGTGGACCACGGCTTCACCGTCCCTAGTATCAAATCTACAAGGTAACCATTCCTTCTTTTCTTTTCTTATTATTTGATTTTCTTTGCGCTTTGCTTTACTATTTAGTTGTACAATTTCACTATCGGCGTACCATTGGGTGTGTTGGTAGTTTACTTTTCGGGATTATTATTAATATTTTTCATTATTTTTCGCGTATTAAAATGGTTTTCAACGAGACCCTCCAAAATAGGTCCTCGTCGAAACATGCCATTTTCGATGGTATCTCAATTACAAGGTAACCATCCCTTTATTATTATTGCAATTATTTTTATCATTTGTATTTTTTTTTTTTTGTTGTTATTTAATTATAGTGTGTGTGGAATTATTCCAATTTACTTTATTTGGGACCTTCAGTCTCCTCTAAAGTCATTTTAAATTCAAATTTTTGTATATTTAATAACTTAATAAAGACTACGTCATTGTTTCTTGCCGAATAAATCGAGCGAGTTTATCCCTCTATCCTTTCATCCTTAAAAATGTACTTAACATCATTCGAGCAAGACGATTTGGAGCGAGGCTCTATAGACGGACCATCATTAGCTGAAAGTGGACTAAACTACACTGGATCTCCCTCGGACAACTCCATCGACATGTTCCTGTTTCAGGTAGACACCATCGCTTCGTCTCGCGGATTGTCCGACCAAACCTTGTTATTCGAGCTACATACCATCCTGGAAGATATCGCCTTGCAGTGGTATTGGACATTCCGCAAACATAATCCGAACGCTACCTGGACAGATCTACGAAGCGGTATCATCGAGCGTTTTAAAGACCGTCGCACCAATTACGAAATCCGGCGAACCGTCGAGGCACGCAAACAACGACCCAACGAAAGTTTCCTAGATTTTTCCGATCAAGTGTGGAGTCTAACGCTACAATGTCGTACACCGTATTCGGACGAGGAGCTCATCGAAATTTTAATGACGAACATGAAGCCAGAATTACAGTTTCATCTCACCGATCGTCGGTTTAGCACCATAAATGAGCTGATCAAAAGTTGCTCTGCTTGGGAGGAGTCTTTCAGGCGGATCAAAGCTACGGCGGACCCTGCAATCCATTCACGACGCGTGATCAATGAGTCATCAGGCAGTCCGTATGATGATGTTGGAGCATATGACTCTCATGAGAATTATCTCTTGACTGATGTTCTGCCCGATAACTCAGTATCCGCAATTCACAAGGGGAGCAGGTTTCCATCGGCAGCGGCGAGACGTCCTGGCGGACAAGTCCCAGCAGACAGCTCGGGATCAGTTGGTAAGCAACAATCAAATTACGGTAAAAATGTCGTCATCACAACGGACACTCAGACGGAGTGTACAGAGCACAAATCAACCTCAACCCAGACTGCAGATAGTAGAGAGGATAGAGCCACTCAAACCGATTCAGGAGAATGCAGCGGGCAATACAAATGCGGAACGCCGCTCCCCGTCGAATCCGATGAAGAAGTAAACTCGTCTGGCAGTAATGATTCCTTTCCCGATCCTTCTTCCCTACCAAATTCCCCTTCCCTTCCTGTCGCTCTAAAGTTTTTCTATAATTCTCCGTCGTTAGCTAAGTTAGATCGTTTAAAACGTTCCAAGAAATATTGGAACCACCGCGTTGCAATGAGAAATGACGTGATTTCCTCCGTTTTGTTCTCCGAGGGTAGTGACACTCGGCCTTACGCCCAGGTCTTTATCAATAAGATCCCGTTTAAGGGTCTTCTCGACAGCGGGGCGAGTGTCAGTGTTCTCGGGAATGGATCGGAGAAAATCTTGTCCCATCCCTTCGTAGAGTTTCATAATTTTCCATCCACGATAACTACCGCGAGTGGTCAAGTCCAACGAGTATTTGGTTACATACGAGCTAACGTCGAGTTTAATGGAATTACTCAAACCATGAATTTTTATGTTGTTCCTTCCTTAGAACAACCGCTTTATTTGGGTATCGATTTTTGGAATCGTTTTGGAATTTCCCCAAAAATCTCCGCGTTAAATAATTCGGACGAATTAGGTGAAACTACCAACACACCCAAATTTCATATTTTAACCTCTAATGATCGTCGTAAATTGGATCTTATTCGCGAATATTTCCCGAGCAGCGATATATTAGGTTTGGGCCGCACATCCCTCATCACTCATATGATCGATGTCGGTTCCGCAAAACCAGTCAAACAACGTTTTTATTCCGTGTCCCCAGCTATCCAGAAACTCATGTATGCCGAGTTGGATAAGATGTTGTCTTTGGGGGTCATCGAGGAGTCACAAAGTTCCTGGTGTTCACCGGTCACGTTGGTGCGTAAGGCCAATGGCAAAGTCCGTTTGTGCTTGGATGCTAGAGAACTGAACAAGGCCACCGTCAAGGATGCGTATCCGCTGCCAATAATCAACGGATTGTTGGGTCGTTTGGGACACACCCGATTCATTTCGGCGATTGATTTGAAGGATGCCTTTTGGCAGATCTCACTCGACCCAGCATCCCGCGATAAAACAGCGTTTACGGTTCCTGGACGGCCCTTGTATCAGTTCAAGGTGATGCCGTTTGGCTTGTGCAACGCACCACAGACGCTTTGTCGCTTAATGCACCGCGTGATCCCGTACCAGCTACACGATAAGGTCTTTGTGTACCTCGATGACCTTCTGGTCACATCCTCCACTCTGGCCGAACACTTCGAGTTGCTACAGCAGGTTGCTGGATATCTGACGGATGCCGGTCTAACAATCAATTTGACCAAAAGTAAGTTTGTGTTGAAAGAAGTCGACTATTTAGGTTATATTGTGGGTGATGGTTGCCTCCGTACAAACCCAGATAAATGTAAAGCTATTCTGGAGTACCCTATTCCGAAAACGACGAAACAGATTAGACGTTTTCTGGGGATGTGCGGATGGTACCGTCGCTTCATTCCAAATTTTGCCTCTTTAGCTTCTTCTCTCACCGATCTTACTGGTAAAAACACTAAAGTATGTTGGTCTGCAGCTGCTGATTCTTCTTTTAACGCTCTCAAAACCGCCTTGTCAACTGCCCCAGTTTTGACGCATCCTGATTATACAAAACCCTTTTTTATTCAGTGTGATGCCAGTGCCGTTGGGGTCGGTAGTGTCTTATTTCAGGTGGACGCCGAGGGGGTGGAGCGGCCCATTGAGTTTTATTCACATAAGCTCAATGCGGCGCAGCGAAACTACTCGGTGACCGAGCTGGAATGCTACGCTGCCGTCCTCAGCGTGCGAAAATTTCGTCCCTACGTGGAAGGCTATCCGTTCGTCATTTACACTGACCATTCCAGTTTACGCTGGCTAATGAGTCAAAAGGACCTATCCGGACGTTTGGCGAGATGGAGTCTTAAACTCCAAGCGCTGGATTTTCAGATTGGATACCGAAAAGGTTCAGTTAACATTGTACCAGATGCGTTGTCTCGAGCTTTTCCGGATGAATCCGCTCCTTGTGCGGATGATTCTGAAAGTAAGAGCACGCCTGATCCTGGTGCCCAATTTGAGGATCCAGCCTTGCCGAGTAAAAACATCGACTCTTCTGTGAATGCGTTAATACCTTCTTTCGTCCCCATTTTGCACGTTGATCAAAACTCGGTTGCGTTCCAAGATCCAGATTACGTCGATCAAATCGCGAAAATTCGTAACTTAAAAGATTGTTCGCACAATTGCAAGATTCAAGATGATAAACTGTTAATATCCCCATTGTGTGTTTTAGGCCCGGCTTATGAGACATCTCAGGGTGTGGGACGTTCCCACGTTTGTTACGATTACCTGATCGTAACAAGCGCTGTTTAATTTTATTCCCCTCGGTTTGCGTCTTCGCTTTCGAAGTTGTGTAGTGTTTGTACATGTCGTGGTGATGGCGCGAGGGTGAGTAAGAAGAGGAGAGAGAGAGAACAATGCGCATCGAATGGGTGTAAAGCAAAACATTCCATAAGAATGTTTTTCTTATATGCCTCTCGTTTACATCAATGCGAATTGATGTAAACGAGAGACAGAGAAGAAAGACAATTCTTCTGGAATGTTCTGCGCGTCGTTGTGCGGTGCAAGAATTTTTTCTTGTTGGTCATTCGAGTTTTTGATTTGTAAGTGATTAGAGTTTTGAATTTTGAAAAGTCGAGTTTAACATTTTGAGAAATAGAGTTGAGTTTTTTTTTAATAATGCCATAAATGGTTGTTCAATTTTAATATAATTTTATGATAAAAGTGTATAATTTTTGCTGTAAAAACAAACTTTAGTTAATTTTATAAATAATTAATACCTATAATTAATGCCATCCAGGAATAATGTAATAATTCTTTGGTGAATAAAAAACCATTATTTGGTGAATGATTTCTAAATAAAAATATTAAGATGGAGAAAAATTGATACCAATTTGAAAGGAAATTGTTTTATTTAAAAAAAAAACTTTTGTGATTTGTGAATAATTTACTTTGTGATTTATTAATATAGTAGATTTTTCCAATATTTTGTGTGCCACATTAACTCATCAATAACGGTTCCGTATTAAACGGACCCCGTATTTTTATATTTCATCGGGTACCGTATATTTCATCGGGTGCCGCATATTTCATCGGGTACCGCATATTTAAACGGGTACCGCATCTTTTTAACGGGTGCCGTATATATCAACGGGTGCCACGCATATTTTCATCGGGTGCCGTATATTATCAACGGGTGCCACGCATATTTTCATCGGGTGCCGTATATTATCAACGGGTGCCACACATATTTCAACGGGTGCCACATATTTCATCGGGTGCCGTACATTGTTTAACGGGTGCCACATATTTCATCGGGTGCCGTATATTTCAACGGGTGCCACATATATTTTCATCGGTTGCCGTATATTTCAACGAGTGCCACATATTTCATCGGGTGCCGTATATTTCAACGGGTGCCACATATATTTTCATCGGTTGCCGTATATTTCATCGGGTGCCGTATATTTCAACGGGTGCCGTATATTTCAACGGGTGCCGCATATTTTCAACGGGTGCCGTACAAGGTCAACGGGCGGCCAACCGGCTGTTTTGGTTTTGGTATCGGGGAGAGGCCCCGCAACGGCATTTTTTTTTTGTAAGGTACAATTTTTTATTTATATTTTTTTAATTTTATTTTTTTTTTGATTTTATTTTTTTGATTTTTTTAATTTTATTAATTCTTGTATATTTTTGTAATCGAGCGCCGCATAACGGTCGCGCGCTCGATGTGCATTGTTGCTCTCTCTCTCTTTCTCGTTACTCTCTCTCGTTCTCCCTTTCTGGTGTTTTTTTTTTTTTTTTTTCTTTCATAAAAATAAAATGAATTGTTAAAGTTTTTTCGGTGTGGTATGATGGGAGCGGAGACTCCCTCTGTGTCGGCGTAGTGTTTGCGGTCCCTTGATGCCCGCATCCGATTCCGTAACCAGGGCTTGTCCCCGTTTGAATACGGATGGATGCGCTCATCAAGGCACCGCTCTCGGTTTATAATTTCGTTGTGTTCGTTCCTCAGGTTCCGGCCGACGAATTTTGGCGGAACTCGGTCTTTATTATTTGCGTTTCCCCTACAATTCTGTATGATCACGGTGTAAGCCAGGAGCCCTGTATGCCTCAAACCCCACGACTTTAGCACTTCTCCGCTGAGAACGTAGCCGGCAAAAAAATCACCGTGGAGGCCTCTGCAGGTGCTTAGTGATATCTGCAGGTTGGCAGTAGCCAGCCTGTAACAAACGGTAAAAACGGTTATTGTATTATTGAAAAAATTGTTTTTAGCCTATTTGAGTTGATTTGTTGTCTCAGACTTTATTCAGTTTTAGCTTCTAAAGAGTGATTTTAAAATTTAAAATTTTTTCTATAAAAGTATGGAATACTGAAATACATTTTCTAGTCTAACTCATAATGAAATGAACGAAGCTGTAGGAATCTTCGAATTGAAAAAAGCCAGCAGATTGATCCCGTCATTTTAATGTATTCCATAGCGTTATACGCAGGTTATGGCAACATCAGTGTATGACTGGGAGTTCGTACGCGCAGCGTCCAAGTCGAGTACGATTAATAACTTCAGCACAGGACCGTTATATTCAACTGCAAGTCCGCTGAGAGGCAACTTTAACTGCCCGACAATTGCAGTCACGCTTGTGGACTACTGGGAACATTTATGTTAGTGACCAAACAATTTGGAATAGACTAGACGAAAATAATCTCCTCGCTCGCCGCCCGTTGAAATGTCCACCGATATGACATGAAAATCGAGAGCTTCGAAATGATTGTTGTGAAACATAGAAATTGGAAAGAAGGGCAATGGTCCAAAAGTTTTGTTCAGTGATGAGTCAAGATTCGGATTTTACCCAGATACTAGGAGAACAAGAATATGGAGTCAACCTGGTAACGCCGGCTTACCAGGTTGGCTTAGAGTTGTGCAAGAAGTGTACAGGTACAGTGGAGGCACTGTTATGGTATGGGCTGGAATTATGAGTGGTAAAAGAACTGATCTCGTTTTCCCAGAAGGCGTTACATTATCATCACAAATCGGATCAGAATTCATTTTAATGCATGATAATGCCAGGCTACACACAGCAGGAATCACAACAGACTGATGGGAAGCAAAGGAAATACATGTGTTAGCACAATCCCCGGATCTAAATCCGATTGAATACGCATGAAATCAACTTCAACGAAGCATTCTGCCACATGTATCATCAATAACAACGCGAGTGCAACTATGCAATCGCTTTAGCAAAATGGTGCTAAAATTGCTGCAATTGAATGGTATTGAACATAGAGCGATAAGTACAAATTAAAATCTGTGCATACTACTCTCCTCATATACAATATATTACAAAAATCTAAAAAATAGAAAAAAATACACTTGACTGAAATTTATCTTTTTGGTTATCATGATACAATACACCGTACAATACTCTTGTGAAAATGTACATTTGAGGATGGTAAACGAATTTTGCCAGTAACGGGTTTTCGAAATTTATAGTTAACTTTTGTGTGTTTTCACAGTGTGTATAAAGTTTCCATTTCCAACCCTAATATTCAGTGTTGTAAATTTGTAATTCAAAATTATCAATGAAACGTCTTTAAATTTAAATCATTTAGATAAAATAATATAAAGGAACGCCTCATACACAAATTGTGCTGTCAACATGGTTCTTAATAAAATTATTTCTATATGAACAAAACATATAAAATTACAAAATTAAACAAACCAAAATACGATTATACATTATACGTCGCCCACACGGGGTTTCTTACAAGCTCTTACGATTACGTACATATATTTTTTTATTTCATTTGTTTAAGAAATCTTTTTATTTTTAAAAATGTTGTTGTAAATAAATATTTGTTTCTGTGAACTCAAAAACGGTTTGATGAGGTATCTTTAGTACGTTCCACCGGAAATTAAAAGGTTTATGAATAGTCTTTATTGGTGCCTTTTTGTAACCCATAAGATATTTAATTTTTTTAAATTTATTAGTGTTATTTCAACAGGTTAAAAAGTAACATTGCAAAACGAATTTTTTGTTGATATTATGGGCACGGCGGTTTTCATTATTAATAATGATTTATGATACATAATTTTCTGCTAAGTGTAACTAACCCATAAACGGAGTTTTGTTTTCCGACGTTCTTTAAGTAAAGTCTAAAGGTCGATTTATATTATCCGTTCCGTTCAGTTCCTACACGTATCGACAAAAAAAATATTGATACATATATTTTCTATAGGAATATTTATACTATCCATTCCTATAGTACCGGCATAGACATGTTGGAAAGAATGTTTTGTCTGATGTCTGAAGACGAAAAAAACTAAAGAATAGCGAAGAAATTCGAATTCATATATTTTCTGTTGTTATATAATGAGCATGATGAGCATTTTCTCTTGTTATAACCTATTTTTTTATTTATTGTAATTATATGTATATATCGTCATAAACTTTATTTCCCAAACTTGCATAAACAAATATTAAATTGCTGCTAAAACATTTTTGGATTTTTAAAGTTATCTTTTACTTTATATGTAACCAAAAGATACGATAATCATACGAAGAAAATTTCTGAATTGAAACTAACGGATAGTATAAATTGATAATGTCTGACACGATACGTGTAGGAACTGAACGGAACGGATAATTTAAATCGACCTTAACACTGCGTACATGACATCGGAAGTTAGTTCTGAAAAAATACCATGTTGTCGCACAGAATGTATTAAAACAACAACAACGTTAAAAATATTACAACTCGAGTGCGGAACTAGTAGGCGGGCCAAAAATAATTTTACGAAATTTGATTCGTTCTGAGTGCGGCAGCGAGTGTGATGCTTTTTATTTCCGATGTCATGTACGCAGCATAAAGAGAACAGATTTCGATAACAGATTGTTTAACCACCGTGGAAAAAATATTTATAAACATTCAGAGAATTTCTATCAAATTGAAATAAATAAATTTTTCAACACGTCTTATGAATTTATTATTGCAGTATTGAGAATTAAATGTTTACTTAACAGAAATCATGATTAGAGGAATGTTTCAAGATATTTTTATTAGATAATATAATCTAATAAAATTTTCAATCAACAAAAATGTCAGAAAATTGGTTTACTGGTGGTCTTTTTGTTTACAGATAGAAATTGTTAATTTGAAATTTCAACAGAAAGGTGGAAGTGTTTATACTTATCCAAATCTATCATCATACATGTATTATAAATAAAACATTCCAATCAATGGGTTAACATGTTTTTAAATCAACATGATATCTTAAAAAACAGCAAAAATTCACGTTTACATGAAAAACTACACGATAATGATTTATACTAACATAGCACTATAAACTACATGTTAAACATAACGACGTATATATGACTTAAGAAAAAGAGAAGTTTTATGCATATACAAATGTATCGTATAAAACTTGAATATGTGTAAACAGAGAATAAATACAATTTATGTTATTGTTTTAATTAAAATTAATTTTTGTCTAATTAGTGGAGTAATTATTTTGGAAAATTATCTCATTTTCATACGGTTTTCACACGTTTTTCTGTTGTTTGTTTAACTTAATTTAATGTGTGAAAATTTCCATATGGTTGAGACTCGGAATAATTAGATGGTGACTTATAATTGTAGTTAAACGATGATTCCCATCTCTTAAATACTGTAATCATATTTTATCGTAAATGTCGTTCATTTACGTTTCATAATTCGAATTTTGTTTATTTTAAACTATATAGGTCGGACGGAAGTTTTCCTTTAATAAAAGAAACTAATATATTTATATGTACGAATAGTTTTGTTTAGTATTTTCATATTAATTTTAAAAACAACGACAAATCAAAACCTTTGTTGTGAATTTTTCAAATTCTTTTTCTTTTTCATTACAGGTAAGCGATCATCCAAAATGTTCCGAATATAAAGTATTTGAAAAATTAAATAAGTAAGTTTTGAAATTGTACTTTGGATAAATACTGAATCTTTTATTTGAGTTATTTGTCATAATTGGCAGGATGCAGCAAGGTGCTTGCTTACTTACCACAGCAACATAAATAAGATAATTAATCTAGATATTCGACCACACCTTTATGTTTTGTGTCCAAATATTCCATGATAAATATTCAGCTCAGGTTTTGTTCACACTGAACTTCATATTGTTATATTATGACAAAATGATCTATATTTTTCTCCGCCAACCACTCAATCTTTGTATGTTAAGTATGTAAACAAAACGTTAAAAATGTATTCATTAAATTCAATTAAATATTGCTGATAGAATAACAAACTTCTAACAAAACTTTTATTTATTTATAATATTTAAATCAAATAAGTAAATAGAGAACAAATTCAATATATATTGACATGGTTAATTGAATCTAATCAATAGAAGAAATACAACACAAATATACATCAATTTCAATCAAAATGCCTGACTGTGTGTATTTACAATATACATATACTGTAAGTGTGTGTGTGATATAATTCTATTGTAAATTGTTATGTTCACAAGTGGATAATAACAATTATTGATTAGCTTCTAGTAGTTTTTTATTTATTTAAGTTTCGTTGTATATATTTACTATTTTGATTGAATAGTTTACAATGTTCGACAATAAGTTATCGAGTTTTTATGAGTATTATAGATTTAATTTTACTGCTCGAGTAGTGTCGTATTATGGCTTCTGTAAATATAATTATTTGATCCTTTCTCCAATGTGATAATAATAGTAATAGTAATAATAGTAGTAAAAACAATTATGTACGAGTATATGTATTTTGAAAAATTTACTCTCAGTAATCAGTAGAATTTAATTAAGGAATCTCCTTTATTTCAAGTCGAGATTTCATTCAAAATGTATTTGTACTTTTTGATTAATACATACAAGACAATATAAACTATATAACTAAACTATATAACTATATATATCTTGCTTAAATTGAAAATTAAAGATATCGGTCTCTCGCCCTGTATGTGAGTCGAGTCGTTTCTGACACAACTTAACAAATCAAATATCTCAAAAAATAAGTGTCCATATACGAATAAAAGTATCATATTACGTCACTCATACGTCCCGAGGCTGTCACATCTAATGAGAAATACTTATGATTTTTAGAAAGTTGCAACCTTCAAATGTATCAAAATATGACAATCCGCCTATTAGTTTACAAGTTCCAGTTGTTTTAGTAACGTTACTTTTGTTATTTTCAAAACAACGAAACAAAATGAATTTCGTGTGTTGATTAAACTGTGTTTTTTGTTCAGCAAGCAACGCAATTTCTTGATAAGTGTTCTAGGGACTCTGTTCCATCGAACTCTATCGTCACACGTTGGTTTGTTGAGTTTAAACGTGGCCGTACAAACAGCGGTGATGCTGAACGCTTTGGTCGCCCGATTTTGGCAGTTATTTCAGAAAAAATAAAAATATTGCACAAAATCGTTTCAGAAGTTCGTAAAATGAAGTTGCATTAGATGACACCGTAAAGATATTGGAAGGCAGACTATACAGTATTTTGCATGAACATTTATCCATGAGTAAGTGAGTATTCGTTCAGAATTTGTTCTTTTGGTATTCTTGTTGCCCATGATGAATTGGAACGGACATAAAAGAGTTATCTCTAAACTACCTATTCACTAGGTGTTCTAAACATTTAAGTAAGAACGAGCGACAGACTTAACGACCGAAAACTTTTGGTGTGATCATACTCTGCTTTTCATCTTTAGATAAAAAGACTATTCTCTTTTCTCCACGACTGTGGAATGTATCCTAAGCCAGACAGGCTCTGAATACAGGATGAGTTTTTAAATAAATGCTAGACTTTTATCTCGGAAATGGTAGAAGATAGAAGAAAACTACTTAGAATGAAAATTGTTCAGTATCGAGGGGAACGTTCAGTGATGATCTTGAATGATCTTAAAACTTATTAGTTTTGGAGATATTGACTGAAGTTAGTTTTTTTTAATTAGACCCTATACATTTCAGTATGCTTTTGGGTTAAGCAGTAGAAAATAAATAAATAATTTCTTTAAGAAAAATTTTGTTTGAGTAAAAGGAATATTTATTTATTTTTAACTACTTCATCAAAAAGTACGCTCAAAAGTACAGGTTCTAATTTTAAAAAACTGACTTTCGTCTATATCTCCCAAGCTAATAAGTAATAAGGACATTCAAGATCACCACTAAACATCTCATTCGACACTGAATAATTTCGCGCTGTACGAGTATAAGTAACAGATTGAATGAACAGTAATTTCGGTTATGTATTGTGAAATAAAAACTATATTTTTATACAAAGAATAAACTTTAATCAACAAAGTACTTTCCATGTTGTTCGATGACCTTTTGCTGCCTTTCTGGCAACTTCATAATCTACGCTAATGAAACTTCTGGTTCTTGAAAAAACGGAACGAAGTGCGATTTCAGATCATTATCATTGGTGAAACGTTTACCTTTCAACGAGTTTTGCCAATTTCGAGGTAAATGGCGATTAGATAGTGCCAGGACAGAGGTGTGTGGGAGATGGGACGATAATTGGCTTAAAATATATACCAGGGCCAAAAAAATACCATCTGGGCCTGGTGTTTTGAACTGGAGAAAGAAATCCAGTCATACACATCTTAGACCCCAGTTGCTAGTTCGTTTCTGGTAGATTATTCCTACTTCCTGCGAAATGGGTATCCAATAAAAGTTCTAGAGTGTTCTAACTGGTTTACTAAGATTTTTCTTTAGTTCCGTAGCTGCGGCGTTCTATTTCCTTGCAGAATTATTTTCATTTTGACGTTTTTCCGATTCGGATACATTTTTCATACTCTTTTTGTGAAAAAACTTCTTGTTACCAGTGTTTGTTTCTCCAGTTTATTTTACTCACTATAGTCTGTTAGGGAGTATCAGAACGACGAAGTTACTGGTGAAGATTTGATATATAAAGGAGTAGGTATTTCTGCCTATTCCAAATATCTTAATTTCTGGTTAAGGATAAATAATGAAATATTGTGGCGATATGAGAGATTTGTTTTGTCTAAGACCTTCGTGAGTCAAGAATAATACCAATTAATTCCTGCGTTGAAGACGTCAGGAAGATTGTTCCACGTCAGAATGGCCATCTGCTGTAAAATTTCGTTAAGGAGTCTGAACTTCATATTTTTGCTAATATATTTATATATACAGGTTCTTGGCTTTGAGCAGGTATTACTAGACTGGACGGTACGTGAGTTTCTTGGATTAAATTCCTTGATTTTACTCCCAAGAATTCATGTTTCTTGAATCAAGAAGACCTATTTTTAAAATACTGTATTGCAGACCTCATTCCAAAAATTATGAAAATAACTTCTAAACTGAACACCAGCCATGTCTATCAAGATAGTATGGAGAAGTACGGATGCTCGTAAACTCTTTCCAATCTTTTTGAGTCAAGTTTATAGTACCCTACTGACAGAGAAAAGGGGTTTAAAACCCAACAGCTTTTTATTTTTGGACATATACCTCATTCAGGTCAATTGACATAAGTAAGTACATCTTTCGATTGTTTACTTTGACCAGAAATGATCTAAATGTTTTAAAGTAGGAACCGGAACTGTACTCCTAACATGCCCGGTTTGGTCAGTGAAATGGATACGTTCCAGTTCGGCGCTCTCTCATGGTTGCAAAGTAGGCACAACCTATTCAACCCATGTCATAGTTCCGCCGTTCGCACACCATGCAATGTCTGAACACATTTTTGTAAACTCAAGAACTCTCAAACTCCAGCGGTTCGGGATGAAACCCGAAACTAGGGTTTTTTCTGGTAAACCTGTGTCTCAAAACCAGAAGTATTCTTCTGCTTCTTTGCCGTGGAAAGAAGTACGTGATCCTATTTCACCTTGTTCTTTTTATTTGCACCATCTGTATCGTCACTGGACACGGTCAGTGCTTGCCTTTTTTCTATGAGCCCCAGTGTCACCATTCTGGCTTTCTCTGGGAAATGTTAAAATATTTTCAAAACAAAGTCAAATGGGGAATTATTTTTCGTAAATGTTTACACCAAACTAATTCCATCAATGAAAATATTTTTCCCAATTCCTTACTCTCTGGAAAAATCAGACATGATGGCCTGCCAACGACAAGGGTTAAGGACACACACACACATAGAATTTCTTCATTTTCCTAAACCGTTTTATCTCGCACCTACTCGTGCAACTTTACAATCTATTTCATTCTGCTGTTAACGCTTGTACTACTGAAATCGTGTGTGACTCGAGACTAATGGTTATACATAATACAAATTCGAATATTCACGTCGGCCGTGTTGCAAATTGTATTCTCACGAGTAGCGTTATATAAAGTAATATAGCCATTATCATAATTAAACGTTTAACAAGAAAACCTGTCATCTACATATTATACATTTATATACATTTTGTTCTTGAATTTACCAAAGCCACATTAGTAGGTAGTACAATTATAAAGTTATTTTAAATTAAAATTGTAAACAAACATATTATTTGATTCAGTCTCAGTCAAATTATATATCTAAATTAAATAAATAATACTGCAATTCTCATTAAAAAAATTACTAATCCTGTCCGATGTAACAAGACACTGAAGTATATTAAATGTTAAATTTAAATCATTGTTGTCGATCATTTAAGCTCGAAACAGAGCAAAAGCGACAACGACGAGCGTCGACGAATCAATAAAAAATATCGCCGCGATATCATTGTAGCTAACAGAACAAGAGCGTAAGGATATAGCGATAAAAAACAACCACAAACGACATAACTATCAGAACTCATGTGTCGTCCCATCTTCCATGCCAATACTATAGGCTGGCATGAAGCAATGCAATGTGCAGATGGTTCTACGTAAATCGGACCTATAGCCCTACGTCCTCGATTTGGCTAATGCATAAGGTTGGACGTTAAAACCGAACCCCTAAAGAGTTAGCGTGCTTCGGCCCCAGAACACATTGCATAGTTAATTAATTAAAAAATCATTTGTTTCAATTAATTTCTGATAGTTGTTTATTCGAACACTTGTTTTGAAAATTTAAAAAAAAAGAAAAATATTGAACACGGTCATATTGTCAGCTGTGCTTAAATTACTTGCAAAGGATGACCCCGCAACGGAAAACTTGCTGGCACTGTTACACACTTAATGATCATTTTACTCGAGAATCTTATATTGGTAGACAAACGAATCATCATTTCAAACTAAGTAAAGTCACCAAGTAATTATATCCAGAGAAGTAAGTTTAGTACTAATCGTAGGTATGTATACAAAATATTATGGTAATAAGTTTCGCACAGTAGAACAACAGTAACGGCTTGCAGTACTCAAAACATAATTTTGTTAGGACACAAAAAAAATATTAGTTTACGAAAAGTAAAAACCATTGATAAAATTCAAAGTTGATCTTGCTTCTTGTTTACGTTTTTATTCAACCTGTGCATACTCGAAATCGTCGAAAACAAAGATCTTCGTGTTTGTACTTTTCCTCCCATTAAAATTAAATCATTGATATTAAATTGAATTATAAATAAAACTGAGGTAGCTATGTTAAATTATTTTAAATATGTACATTTCTATATAAAATGTAATCTAAACATTGCTATTAAATAAAATTAATTAAAGATTTAAACAAACAATTAAATAATTAAACGAAACATACTAACAACACGATCACATTTTCTTTTCTTTATTAATTACAACTGAGACTGTGCTCATCTAGCAATTTATTTTTCAAATTTACAAATTTTACATTTCTTAAACAATTCTGATTTGTTGGGGTGAAACCCAATGGTTAGTCCCAAAATTAATTAAACTTATTTAAAATATAATTTTAATTTGGTAGGTTTACTAGGTCAAGTGGCCTCGTTCTTTGAAGTCTTCTTTCAACGACAGTAGTATCTATCATATGGCGAATATAGGGGTTTCTATGTTCCTGGAGCCTTATTTTGTGTTTGGCGGCATGCTTTTTTATTTCATCTTTGATCTATTCCTTCTGTAATTCCCTGTGAAGGTCTTCATTTCTTGTGTACCACGGAGCATTTACGATGCTACGGAGAACCTTATTTTGAAACGTCTGTATCATTTTGGCGTTTGTTTGCCTAGTACATCCCCAGAGTTGAATACCGTAGGTGCATACCGGCTTCAGTATTTGCCGATATAGTAGCAGCTTGTTGTGTATTGTAAGCTTAGAGCTTCCAACTATGAGCCAATACATTTCTCTGAACTACTTTTTTTTTGACATGCTCTCGCCACTTAAGCTTGGCATCGATTGTCATGCGAAGATATTTAGCTGTTGCTGTTTGCATATGGCATCGGTCGTGAGTTAACTTCTATCGGTAGATGGGAAGCCTTTTGATATATAAAGTTGATATGCATTGATTTCGTCTCATTAAGCTTAATTCTCCAGTGCTTAGTCCAGTTACAAACCGCATTGGTAATCTTCTGGAGTTTGCTCGTTGCATCAGCGACATTACTTCCAATGGCCATAATTGCTGTGTCATCTGCAAAGGTGGCTATGGTTCCTTCACCTATTGTTGGAATATCCCTTGTATATAATAAATACAGTATTGGTTCTAGGACACTACCCTGAGGGACACCGGCAGAGATTTTCTTTAATTTGGAGTATTCATCTTCATATTTCACACGAAATTGTCTATTGGATAAATTAGACCTTAGTATGGTATAGAATTGCCTCGGTAGATCTCTGTGCAGCTTGAATTCCAGTTTGGCACAAACTTTATCGAATGCTTGGGCGACGTCCAGAAATATGCGGACGTAAAAAAGTATGACGTTCTAACGTTCTTTCGATAATGTTGGTGATTTTGTGCACCTGTTCAATTGGGGAGTGCTTTTCCCTAAACAAATAAAAAAAATTCAAAAAATTTTGACATAATTGGCAGCAATGAAATTGGCCTGTATGATTTTTTATCGTTAGGTGGTTTATCAGGTTTTGCTATCACGATTACTTCTGCTACTTTCCATTGCCACGGAACATATTTTAACCGAAAGCTTGCATTGATTATGTGTAATAGCTTATACGAAATCCTTTACCTGGTAGAGCCTTGATTATTTGGTAAGTAATCAAGTCATATCCTGGGGCTTTTTTAACATTCATGTTGCTTTTTACTTCTTCTTTTAATTCTTTTAGAGTTACTGGGCGTATATCAAAGTCATCTAGCTTGTGGATTGACATTATATTTTCATTGGCCATTTGCCTTGGTAGTGGTTTGAAGGTATCCTCGAGATACCTCGCAAACAGATCAGCCTTCTCTTTAGGACCTCTTGTCCAGGTTCCATCCTCCTTTTTAAGTGGAGGCACTTGCATTTTGGGTCTTTTGAGTCCCTTCGTCGCCTTCCACAGAGAATAATCAGAATTTTTTTCATCGGTTAGACTAACTAGATATCTGTTGATTGATGCTTTTTAACTTCTTTAAGAAGAGATTTGAGATTGTTACCTAAATTGTTGTTTGACGTTGTAAGTCTAGATACCCAATAGGTGTTTTTCGCATTAAAGTCCCCACCAATAATAAAATCACGTCCAAGTGATTTAAATAGTTTAACGTAGTCCTCCCTTTTCAAGCTATGCCGGGGAGGACAATATATTGCAGAGACAGTAAGCTGTCCTCACCGTAACTATCCTTACAGTAGTGAGTTGCATTGTTTCTTCTTCGATATTTGATTCTAAATGATGTTTTAGAATTACATGTACCGTTTTATAGTATATTTTTTGTTCTTGTGAGATAGATTTACATTAAAATTGCATGTATTGAAATGAGACTGATTTATTCATGCTGAAATAAACTGTGTGAAATTAGAATGAGAAAACATTATATTTATATTATATATCCGACTTTTCAGCTGTTACGGTTGTTCTACTGTTCGAAAATTATTACCAACATATGTTATATACACACGACTAGTACCAAACTTACTTCTCTGGATATTAGTGCTTTGTGGTAAATTATATTTATATATATATATATATATATATATATATATATATATATATATATATATATATACAGGGTTGGTATGTTTTAAACGCTTTGTTTTAAACGTTGTTTTAAACATTGTTTAAAACAGCATGTTTTTTTTATTTAAATCAGCTGTTTTAAACCAAAAATTTTTTTTTCGTGAAATACTCAATTTTGTGTATTTTTCTCTCATCATTTTCAAACAAAAATCTAAAATAACGAAAAGAGGCAATGACAACAAGAATGCCAAGGATTGGTGAAACGTATGGAAGCACATCATGCGCAATGCCAACCAGCTTTAGTGGTTCTTGAAGACATTGCCATTGATAACAGCGTTGATTCGTCGATTCAATTAGAAATATTGTCAACACCAGTGCAACCTATGCCTATAAAAAATACTAAAATAAATTCATCCTGTGTTGCAACCATTGACAAATTTGTCGTTAAAACAACAAAACAGGAGAAAGAAATTCTAGATTTACACGGGCGCTTCATTTTTTCCGCAAACTCGCCGTTTCGTTTGGCAAATAATCTAGAATTTCAAAAATTCTGTGATATGTTGCGCCCTGGCTATAAGCCACCCGATCGACACGTAATTGGTTCATCAATTCTAAATGAAGTTCATGAAAAGGAACTTTTAAATTGTCGGGAACAACTACAAGGTGAAATAGTTTGTTTATCAATCGACGGCTGGGAAAATATTTCGAACGAGCCAATCATTTGTGCCTGTGTTACGAAAGATAACGGTACCGTTTTTTTGGTTGATACATTAGACACTAGTGGAATGAAACATACAGCAGAAAATTTGATCAATATAGCAACTCGTGTAATTCAAGAAACCACAGAGAAATTTAATTGCCGTATTAAAAGTTTCGTAACAAATAACGCAGCTAATATGGTAAATATGAGACAAAATATTGAAATTAATTTAGATGGGGATATCATTTCTTATGGATGTTCGGCTCACGCCCTAAATCTTTTGGCAAAGGACATAACGAAATCACTCAATTTCAACAATGTCCAACAACATATCACACAGATAGTGAAATATTTTAAAAATCACCATTTGCCTAAGGCTTGGTTTCGCTGAGTTTCGCCCATAGACGTCCGCTGGAATTCATACTGTGATTCATTTGAATCCTATTTGAAGAATTGGCCTGCTCTTGCTAAGGTGTGTGAAGATAGGCGAAATGACGTAAATTTTGATAAAGATATTGGTAAAGTAGTCTATAACATATTTTATAGCTTCATTTAGATATTTTTATTAATATATTTTCAACAAACAAAGTTATTGATGTAAACATGAAACGATCGGTGGAGAATATGGTTGCCTTATTGAAGCCAATTACAGTCGCTCTTGAAAAAATTCTAAGTAATAGCTGCAAATTAGCGGAGGCTGTAGAGATTTGGAAAGAGTTGGAATTACATTTATCTGAAAATGGAACAATAATTAAAACATTATATCAAAAGAGATATATTAAGACGTTAACAAATGCACATTTCGCCGCTTACCTTTTAAGCCCAAAGCCAAGAAAATCACCGCTTACTATAATCGAGAAAGAAAAGGCCATGGATTTTATTGAATTTAATTTTTCAAAAAATTTCATAAATACTACGTTTATTAAATTTGTTGCAAAACTTAATCCATTTAGAGCATTACATTTTACGAACTGTGAACAACTAACTGATTTCGAATGGTGGTTGTCAATTCAATCGCTATATCCGCATATTATTTCGGATGAAAATATGAGGCTTCTTGGACAGCTGCATACTGCTATAGCTTCATCGGGTGGTCTAGAAAGAATTTTTTCGAAATTTGGTTTAACACACACTGCTTTAAGAAACAAGCTGGGAACTGATAAAGCGGCTAAGTTGGTTTTCGTTTCGCAGCAGTTGAATAAAACGAGCGTGTAATAGTTTTGTCTAGGTAGCTTAGTTATGAAAACGTTTTATGAATATGTGAAAGACATTTTATTTGTTTTTGATTTATATGGAAGATACATTTTAGTTTACTTCAGTTTTTATATTTTGATATATGTGAAATTAGAGATTTCACGCTTATGTATAAATACAAATTTGTATAAACACAAATAGATGTAATGTTGAAATTAATAAATATACAATAAAAAAAACTATCGATAACAGTTTTGCATTAAAATGTATTGATCCTTGGTGAAAATATTTAATATTCCATTTCACTGAATTAAAATCGATTTACCGCACTTTTAATCTAGACTTCGTGAGAGGCAACGCCCGTTGTACCTACTTAAGTATGTTTAAATGTTTTATACACTGAAATAGTATCGTATTAGAGCAACAATTGCTCAATTTGATTCATTCTATTTCTTTGATTGATTTGTTAGACGAGATTTTTAGCCCATATTGGGTGTTATCTAATAAGTTTAGCATAAACATAAAAAAACTACCTGAAAAACAGTTAAAAAATTAAAGCAGTTTAAAACAAAAAAAACAGTTTAAAACAAAAAAAAACGTTTTTTTTGTTTTTTTTGAAAAAAACATGTTTTTTACCAACCCTGTATATATATATATATATATATATATATATATATATATATATATATATATATATATATATATATATATATATATATATTATTGATATATATATTTATATATGTTTATATATATATATATATATATATATATATATATATATATATATATATATATCTATATATATATATATATATATATATATATATATATATATATATACAGGGTGTCCGCCGGGAAGGTATACTACTTTGTTTGTTTATGATTTTTGATTAAATGAAAGAGAATGGATCTTATATTGATAAATGTTTTATTTAATGTCGGCAATTATGTATGGAATACAATATCAGATAAATGTCCGCCTCTGTTAGCCTCACAAATGCGAGCCCTTTTGAGCACATTTTTCATTACATTCTCACACATTTCACACGGTATTTCATTAATTTCATCACGAATATTTTGTTTGAGTTACTCAAGCGTTTCTGGTTTGTTTGCATAAGCCTTGCTTTTTAGATATCCCCACAAAAAGAAGTCCGGAGCTGTCAAATCAGGCGACCGTGGAGGCCAATCAACATCACCATTTTTTTAAATAACTTGTTGTGGAAAGAGTTCTCGCAGTAATTCCATTGTAATCCTGGCTGTATGCGATGTGGTACCGTATTGTTGATAGCACATGTTAATCAAGCCAAAAGTATGCAGTTGTGGCGTTAAAAAGTTTTCAATCATATCACGATATCGCTCCCCATTCACAGTTACCATTACGCCGTTTTCATTTTCAAAGAAGTAAGGTCCAATGATTCCTCCTGACCAAATTACACACCAGACTGTCACTTTTAATGGATGTAAAGGTGACTGATGAATAATGTGAGGGTTTTCCATTGCCCAGAACCGACTATTCTGTTTATTCACATATCCATTTAAATGAAAATGTGCCTCGTCACTCGTTATGATTTTTTCATGAAAATCGGGGTTGTCATGTGCGAGCTGTAACATTCTATTGGCATATGTACGGCGGCGTAAATGGTCTTGTGGAAGAAGCTCTTGTGTCAACTGAATCTTAAAAGGAAACAAATGCAAATCCTTGTGCAAAATTGTGACCAAACTTGTTCTTTGAAGACCAAGCTCCTGAGCACGGCGTCGAATTGAGGTTGATGGATTGTTTTGAACACTTTCTTGAACAGCAGTAATGTTTTCAGCCGATCTTGCAGTACGTTGTGGCCCATGCTCGGGCCTATCACTTACAGACCCTCTTTCTTCGAAATCATTCACTACACGATAAATAGTGCGTTTTGTTGGCACGTTGTTTCTCCCAAAAATTTCACGTAACTTTCTCATCGTCACAGTAATCGATGATTGATTTTGATAAAATGTTTTAACGATTAAAACACGATGGTTTATCGAATATTTTTCCATAATAAATTTGCCACGTGTCTACTTCACGACTGTCAAGTATGAACTGTCAATACTAATATTCGCCTAAATGGCGGCAAAACAAGGTAGTATACCTTCCCGGCGGACACCCTGTATATATATCGCGATCGCGCTCCTCAATACATTGGCCGAAAATGTCAAGTAGTGCGATCGCGCTTTTGCTCCCGCACGAACATAAACATTGAATATTTATTGAAATTATAACATCAATTTTTTGTTTTTGAAATACTAAATAAAATGCTTCGAGAAATGAAATATATTTTTAAATTTCTATGTTCTTTCAGCACCGTGGTACTTATAGCAAATTCTCTAGAAATCATGTTGCCACTCAAAGAGTTAATTATTCAATTTCCTTGTTTTTATAAGCGGCCTTTATACTATCAGTAATAATGTCATTACCTACATCATCATTACTTAAAAAAATCGTATTTCTACATATTTTTAGGTAATGATGTTTTGAGTACTGATATTATTACTGGTAGTTCAAAAGTTTAGCATTTTCACTTGTTTTCGTATAATATAAGAACAATAATTTGCGTGTCATTTAAGGTCTTAACATGTCGAACTACAATTTATAATTGATTTGTTTTTCTTACCTATTATAGGATTATTATTTAAAGCCGATTTAAGTTATTTGTGTTTTAACGAAATATGATATTGGAATAACATTCTGGCAAGGAAGTGACGGTAAATGATTTAAAAAGCCCGCTTAAAGGGATTGTAAAATTTTTTTGTTGCTAAGTTGGCACAACTGTCCTTTATCTTGACGTGACTTTTAAGCACGTTCTGTCATTTAGTTTGTTTACAGTGCTGTATTTTGTCAGTTTATCTCAAGTGTGTTTTGCGATTTTTATAGTGAATCAAAATATCGAACAAAGAATTTGCCTCGAATTTTGTGTTGCAAATGGAATTTCGTGTGGCGAATGGCTGAAAATGTTACAGAAGGCTTACGGTGAATCGATTTTATCAAAAACACGTGCATTTGAGTGGTACAGTGCATTTAAAAGCGGTCGATTTGAGAGAGATAGCCGCTTAACTTTTTGTGTCTCACGAATCAATTTGTACTATTGTACACGATTGTTTGGGCATCAAACGCGTTGCCGCTCGACTAGTTCCGAAAGATCTGAATTTTCTTGAAAAACTCAATCGTTTAAAGGTCGCTGAAAACATGCTAGAACGAGTCAATTCCGACTCCTCATACATAAAACGCATTATAACTGATGATGGAACATGGGTTTACGAGTTTGACACGCAAACCAGTCAACAGCTTCGGAATGGTGCCTTCCAACTGAGCCGAAACCGAAAAAACCACGTCAAAGTCAATCAAAAGTCATGGTAATATTGACTGTTTTCTTTGACGGTAAATAAAGAATATTATCTGGGCATTATGCGGCGTTTGAGAGAGCAAATTTGTCGAAAAAGGGCAGGTTTGTGTAAATAAAACTCATGGTTTTTGCACCATGATAACGCATCATCACACAAGGCTATCATTGTGAACGAATTTCTGGCCCAAAAATCAGCATATCATCAAACAATCACCGTATACACCTGATATGGCTCCGTCTGGCTTTTTTCTCCTTCCAATACTCAAATTACCACGTTATTTGCCTCGACTCGTTTTCAGTCAATACAAGACAAAAGAGAATTTGCGGCGAGAGAACTGAAGTCAAAAATTTGATTGGCTTATTTGTTGGCATAAGTGTAGTATTTCGGAAGGGCTTACTTTGAAGGCGATACAATAAATTTGAATGAATAATAAATATTTTATGTTTTATTGACCAATTACCGTTACTTTTTTGACAAAATATACTTAATAATAATATTATAGGTTAATCTTCACGAATGTCTACTAAAATATGTGAGGTTTGTTTGATTCTTGCAAATGCAGAAAGCAGAATACATAATACCTGTTTAATAATATGTACATGTCTTCAATTCAAACCCAATAAATGGTGATCAATTAATATTCATCAGAAAAAGTATTTATTATTCATTTATGTGAAATCTATAAATACACAACACATCTTTAAAAATCATTAAAACCGAAAACATGATAATTCCAATTATAACAACTACAAACTTCATTCATAATTCATTCCCATCTATTGTCATCTAATTTGTAATTCAAATTGAAATGCGAATATTAAATTAGTGTTTGTGAGTTTATCAGAATGTCAACAACAGAATGTATAAAACATTATAGCACAGCTAAACTTAAAAAACATTTTAATTTATTTATTTTTTTGTTGCATTTCGTACATGAAAACGTTACAAATTACATACAAACTGATGTATTGTAATTTTATGCATGATTTTATTTTGTACATTTTCTTTATTTGGAATTTGTATATCTTTGGAATAAATTGAAACCAGAGAATGCGTTCACTCAAATAATAATTTCTTTATAAGGATTTACGGAACATATTTCACAAAATATATTGAATTATGATAATGGAAATTATTTTAAGTGAGAGTAGTTGAGACATGCTATATTATGTTAGATTTACCATAGGCATCCATTACAAATCAAAAATCGCGAACTAAATTTATTTGATATTCTCGGTGTCATCGTTTTATTATAAAACTGGCCAAAAATAAAATATTTTTAAAATTCAGTCAATGAGACCATATAGACAGATGAAATATTTCATCTATGAAAATTACCAAAATTAATGTAGACAATTCTTTCGAAAAAATTCTTCGGACGTGTACGACTCCTTTATCCGATGTCGTGTCCTTTTCGTCAATACAGCTTATTCGTCAAAGAAAATGCCTTTTCGTCGTTGTAACAGAATATACGAATATGAAATTTTGCTAGATGAAATCGATATCTTCGAATTGTTTGTTTAAATTATTTTTCCTAGACATATTAAGTCAAAAGGATTGTGGTGTTTATTTTTATGCAAAACTAAATAAACAACTTCATTAGTAGATGCTATATGAAAAAATGAGTAGATGCTATGTGAAAATTCTTTAAATTTGTATAAATTACAGGAAAATGCCAGGATAGTGCTATCTATTTAAAATCTGCTTAAAGCATATGTAAATTTTCAAAAATATGTTAATTAACATAATAATACGAGTATATATTTTGACTCACGACTGTCTCAATCATATTTGTATACATAGATTATTTATTCCCAATTGCCTAGTGCGCGTGTCGTTAACTCCATCAATGTGAATAACAGCCATCATTATAATATGCTCGTTGAATAATGTAATATTAAAGTTCTAATTCTTAAGGGAGTACAAATTGCTTATAGTTATTAGTCAATACACACGGCAAAACGGTGAAGCGTTAATAATAATAAAGTATTAATTTTTTTCCTTAAATTTAGAGTTATAAATAAGTTCTTGTTACTTCTACTAATAATTGTTGATTTAATTTATTCATCTTATCGTACAAATTTATTTTATTCTTGTTGTTTCTAATAATTTCTGTTAATTATTAAGTTCTATATTTTACGAAAATTCTGAATAATGTAATCTAAACCATATCTCAATAAATTTTTAGTAAGTATGATATTTTTAAAGGCATGATTCTGTTTTCCATAATATTATAGGTGTATTAGTTGGCCTGAATTTATCCAGAATTTTCTTGTTAAATTAAATAACATTCTCCTAAGTACATATGTAGTTTGAATTAGATACTTAATGATATGCTTACAGCAGAAGAAATTGGACTATATTCATCAACATAGTTCTTTTCAAGAGTGATACATTCATTCCAACGAATATAAATCTTTTATAACATTTCGATACCTTTTTCGTAGAGCGATTTATCGTTGGTCTCAAAATAGGGTTTTGTTTCCTCTATAACTTCAGCATTTACCGCAAGTCTCTTTCCCGGAAGCATGTTTTTGAGGTGTGCGAGCAGGTAGGAGTCGCTGGGAGCCAGATCGGAAAATACGGTGAATGAGGAAGCAATTCGTACTCAATTCATGCAATTTTGCCATCGTAGCCAACGACTAGTGCGACGGTGTTTTGTCTTGGTGAAAGATGACTTTTTCTTTTGCGGAGGTAAATACGGAGGCCACAACCTTACTGTCCGACATTTGTGTTTTTGGTTGCTTCGTACGACTTTCACTGGCTGCTGCCCACTCAGCTGACAGGCGTTTTGCTTCCGAAGTGTAGTTGTGTATCCGTTGACACATACCGATACAAAAAATCCTGTTTATTACGGTTAAATAACTCCAAACAGCGCTTTGAATCTTCAAGGCGTTGCTATTTTTGGTCCAATGTGAGCAAGTGCGCCCACTTTGAACATACCTTTGGATGGACAAATTTACAATCACTTTCTTCTGAAATCTTTATGAGGAAGCAGATAACGCAACTTCACTAAACAGGTTCCCAAAACAATTTTATGTTTCAGTCGCTTTCGATGGAGCAGAGTTCCTATAACACTTATGAAGCGATTGCTTTGCTAGAAAAGTATTTTTTCCTTTTTCCGATCAAAAACAGTGTTTAATCAATACTCGAAATTAATTTTTTTTTACATTATTTTGAAAATAACAAAAGTAGCGTTACTAATTTAAACTGTATTTTGTAAACTAATGGTCGGATTGTCATACAATTTTGACACATATCATTTGAAGGTTTGTATTTTTCATTAATGCACCATCTATGTGTCAGCTTCGGAACGTATTGTAGTGATGTAATACCTATATCGTTTCATAATCCGTTTAAAGTGAAGTTAGCTGTTGTTTATGGAGAGCTTTCACCATATATTGCTGCGTTTATTACATAGCTAAAATATATGCAAGATGACAAGTGAAGCACCGATATAAGCGCGATATTTTCGTGCTCGACCAGCTAAAATTTGATTTTATGTGACAATGACATTTGTAGCATAGCCAATTTAGCTGTGGAATAAACGCAGCATATGAAAACCGTGTGTTATTGATACAACGAATTTAAACGTAGTCATACAAACGTTTTTGATGGGAAGAACCCAGGTCGCCTGGTAGACGTGGTTACTGATGAAATCGTCGAAAACGTTCATGACAAAATCCTTACTGATCGTCGTCCCATAGTGAGCACATTAGCAGAGGTAGGCGTATGAATCGATAGTAAACATTTTATTTAAAAATTGGGAATGAAGAAGGTGTCTGCTTGATACGTGCCGTGCTTGCATACGATGGACAGCAAGCGTATACGGCTGACAACTTCGCAGCATTATTTGAATCTCCATAAGGGACATTCGCAAGAGATTTTCGTCAACCTAGATGAAACCCTTACTATACGCCAAAGATCGAGGGACAATAATAGTAATGGATTTTTCCAAACAAATCCGTTGCGAAGAAGGGAAAGACGGTTCCATCGGTGGGAGAGGTCATGGCTACATATTTTGGAATTCGGACGGAATAATCTTAATACACTTTTTTGAGACAGGTTTAAACGATCACGGGGCAGTATTAATATACATTATTCGGCCAAATGAGGATATAAAAAAGACAATGCAATGTAAATTGAGACAGTTTACTAAAGAAAACATTTTTGTTACACTACGCAAACGCACCTCATCCAAAATCGTCGTGGCCAAATTACCCGTACATTAGCTAATGTCGAAACTATCGTACTCGTCCACCTTGTTCTCCTTAAGGCAAACAACTATTTTAAAGAGTTTGGTAAATCGGAATTTAGAGCATTTAAAAAATATCAAACATTAGAGAAAGATAGAAATGCTTGCTCTTTTATGTTTTCTATTTTAATTTTTCCATTTTCTAAAACTCAACAAGTGTAAAAGAATCATCTGATCTTTTTCGAACCAAAAAGCGAAGTGATAGAAATTGCCGAGTGGAACATTGGTGTCTAGGGGTTTAAACATAGCGGAATTTCAACCATCAGTGGTAATTAGACCCGCTACATGAACAATCTAAAAAAATTACATATGTTTTCTAAAATTACGGGAAAATTCACTTAAATGCTAGGGAGAATAGGGATGTCCGTAATTTCGAAATAGAAAAGATTACGCGGAATTAGTTAATCAGCCGATATAGATAGAATAATCTGAATATACCATAGAACTATAAAAACTACCAAAAAAAATTGTATATATGTTACGATTAAAGTACGAAATTGGTAAATGTCCGAAATTTTAATTTTTTAAATCCCTTTACACGACCAAAAACCGGTTGTCCAGAGGCCCGATGGTTACAAAATGTTGGTTGATCTTCCTCCCTGCATCCCCGGAGTTTCATTGATTCGCCTTCAGAGGGCTAGGCGTGATGAGGGGCATAATTAGCTCCCGCGATCCCCTGAGAGTTAGTAAAGCCATTAGTCTCTTCCAAATTTCAATTTGCACTAATACCATCAAAAAAACTCCGTGGGGTGAATAGTGAACCGTCTCGAGGATGTTGGACTCTGATTTCATAGATTTCGAAGCAATAAAACATTTTTTCCAATTTTTATTCGGACGTTTACCGACTTCGGGCTTTTACCGTAACTGTACCTTAAAGTGTTAACGCCCGTAAAAATCAACTATTATACATAATCAACTGTATAAATAAATTTCATTTCATTTAATAACAAAAAAAAATTGTTTTATATATTTTAATTTTATTACATTTTTATTTATTTTGTTTTATTTTTTAACAAATTATCGTTAATAAAAATGTCAATAAAATGAGTTAATTTAATTTATTTAAAGCGAAATAATTAAAGCGATAATAGTAAATAATATAAAGTCATAAAATTATATTATATACAGTAAAGGTATAAAATATATGTTGATACAATGGGTCTAATAATAATTGTTTTTTATTATAGTCGGCTTGCACTTGAACATAAAGTCGGTAAATCAAAACAACTTAAATTAATCCCTTAAGATTTAGAATGGCGTGTACTCGAAAAAAATCTGTTTAATTTGTTTTTGAAATGTGTTCAATGTGAAAAGAAATGTTGAGTGTCTAGCCTCATAAATCTTGTAACAAATTACGTATTCGTAGTATATCAATGTTTTGTTGTTCCTTATGTATATTCAAACACAAGAATGTATATCCACATATTTTTAATAGTTATAACTGTGTTTATTTTTTATTTTCTTATCACTTTCTGTACTTACTTTAGTTTGGCTCAGTTAACTTTTTAAAATATAAAAGTTTCATATTTTAACCATATAAAAAAGACGTTCCAGTGGATTCACACCCGAATCTTTTGAAAACATTCCATGAAAGTGTTAAGATAAATATTTTCTTTTAATTTTTATGTTAAGTTTTTCTTTTTGTCTTAAGCTTATTTAATTGCCGTTAGTTATAATATGTAAGTTGTTATTGGTTTGTACATCTGTATAAAGATAGTGTGTACTCAATGTTTTTATATCTATTCTAGAATAGTAAGAGAATGAGTAGTTTGGTTACTTGACTTGTTTTCGATTCTTATACATAGACATTATATTCGTATATAATACACTACTTTACGGAAATTAAAGTCATTTAAATAATTGGGTTTTTAAACTATTTCTAATTGATTGAAAGTATAATAGTTTTTAATTTACTTTTTTAGTTTTTATTATGTTTTAAAACAAATATTTATAAAATGTGAAAATGAGTATAGAGGGTTAGATTTTGAATACAAATTTCATATACATATGTATAACTTCATTAGATCCCAGTGATAAAACACGATCCACATATCACTTTCCCCTTCATATAAATACTAAAAGGCGGGCCAATTATCTTATGCCCATAAATTGAAAATAACCCATAATAAAAAAGATAACCATAAATATACGATTAGAATACAAAAGAAATGAAAAATTATTTTTTTAGCTTCAAGAAAATGTAATTGTAAACACCAGCAGCTGTAAAATAATCAGATAACTACGTTAATATTATATTCCTATTGTTTCCAGCATAAAAAATAAAATATAAATAAAAAATTGGGTATTATAACCATAATAATACTATAAAATTGAAGTTAAACGTACAAAATACTTTGCTGTAGTTTTCTTTTCCATTTTCGTCTTCTTCCCATACCCATTTTGTAAGTAGTTGTTAAGAAAAAAACGCGATCATGTCATGCCATCGCATAAAACCATCAAAAAATAAATAAAGGTTTATACATACATATATCTCTTGTTGTACAAGATATATTTGAACAACGAAAAAATGCTGTACTGAACTAAATCCACTCTCTTATCTCTTTATGCCATTGTGGAAGGCAACCAAAAACAGCAACAACCATATTACAAAAAAAATATGTGACTGCTTTTTTTAATCTTCCATTTCACTACTTGCTCCTTGTGTATATGTATGTATATATGGCGATGAAGGTGAACTGCACAGAGCATGCTCTGTGAATAAAATAAAAATGGTATATTTTTTCGTAACTATGTTTCAAAATAAAAGTCACAGACAGTGCACTCATACTACGTTGGGAGCTATTTAAAATGTAAAGACAAAAAAAACGACGACGAAGACGAAAAAAAGCAATCTTAAGCGGTGTTTTTCAGTTTTTTATTTCTTCTATATTTATACAATACATTAAACAACAAAAAATACAAAATAAAAATTATAGCATGCCGATAAGGGCAGAGACGGAGGAGTTTAATGTTACATTGGGGTCGATTTTTTGGTGGAGATTAAAAATAATAAACCGTACTGTACAAATTCAATCCAACCATATATTTCATTACATATAAAGGCTGTGTAAATATTCTAAACAGGTTTATAAAAATCGTACGAATGTGTCTTAAATGCCGAATTACTCACCCCTTAATAATTTTTATATATTTAGTTCTCTGAGAAAAATTCAATGTCTGTGGCATCAGGTTGGTTTTTAAAGTTCTTTAGTCGTATTAGTTGAATACGAGTTAATTTTAACCAGTCAAATAAACAAACATCAAAAATTATGCAAGGATGCTGCAATCCTGTGTGTAATTTTTAATTACATTACCATTGGTAGTTAAAAATTTAACATAAAATTGCCTTTTAAATTTGTGTATAATACTATTATGCATTAAATGTGTTTTAACAAAGAAAACTGGAGTACTGCATAAATTTACAATTCACAACGGTGAACATTTTTATTTAGCTTTATTTTAAAATTAAACAATCCCCCAATAAACCCCGTGCATACTTCATTCGCAAGCTGTCACTGTGAAATTGCGCGCGCTGGTATAACAAAATTTTATTTCCCTCTGTAAATCGTATACGTACAAAAAAAATAAAAAAATACGAAAATATAAAATACAATCAGAATGAGAATTGCTTTTGGTGAGTTGAGACGTGTGTAACGCGTGTGTATTTATCGTTTAATAATTTTTTTTATCGCGAATTATAAATTTTATTATTTTACTCTGTGAAGATTGTGTATAGTTCCGTGAAATATATTCGTGAGTGTGCAAAATAAATCAAACGTGTTAATTTTATGTATTTATACGAGATATTTTCGATGGATTATCAATATTAATCTAATTGGATTATAATAACAAACAAAAATATAAAAATTATTGTGGATGGATATAATCAATTCGAGAAACAATTTAATTGAGGATTAAACATGGATTACAGTGAATCTTAGTAATTAAAAAATAAGAAGAAAATACAAAATACTTAATTATTCACAGTTTTTTATTATTATTATTATATCTCCGACATGACGTTAATCTCCTGATAAACGAAAACATCATCTTATCTTACTTTGCTTATTTTTCATCTTGTTTTCTAGTTTTTTTTATGTTTTTGAATTTTCCAAGAAAACATTAATTTTCTTTTTAATTGAATTTAAGTTTTCGTTTTTACTTTTTCTTTTCCTTATATAATTTAATTACCGTTCAAATCGTGCCAAATTAACTTTTACCTGTTTTCTTTATGTCTACCATGGTGTATAAGAAGATAATGTACAATAAAATTAATAAGAAAATGTGTTGTGAAAATTAAATTAAATAGAATTTAATTTAAAAAATATTTGTTATCGTGTGATATACCGATTATATATAGTTTTTGGTGCCTATTTCATGTTAATATGCTATTGATTATAATAAAAAGTGAAATTATTTTAAAATTTAGTTCTAGTGTAAAATATATACCATTGTTTACTTATTAGTGTTTTAGTATAAGGAATTCGAGCTTACAATTGGATATTATCTGTAAGTAGAACTTCTGATTGGATTATCACTGCGGAAGAGTTGTGGTTAACAACTAGTAAACGGGTTATCAATATTTTCGAGAACTAAGGATTATTCTTGCGAAACCATAGCTATCATAGTACGTGTGGAACCCTCCGGTTCCCCGCAGGACTCTGCGGCGGGGCCACAAAGCCCCGTTAAGTTGGGAACTGAGCAGCAGTCACCAACAAAACAGGTAAATGTTTTTGTTTTTGAACCTTTCATATATTTCTGGGTTTTCCACAATATACATAAGATTGATCTAAGCTCTCTTACTAAGTTTAAGGAACATTTTTGGAGCTTTGGTCTACTCATAAACTAACATACTAATAATGCACGCAATTAAGACTGTGCGTATACATAGTTTAAACTAGTTATAAAGTTAAAAGTAAATGTTCAAAACTGTTTCTTTTTCCAAATTATGTAATTAACATCACCGTTGCGTGCAACAGCCCGTCATAGTTGGCTTTTTATTGATTTGGGGAGTCTCGATTACAATTCTTTTGGCAACGGCACGCGAATGCGTTAAATTCACAACGTTTAATAACGTTTTTCAAGGGTATGTGTCCTCACTAAACAACATTTTTAAATTGGGGCTTCATGCAAGTCTCTAATTGGAAACACCCTGAATTCGGAGTTCGTTAAATCTTCATTTATTAATAAAACTGTAGTCCTTATGTTATGTCAAATAATAATTTTAAATCTATGTTGAAGTGCGATAAATTTAGCCGACATTCTATTTTCAATAACTTATAACAAGATAATCAAGATTTTCAAAATCGAATCACGTTCTTATTATTTTACATAGACACACACCACAGTCAATATCATGTCTCATTGCATGAAACTACCCCATATATACCAATTAAAAAACGTCGTACATTATCTATCCCATCTCAAAACCAATCACGTTTTTTATGTATTCCTACACACACGAGTATTTATTATGTACTTACTTATACATGTTTTCTGTTTTGTCATTTTTCTTACGTTTTTATACAGCATTATTGATCGTTCAATATGCCAACATAAAATTTTGAAAGTAAATTCGAATACAAATTCGAGTTTCTTGTGTTTTTTTTGTTTCTTTCTTAATTTAATTATTTATTTAGTTGCATCATTTTATTTTTAATTTACATATTCGTAGTGTTTTCGAAAGTTTGTAGTTTTCGAGGTCATCAGATACAACTTTAAGCGATATTGGTGATACTATTTTTTATTTAAGTTTTACTTGCATCTTACAAACGAGACGAAAACAAACTTTATACTGGTAATGAATGGTAATTTTACTCAATGGATTAAACCGAATTAAATATAATTTTAATGTATTACCAATTTTCTGTTGTTGTTAAAAATTGTTATGTCGTGTGCGAGTTTCATTAATTGAATGGTATTATGTGTTTGGATAATCTATAAAATTAATATTGGTATTAAATTTATTGATATATAAACATCAAACAAGTAATGACTCGTCTATTTATAGTGACCAAGTCACGATTTAACGAGACTGCTAAAATTCATAGAGAGTTGAAGTAAGAAACAGTGAAAAATTAGAATAAAATTTGGGAAATAGCATTTCCAAGGACAATCAAAGGAGATTGTCATTTGGCATATTTATAAATGAACTTCGATTGAACCCCTACAAAACACAAAAAGTGCAAGATTCAACACCTGCACAAAAGGCAGTTCTAGACGAACTGCAAAAGCAAAGGTGTTAAAAGGCTTGCCCGTTGGTGGCGAGCTTGATAATTTGGTCTTTTCTGTTGAAAAAATTTTTGGTTTCGGTTCAGCAATATGTAAACAAACAAAACGATCGTGTTTAGTTAGAGTGCAAATCAAAAGACAATTTAGACCAGCGAATTGCTCTGCAAAAACAAGCGCCTACATCAGTGATGGTTTGGGCCATGATGCCAACAGGACGCTCACCACTCATTTTCATTGAACAGGGCGTAAGGGAAAATCAACAAACCTACCGTGAAAAGATTTTAAACAATGTTTTGTTACATTGGGCACGTAAACAATTCGGTAGAAATCATTGGACGTTTCCAGGGCCGTGAAACCCAACGTTTTTTTTACAAGAAATAGTTCCCAGCTTCATTTCTCTACAACAATGGCCACGATATTCCCGGGACTTAAACCCAATGGATTTTTACATATGGTCCATACTGGAGGCCAAAGTATGAACTAAAATATATGAGACGGGCGACGCCTTAAAGATTGCTCTTCGTCGAGAATGGAAGCCTTCTCGGACAGACTCGATGCTATTATTCTCGCTAATGGTGGCTACATTGAACAATAACATATTTTTTGTTAAATTTGAAATGTGTTTACGATTTACTGAAATTTTGAAATAAAAATTGACAAATTTACAACATTTTTAATTGGTAACACTGCGAGTGCCGAACCCGTAAAGTTTTTCGTTTACAAAGGATGAAATATTTGTTTTAGAATGTCTCTGGTAATTCGTTTCGAGGCTGATACATACATGGCGCATCTAATAAAAAAATTATAAGATTTTTAGAAACTACCGACCTTCAAACAATATGGCCACTGTATGTACATACACTGATGATTCTAAATGCTCTGGCCGCCCGAATTTGTCAGTTATTCCAGAAAAGATAGAAAAGTGCACAACTTCGTTTTGGTACTTAATACATTATAACACTTGTTTATTATTTCGCAACAATTTTTTTTTTTTTTAAATTTGTTCAAAATGTTTAAAAAATTACTCGATCGATTTCGACTTGTTAGGTCATCATCAGGAGTATCTACTGATTGGTAAAAATAAAAATTTAGTTATATATAGTAGAAATAAGCAAAAGAAAATAAAAGAAGGAGGGACAAAAACTAGGCAATAAAAATTAATCTATTGATCGTTCCAACCATCTGTTGTTTACACGGAAAAATTACTAATAAAAAAGAGGGGTGGAATAGCAGGTAAGCGATTAGTCATCGGTTGAGTAACAAAATTCAAGGTATATTGAAGTGCATTTAATTACCCGACGTATTAGTCATATTATTAAGAGCGTGAGAATAAAACAGGGCGGGATCAGTAATTGGTGAGAAACGGATTTCTCTCTGTTCGTTAAGGATATTTTGGTTAAGGAATATGGATTTTCGAATTTCGTAAGATTCTAAGGTATCTAAACGTCTGCTTTTGGGTTGTATATGTAATATGTCTAAATTGTTTAAGCTAGCTGTATGATTTTCTAAAGTTAAATGATTATGGAACGTTGATTGATTGCAACCAGATAAATGTTATTTAGCTCTAACCCCAAAATTGCGCCCAGTCTGTCCAATATATGAGAAACTACAATCATTGCAATTAATCCTATAAACATCAGATTTGGAAAGGCTTATATTAGCTTAGTTTAGCTCGCATAGCTCTCTCCGTTGCACATTTGAACTATGTAATTACATCGCTCACAAATACACTGATGAATTCATATAATATAACATTGACGCAAATTAATATAATATAAATACGATAATACGCGATAATATGAAATACGCGTCAATATTAAAACAAAAACTAATATCTATGTATGTGAGCGATATAGCTGACATAGCAAGGCAAAGACTACTCGAGCTAAGTTAGTTTGCATCGCCCAAAATAGAAAAACATAGCTCGCGTAGTTCAGTTTATGTGTGCAGCTGCCTATTTAAACTCCATATATTACAGAAACATAGCTCACATCGCATAGCTTAGCTTAGCTTAGGTGTGCAATGGGCCTTATCTTTCGGCTCGAATAACAAAATATGGATTTGAGATTTTTTTTTTGTTATTTTGGTCTTGTGCAACAGGAATGAACATAAATATATGTTATTTTGCACCACTAGCTAATTCGATGTTTTAGTGATTTAATGTTTAGTACAATATTGTTTTTTTAATAGTGAATATATCTTGTAAGCTCATTTATGTATAGTAGGTACTCATGCGTAATGTATAACACTTCGCTCTGGCTGTCATTTTCTCACATTCGTTTAAGTCGCAAGAGATTTAGTCGCAATTATTTCATCAAAGTTTTTGTTTCTCCGTCTGTTTCTCCTAAAGCAATCTATATTTTTTCTTTTTCAATTTTGTAGTGTCTCACGAATGCTGAAGCCGAAGGATGTGCCTTTTCTAAATTTTTTACACATGGTTGTACATTTTATTTTATAGTTTGCGATTTATTTTCATTTTTATTTAACATTAATTCATTTCTAACATGATCTTATTAAAAATTATCGGAATTAATTTGTAGATTTAGTAAAATAGCAGAAAAGTACGCGTATCATGGTAAAAGTACATAAACAAATATACGCTGCATTCCATTTATCGCGGCACACTACTCACAAGTACTTCTGACTATACGCAGCTACTCATGTTTTTTACAAAAGTAGATTACTTAGTAGGTTTTCAAACCCGTTCCATTTATTATCAACTTACAAGTACTTATTTGTAGTTTGTCACGTAAAATGGAACACAACAATAGGAAAAGTACGTCCTTTGGCTGCTATGAATTGTGTGACACTAAATACATATTTTGTTTTTTATTTGCTTCTCCTTGACAATGATGTATTTAATAATAACAAAAACAGATGCATGTTGTTCCCATTTTGCGTGATACGATTTGGACCAAATATTGCAAAAATGTGCTGCTCGAGATGGTATCAAAAGGTAAATTGAACTTTACCAGAAATTAAAATTTGAATTGATTGTTTTCAGATAATAAAAAAATTATTAAAGTTGTAAAATAAATATTGTGCTTTGATAAAAAAATAATTTTCCATTTTATTTGTAACTTCTGAGTAACTCATTTCCCAATATTCACAAATTAATTTTTTAATCTTCTTTTAGTCACTTAATTTAAACTTGCTTCTGGCACTAAAAGGGGGTAAAGTGTAAATATCTTAACTTTATTATGCTGCAATCTAGGTGTAGACATAAACTGACGTAAAAGGGTGTTCGTTGTGTTTACACGATTGTTACACGGTTGTGCTTTATATTTAATCGCCTCAGATATGTTAGCTTGCCTCAGATTTTGTTTTAACGAGTTACAATCTTCCGATGTTTTTATCTACTGTTCCATTTTAGTAGGCACTTCTTCCTAATAAACAATATATTTTAAATATCCCCAAACGTACAAGTCTAATGGAGTAATATCTGGAGAACGGGGCGGCCAGCCAAAAGGACCACCCAGTAATGTGGTGGTACTACATCTTGGACCATTTAACTTATTCCCGAATATCCCAAGCCACTCGTTACAGGAACAATTATGGTGGTACCATTTCGTTCTTGTAGATAGAGGATATGCGTGAGCCCAAACGTGCCGGTTTTAACTGCTAAAAATGCCGTCCCGGGTAAATGTGGCTTCATCTGTCCACAACATTTTAATTCCCTGGGCCCGATTGAACTAGCCACTCTCAAAATTGTCTGCGTCTTAGCAGATCTCTAGGCAATAAATTTTGCACCGATGTCGTCAAATGATAGTTATACAATCGATCTACCTTCAAAACAGTTCATCATACTTTAGTTTTGAATATATCTAGCAACCCTTCTTGTGTTTGTGGTAGGTTATTTGCTACAACATCTAAAATCTGGTCACAGTCAAATACATTTCTTGCAGGTAATGAGCTTCACGATGATGTTTGGCAGTTTGATTCTCCGATTCAGTCTCTCGCAGTCTATTAAATATAGATGAGGACAGCCGTCCGGAAGGCGGTGACTCGACTTTTGCACTTCTCGTATTTCCATTGGTAAAACATAATAAAATCAGCGAATAAATACGTAGCATTCATTTTCACACAAATTAATAGAATTATTAATTTTATTAGATGGTCACACACTTTGTACTAAACTTGAAGTGAAACAACAAAATTTAAAAATCGCAAGTGTTATTCATTTATCAAAGTTTACTCGTAGTTATCGCATTCACTAATTTTTACAATATATCTTGAAATCCATGAAAGGTATGAAGAAACAGTATTCTACTGTTTGGTAACCAACGTCGGCCCCCATTATTACCTTCAATCATAGTAAATTATTTAATGTTTGTTTCCGTCATTTTTAGTTTGATTCAAACCAAATACATACCACCTAAACATTTTGTAACAAGTACAACTAGTTTTTAATCAAATATAACCAAATGAGATTAATAACACATTTGTTTATAAGATATCTGTAAAAAGATACGGTAGCGAATTTTAAATATTCGTAGTAGTATTTTTACTGAGATTTGAATGCTTTTTCAATATAATACCGTCCGTCGCGCACACCATGTACATACTATTATTACTTTCCTTTATGTAGTAAAATAAGAATAACCATCGAATTGTCTGATTTTGAAGAAACTTCGAACATAGTTTTTCTTCCTTTTACTTAAGAAAAAGTATAGTAATCATGAACAATTTTGACCTCGAGTTTTTTGCAGATTACCATTCGCTATATCGCCGAAGTCAAAAAAAGAAGTTTTTTAAAAATCTCTGTGTGTTTATGCGTAGTGTCACGCAGACTAAATGTTATTGGTTCTCTACATTTCAGAAGGTTTGACTGCTTGGGATGAAACTTCATACTAAAGTTTTTCCATAAATTGGGAGATCTCAGTGGTTTTTGGTCGAAATCGGTCAACCGGAAATAGGAGCAAATGTTTTGCAAATATTTTGAAAAGTAAATATATAGCGGTTACGTAAAAACAAAAAGATTGTAAATTAAATTTCAAACAAAATTTGTTCAGTTCAATTTTAAAATTTTATCGGAAATGACGAGTTATGATAAAAAAATGTTTATTTCACCAAAAATCGACATATATACAGGCCAGATCCTTGCGAAATTTAATAGAAATCTATGTACCGGAAGTGGCAGCTTCCAAGGGCGCTTTTCCAATGTTTGCAATGATATTGAAAAGTTTAGCATTTACAAAAAGGACAATATCATTAAATTTTCATCAAGGAGAGTCTTATTGGTTTTCTGAAGTTTAAGCAGGAATTTTTGATTTTTAATAATACAAGACAGTTTTACCAAAGTTTTGTAAGCTTAATTTTTCGCTTTAGAACTCTGCTCCCATAGAGACCCAGTATTACAATATAGGTCTTAAATTAATAAACGCCGTAAATGGAGCTCACAATTTTCTCTTCAAGTTGATGCACCTACACTGTGTAACAAAAACGATCATACACACTGATTTTAAAAAAAAAAATAATTACAAAATATAAAGATTATAGAATTTGTTTTGCAGCTTTTTAGTAGATTAACTTATTTTACAAATTAACAAATCTAAAAATAGAAAATAGAAATTCAATTTCTGAATTTACTCTCTTTCTAATTTATCCGAAAAAATTAGCCGAAAGTTAATATAAAGTCGCCCTCAGTCCTTAATGAAGACCTTCAACTGAAATCTGAAGACTGAAAGCGACTTTATGTTAACTTTTGTCTAATTTTTTCGGGTAAATTTGACTGAGGATGTTGAAAGAAAGTAAAATCAACCCACCAAAACGTTATTTTATTCCCTTTAAATTAAAACTTATTGTTTTCGGGTCAAATTTAGAACCAGGCATGCCAATTTACAAAAAAAATATTGTAAATTTCATGTGATTGTTAGGATAAATGTCAGATAACTTCACCACGAAGCGCGGTAAATTTTTCCGAAAAGTGCTGGCACACATAACATAAATTCGGTGTGAATATAGAAATGAAATAAATTTTTTAATTAAATTGATAAACAGGAGATTAGCTGGGCGTAAAAATCACAAAATCGACCTACGTAAATATATTTGTTCTCTCGCTTCGACGTGCACAAATGTTTCAATCTATTTTATTCTGGTGTTAACGTTTGTATTGCTAGAAATAAGAGTTTTGGTTTTTGCAAATAATATATAGTTCACCATTTTTCCAAAATTTAAGCGGAATTAAACACAAACAAAATTATGAGAGCTTTTACGGTTTTTGCCCATATTTTGAAAAGTAAAGTATCTATAAAAAACAATTAATCACCACAAAATTTAAATTATATTTGTAACAAAATTGGTCTACATTATATTTTCAAAATTACTGTGTTAAATGTGATTCAAACTAACGGACAATTAAAATTTTACAATAATTTTTTCTCATTTTAGATAATGTATTTGTTACAATCATGAAAAATTATATCTCTTATAAAAGCACATAGAACTATAATTTATATTTAGAAATGAGAAATAGAGAGAAATTTAACGATTAAACTCACGTGCAAGTAAAATTTTGACATGAAATTTCCTATCTAAATATTTTAAAACACAGCCGCACTTTGAGCGGCTATTTTGCAAATATAATATTATAAAATTATAATCATTGGTTTAATAAATAAAGCAGTTTCTTTAACAATGGGTTTTTCGGTGAAAGGGCTTTTATTAACACTTATAACGTGTTTTGATCTGCTCGTACTTTGCTTTGATCAAGGAATCCAACCGTATCATTCATGTAACTGAGTTGAGGCACCCTCTGCTTAAGCTAAAAGCTAGTTATTTTGCATTACATTCAGTAAATATTATTCAAATCGTGTTTCCCTGTTTTTACCGACGTTTTCAAAATATTTACAACACAGTTACTTTTCTCGTTCACGCTTTTGAATTAGCACACACTTTTAGTCTAAATTAGTATGTTTTATCGAATAAGGTCTTTCGTTTCGCCAAATCGTTTTAAGATAGGAATATTGTATGGCTGAGGCAAATTTTTGTATTAAATTAAATTGAACTATTAAAACAATTGTAAAAATTTCTTAGTGACAAAGTTTTACTATTTTTATTTTTGCGTTTTAGTGTTTACTTTTCTTTCATTAATATTTTCTTATCTTTGTTCTTGTAAATCTCAAATCAACAAATTTTTGTATTGACCTCCGACGAAAATATGTGGAAGAACTCCAAAATTGAGTACGAGAAATATCTAATACAACCAAAATCGAAACCATTGCCAAAATTATTACCATGATACAGAGCTGCTCGTTAGGAAAAAATAAACCTAATGTGGGTCACAGCCTGGTCACCCGTAGTTGAAAAATAATTTGACCCCTTTTATTATGATCCGTTTTTATTCGTGGATCAAAAAGCAATTTTTCGAGAAAAAATGTAATCTGAATTTGCCAGATTGGTATTCAGTACTATTTGAGGGCCTTAGAGAGGCACCAGTATAGTTCTCTGTTATTATCTAGGTCAAGCTTACCTTAGCTGTTCTATTCACAAAAATTAAAAATGAGAGTTCATTGCCGTCTTAGACGTATGATGAAACAAATTTTTCAAATGACCCACTTATCAAAAGTTAAAATTATTTGAGGTTTTTAGTGTATTTATTCAATGTACTTATCGGCAAATTAATTAAAATAATAACAGTTTCAAAAGTGCAATAATAATATAATAATAGTTTAAGACGATATGCTTCTTCTAATCTATTTTTAATGTTTAACACATTACGGTTCATTCACGTGAAAACGCGTGTTACACGTTGCGCTTCTGTGATTCACGCGAAAACACGAGTTTCGTTGTATGGATTTTGAAGGTAAATTTTTTTTGGTTACATCAAGAGATGGTGTTATATATACTAAAAATACTATTTAATAACTTAAAATAAGAAAACTATTTTTTTTATTGTCAATAAATGGTTTTAAACACAACTGAATGAAGTTTTTTTGTTGTACAACAAAGTTCATATTAAGAAAAAATAATAATTTTTTTACCGTATAAACAAGTTGCACATGTATATGGTGTAGAGACAGAGTAGACCAACTTGAAGGCGCCTATAAAATTTCGTTTTAGTTGATTCGCTGGTTTAGGAATTATATCGATTTTAAGGAAAAAGCGTTTGGTTGCCATTTTTGCGTAATTCCCCCGGACTCCATACAACACAAATTGCGGATTACTGCGGACTGTAATGTGTTAATTATATTCTGCCATAAAATTGTATAGTTGCTACTTAAAAAAAAATATAGTGCCGTAATGTGTCCCATTTCTAAACGTAACGTATTTCTCAATATACATATTTTGGTTTGCCAAGTTTGCCAGTGTGATTTGCCAAATAAACATCCACTAATAGATACGAGTTGCACTGTATAATTGCACAGTTTAATAAATATAAGTATGTATTGATTTTACATAAAATCTCATTTTTTATAATTTGTTCATAGAAGAAAAAATATAATGCTAAACGGCTTTGAAGATATTTTTTAGTATGTAAATTAAGAAACCAAATAAAATTAAAAGCAACGATGAATTAGTATCATTAGTAAAGCATATACAATAATTAGTTTTGCAAATTACATCTGTCGACTAGTTTTATTTTTCAACATGTTATAGAATCGGAGGTTGGTCGCATGCCTTGGTTTAGTTCGATTTTTAACTTCCATCTAAGCATCTCACAACTTACTGAATGGTATCTTCGTAAATACACACAGGATTAAAACGAGAATCGTACTAAGTAATAATGCTATAAATAAGGGATAAAAATTAAACAGAATCATAATAAGGGTGAATTTATAATAATACACTTCTATATAAATACGGAATACAAACTAACCCTCGACTTAATAAAATAAAAGTTAGAGGGTTTTCCCTCTCACTGAACATTATAATGAATTTTCATGTACGTACGTACATTGGTACATAAATACGAATCTAAATTACACATAATTACGAATTTCGCATGTTTCTGTATATTTTGAATGGATTATAATACGCATTTTGTATTATATAAGCTTAGTCACGCTTACTATACTGATTAGGCTTGACATCATATTGTTGTTAACTCCGAAGAGCTAAAAGGGTAAATCATTGCCCGCGCATACACAATTTATAAAGTAAATACAGACAATTTTAGGAATGTCTTGTATTAAACCAATGCTCACGTGGTATTATTTTCCATTGTATAATAATAGGTGGGCAATATTTGTGTTTTCTATGTTAATATTTATGGCAATTTAACATCTATAGCATTTTCCTATCAATTACTTACATAGTATGTTAATTGTATATAATATATATACATAATTTAAATAAGTATAAAAGTTTCATTATATGTGGGCAGCTAGTAAAATTTGACCTTGCCTTAAGGTCTCCACAGTTTGAAGTATTCAATTTCCCACTTTATTGATATGACACAATCAGATTGAACAAGTATGGACTTTTTTCGATAAGTAATTGATTTATTAATAAATCAATAAATACATTAGTTGTGTGCTAAAAAATTACACTTCTTTTCCACCCTTCGAATTTTATTTTAAATTTATAAACACCATATTGATGTTATTTAATCCAGATTTTCTAAATTTTTACAACCCTCCGCTTTACATATGCGTACGTTTTGTTTTTATATCATAAGTGGCACCGGTATATATAGCATACAACACGTATAAAATTAAATGGAAAATTTGTTTCACACATGTTTGCGGTTGTTTGTCGCTTAAGTTAAAATGTTAGTATGTATTATGTACAAAAAACAAAAAATAAATCTACAAATTTGAAGTTCCTCTCGTTATAAATGGAGGTTTTTATGTTATGGTTGAGTTCAGAAGTGTCGTTTTTATATTTGTAATGCGTCGATTTTTTTACCCCTGGGGATGTTGATTTATATTTATTGCACCGGAGAATATAAATGGCATTTTGAAATTTGTTTTCTTACCCACGTTCTAAAAACACATAATACTGTGGGCAAAAAATAGTAAGACTTTGCTCATAATTTTAAAATTCTTTATTTATTTCTCCAAATCTATTTCGTCCCCATCAAAGTAATTCCCCCCGGCCTCAATACACTTGTGCCAACGTTTTTTCCAATCCTCGAAACAGTTGTTAAAGCCAATTTCCGGAATAGCCTCCAATGCGCGTAGCGATTCACGTTTAATGTCTTCAATTGACTCAAAACGGTTTCCCCGGAGCGGTCGTTTGAATTTGCTGAAGAGCCAGAAGTCACATGGAGCTAAATCAGGCGAATACGGTGGTTGCGGAACGATATGGGTGGAATTTTTGGCGAAAAAATCACGTAAAACCAATGCAGTATGAGAAGGTGCATTATCGTGGTACAAAAACCAAGAGTTGTCGGCCCATAATTCTGGCCTCTTTTTACGAATAGCTTCGCGCAAACGACGCATAACACTCAAATAGTATCCCTTGTTGACAGTTTGGCCGGTCGGAAGGCATTCGGAGTGCACCACACCTCGATAATCGAAGAAAACTGTCAACATCACCTTGATTTTTGACTTGCTTTGACGTGGTTTTTTTGGCTTCGGCTCACCTTTGGCACGATATTCGGCCGATTGATCGTCTGTTTCCGGGTCGTATGCATAGATCCAAGACTCATCGCCAATTATAATACGTTTCATGACATCCTGGTAGTCGGAAAGCATTGTTTTACAGACGTCATCGCGACGCTGTTTCTCCAAAAAATTGAGTGATTTTGTAACTGGTGCTTTCACTTTTCTTAGGCCCAAATGATCTTTCAAAATGGTTTTCACTGATTTTTCCGAAATTTCAACGATGCCAGGATGGTCTCTGACTGTTAATCGTCGATTCTCGAGCACCAATTCCTTGATTTTATTAACGTGTTGATCATCAGTTGATGTTGATGGCCGTCCTAGTAGTGGTTCGTCGTCAACACGTTCTCGACCCTCTTTGAACAACTTGTACCAATTAAAAACACTTGCTCGCAACATACAATTATCACCGAATGCCTTTTGCAACATTCTGAACGTTTCGGCACGACAAAATTGATTCCGCACACAAAATTTAATGGAACTTCTTTGTTGAATAATTTCACTCATTGTAAAAATCGCCGAATGCACGTTTTGTACTTCAGAAAGACAAGCGTATACTAAACACTAATGATTATTTTGATGTGATATTTGGTACAGATTTCACTGACAATCATACCAACATAGAAAAAAAAAATATTTCGACCAATGATTTTCAGCGTAAAATATAAATTAAACGTCTTACTACTTTTTGCCCACAGTAGTATATTCAGAAAACTTCCTATTCACTGTTTTTTGTATTCCTGAAGATTTTTTTCCTTTATAGTAATAAACAAATTCAAGGGATTTATTTCATTTAGATCAGTACATATTTATATGAGATTAACATTTTACATATTTGTAAAAAATCACAACACCGAATATCCCTAATATTTTCGAATCACATCTTTGTTGCACATAGTAATCCAATTTAAAGGGTCTAACAAACTTTGACAGTTTGATCGACTTCGTTTGATCGAAAAAATAAGGATTGTGCACAGATTAATTTTCGATTGGTTTTTAAAGATTTTCATTTTAAGCATAATTCCGGCGCATAATTCCCACACGATTGCAAAAGTTCTGCGTGTGAAGTTTAATAACAAATAGATACCACTAACATCATGATTATGTTTGAAATTAAAATAAAAATCTTAAAATAATTTTCAACCCTGCAAATAACTACAGGAAACCTCGAAGAACACGATTAATTGGTTTCGTGTTCTTTGAAACCGTGTTGTTCGAGACTACAAAAAACGGGAGTGTGAAAATAAAAAAACGTTACGTTTTAATTTTTTTTGTTATGGTATACAAAAAACAAAATAAAAGAGAGGATAAATAAGAATTACTCGAAAATCGTGTAATTTGAAACCTTGTAATTCGAGGGAAGGTATTCGTGTTCTTCGAAACTAGTGTTCTTCAAGTACCGGAGGGTGGCCTATAGTTATTTGGATCATCAACGAGTTAACCGAAGAAATCACGAATTCATAAATAAAATGCAAAAAGTATCACATTAATTTCTTTGAACGGACTAAGTACTTACAAATTTTACTTACAAATAAGGCAGAGATAATTAGTAATTATTATTCGATAAAATATTTATTATAATATTTACAGTCGAACTTCACCAATAGCCGTTCTGTTGGCCGTTAAACTGAAGGTAAATCTTAGAACAGACAATCTAGATTATAAGCCATATTATAGTTAAATCACCTAAGGTTTACATGTGCCCATCTCAACTTTTCTTTTATATATGAGTCTAATAAAAATTTATGATCTTTCTAATGGAAACCAACTTAAAATCTTACAAGCAAAAATTATAAAACTTAAACTATACTTAGCTATAACGTAAAATAAATTATATAAAATTGTAATAAAAAGCGGAAAATAAAAAATTACAATTAAAATACTTCAACTATTTTAGTTGTGAATTTCTATGATTTCACATTACCCTCCATATCTACAATTTTTTTAAGTTACATTTTTTTAATTTCTGTTAATTCGGTGTTTGGTATACGAGTTTTTGTTGTTGTTACCCGGTAAGTCTTTAAACGGATTTTTTGATTTTGTATAAAAACTTAAAAACAAACATAATCTGCTTATATGCGATTAAGCTACTAAATTTAAATATTTTATTTGTTTCATTTAATTTTTAGCTTTTAAGGAATGACTTAACTTTTATAAGGACAACCCACCCGGTGCGCTAAAATTATTTATAAAATCGTAATCGATTGATTTAAGTATGAATATAAAAATTGTATACATTACAGGGTTAACGATTATTTTTATTGTACAGTAAAATAAGAGAAACAATAATGACTGTAATAATCATTTAAATGTAATTATAAGTTTGTTTTAAGTTCATTTAATTTTATTATTCGATGTCTTGAACAATTTGTTCCTCCGCCCTTCAGTTGAAATCAATTTTTTCGTCTTATTGTAAACTGCACGTAGTAACCTACTGAATGATGGAGTTTTCATCATATTATAATCATAATAACAATAATAAACGTATAATGGCGGAGCAATAAAATTTATTTTTATTATAGTTTTTTTATGCTGTTCAAAGATTATCATTAGAAACACACCGTTTTTATGAAAATAAGAACTGGTTTCTCGTTATAAATCCTACGCGCCGCGTCGCGAGATCGGTGTTAGTTTTGCAATAAAAATAAATAAGACAACAACAACTGAATTTTTATTTTATTTTTATTATTTTCGAAATCGAAAATTAATTCCAATTATTGAAAATTAAAAAAATGTTCAAAATGGACTGAAAACCTATTAAAATTTAATTACAATTGAGTTTTAATGTAATTATAGCTATATAATAAATGTATAAATTCATATAAACTTTAGGTACAGTACACCAAACAAATATTTATATGGTTTTAGAAAATTTTAGTTAACTCAAAAATAGTAGATGCATAATAGGTCTGTGTTTTCTTTTAATAATTTCAAAATTATCGTGTTTTTTAATATGTATACTATGTTATGTGGCGTTGATGAAGCCGTTGATTAAGCTTACAATAAACTGGATCTTCTTCAATATAACTATACTTTCTCATATTTCCATTTTTAAAATTTCATACTTCTCCCGTTCAACCTAAATTTTTCAATTCTCTCTTCTCAATAGTTGTGTATAGTTCTGTTTTTATATAGAACTCTTGAGAACAACAATATTTCAAATTTACAACTTCCATAGCGATTTTTTTATTTGTTATACTTATATATATAAATACTTAGCCGATATTTTTTTTACAAAAACGCAACAACAATATGTAGCGTTTACGGAGAGAAGTTTATCAGCATGGGAGAGCTCCTTGATATTGGCTACCGAACAAATTTATTTATTTATTTATTTATTTATTCATAAATACAGCTAACAAACAGATATCATATCCAATTACATGTTAGCAGATAGTTTAAAAGATTAAAAATAAAAAATAAAAAAATGAAGATAAAATATTTAACGAAATTTACAAAAATTACAAATTGTACACACTAAAAGGATTATTTTATACAAAAAGAGTCATAAAACTTAATATTTATACAATGTCTATATTATAAAAAAATTTAGTTATTTGTTTTTTAAAAACATGGAATGAAAACAAAGACAAATCAAAATTATTAAAAATGTTATTATGATTAGCTTGCAATCTTACTAGAGGAGAATGAGTCCTGAAATTGCTTTTATAAGTATGTAAATCAAAACAAACAGAAAATCGCATATTATACGTTAACCGAGCTCTATATTGAATTAAATTTGACAATGTTGTTTCAATTAAACGATTAGATATTTTATAGAGGGCTAATTCATCAAATATAATTCTACGGCTCTCCAAAGCAACTAAACCATAACGTTTAAGGCGTGTATTGTACGGCTCGTAAGGCATTCCATTTTTGTAGTTTAAGAATCTCGTAAACTTTTTTTGTACTCTTTCAATTGTGCGTTTGTGACATTCGTATACGGGGTTCCATATAGTAGTTACAGATTCAAGGTTGCTACGAATCAGTCCATTAAACATTGATATGAATGATGAAGTATTTTTGAAATCACTACAAGTCCTCATCATGAAGCCAAGGATTTTCAATGATTTGTTTGTGATGTACTGTATATGGATATTAAATTTAAATTTATTGTCAACAATAACTCCTAAATCTTTAACTTGATCTTTTGATACAAGGTCGATATTGTTTATAGAATAATTAAAGACAGAGGAAACTCTTTGTTTAATTTTAAGTACAAAACACTTGTCAATGTTTAAGTTCATATCATTAATTACACACCAGTCATGTAGACGATTAAGATCAGTTTGCAGTTTCTGACAATCAGAGATTGATTTAATCGATAAAAAATTCTTTAGGTCATCAGCAAAGAGCAACACAGGACAATCGAGAGTTTCAACAATATCGTTTATGAATAAAATAAAGAGTAGAGGCCCTAAGATGGAGCCTTGACGAACGCCGGAAGACGGAGATATTGTACGGGATTTCATATTATTTATGATCACATATTGTGTTCTGTTTTTTAAATAAGAACTTATCCATTTTAACATTAGTAATTAGTTTATTTTAACAAATAAACGCAGTAATGACTCCAAATACAACCCTGAGATTTTAGCAACATATTCGTTATTTAACGATCTTAAAAATTTCTTCGAGAGTGAAAAAAGTCGATGTTTGGATATTGTTGTTAATATATGTTGAACGAAAACGTTATGCCATACATCTGGTGAATCATCATCCACTTCCAAATCAAAATTAATCATCAAGAGCAGAATTAGTTGTTTTCTCAGACTAAGAGAGTGGGAAAACTTCAAATTACCGATAGTTGACACACGGATATGTGTAGTGTTATAGGTTTATTCAGAATGTTCTGTGATCAATTAGGAAATTTTAAAATCAGCTAAAAAAACTAGTGGATTTGGGGAATCGAAAAGATAGTGGTCTTCCACGTCCACCATATCAACGCAAGATATATGGACATGGAGTGGAGGCTAGGGAAAAAGTTTTGAAGGTTGGCTAATTTGCTTTGCCCTCTAAGCTAACCTTGCACAACATGAATATCATTAAATCCGGTCACACCAATATTCTCTTGTTGGAGTAAGTTCTTTTCTTTAGAAATTCTCTTTAGATATGTGGATGAGTTTTTTCTATGGATAAGTTCCCCGTCTTCTACGAAAGACTGATATGAAATTAAAAAAATAATGTGAATGGTATAAAACTAACATAAACATCAGTTCAAATTTCCTATAGAAAACTTAATTCAAATTACTAACTAACTACTCAATATTTCGAATACTATACTACTCGTATTATAGTCGGAATTCAACGTTAGACGTTGTTATTGTAAAATTGGCCCTATTGCGAAACCCGAAAACAACTTAAATAATTTAGATAGAACAAATTAAATTAGACGGTTGAGGATGCCAATGCCCAACCAGTTAGGAAGGCCATGTTTTCATAATGTTCACTAAAAATCTCCACTTTTATCCAATTGCATATCATTGGCATTTGGCACTGAGAATGTAAACCAAAAAGTTAGAGCTTTTCATTTCAATTACCATTTTATAAGGAACTCAACTATTTGCAATTTTTTAATTTTTAGTTTCATGCGAGTTCGTTGTCTTCATATTATTAATTTTTATATCTATTTTACGCGATTCATAATTTGTTGTTGTTTGATGAGGAATTTGTTGACCTTTACATTTTCCGATACGTACATGAATTTCTATCGTATAACTGTTTATATTTTGATGTATGTATCACATATTTTTTAAACTTTTCGACTATAATTAAAAAGAGGAAAAATAAATAAGATAACAAAATTTTAGTCTAACAAATTGTTAATTGATTAGATAACGACTTCCTTTTCCTACATAATATAAAGATAAAACAATCTTTTTAATTTCATCCGAAAAGAAACAAATTAAAATTGCGGCGCTTTTTTATAATCATATACAGTTTCTTTGTTAGCAGCGCGGTTATTGTTGGTGAAAATTTGCATCAACAGCAATTACGCGTGAAATTAATATTTTTTATATAACCAAGACATTTAATTAAAACTCAATTACCTCAAAATTATTCGTTTAATATTTTTTTAATAATAAATTTTATTATTAAAATAAAAACAAGATTGCAATATTTTATTTTATGGTCAAAAGAGAGTTTCGTTGTGCCACTTATCACATTCATATTCACATACATATGCGTAGATGTAACACTTGTGAATGTAAATGAAACTATCTAAATATTTGTAAAGTAAAGGTTTGTTTAACGAGACATAAAAAGATCTCCAAATTTATTATAATATATTTATTAATAAAAGATAATGGAATTAATTACTTAAAAGAATTATGCGTTGAAAAGTGTTAATTTGAGTTGAATAACATTTCCCCTTACTATTTGAGAAAAGTAATCCCATTTTTATTACCATCATCTCAACCATTTTAAAATTACCACTTTTTCCTATATAAACAAACACACAACCTCTATTTTTAGCAACTATAAATCACCCTACGATAAAATAAATCTGTTCATTTTATGTTTCTCTTTATATGATTTCGTTCAATTTTTGTGAATATGTAAGCAATACGAGTATGTGTCTAAATTACAAACTCGAATTAAAAAGGATCCCTGATTAAAGTTATTTTCGACCCACTCTGTGTGGTGTATATCCGATATGTATAAATCAATATTGATTATTTTCTCGAGCCACCATAAAGGGAGCGTATTATTTTTATTCAAACAATATGATTTGTAATTTAATCTGCCTTAAAATGATATACATACTTTTAATAGCATTATATGGTGCTCTTTGCTCTATATAGTAGCATTACGTTTACTTAATTTCAGTCTTGTAAATTTTTATTTTTCCTTTTTTATGTGTTCAAAAAATAAGCTTAATTTATTTACGAGTATTAGTAAGAAATTACACCTTTAGGAAATATTAACCGCCCAAAAGAAAATTGCAGGTGAAGTGTCGGCAAATTTAACGTATAAATGGCAACTGATCAACGTATTATATTCAAAATTATTTTGTTATAGATTGAACAATCGATTTTTTACCAACCACTTTTTTTTACCTGTCCTAACCACTGTTGCTTCAATTAAACAGCAAACAAAAAAAAACGAAAAAGGTTCACCTTACACAATTTATACAAGTGGAAAATTTATTTTCATATTCTTATTTGCACGTTCAATTAAACAATTATCTCAATAAAACGAAAAAAGAAAATTATACGTTTTTCCATTTACGGGTTTGTTATTTTTGTTGTTGTTTTCTTAAAGTGTAATTATAGCTTGTAATTTGTATCACGCCTAAGAGCATTTGTTTTGTTTTTTATATAATTTTTTGTACTTCTGAAGATTTTTTTCCCAAGATTGTTGTATGCCTTTAGACAAGTGTAATACTAATAAAGGTATAATACATACAAAGTTTACGTTATTTGTTGCAATGTAATTATTAAATTATATTTAATTTTAATGTTTGTAATTACTAAAGTATTATGGTTAGATTATATAGGTATATTTCAAATTACTAGGGAATAATATACAACTATTATACATCAAACGCAAATTACTAATTTACCATTGAATTATATAAAAGCAATCTATTGGTGAGAAGTGAAAAGTACTACTACCACGTAATCCTATTACACCAATTTTAGTTACCTACTTATTCTTAGCATTTTATTTCAACGTCAATTTTGGTCAGAAACAAAAAATAAATCTCAAATATGTAATTGTTCTTGTAGCGAAAAATATTTGCAAGTCAGTGCGCATGTTTTTACCTTAGGTTCTTATTAATAAAAATTGATGTTTGATATGAGTTTTGTTATATTTTTTTTTAATAAAATATCTGTAAAAGTCTTTGTTACAAAATGAAAGACATGCAATTGTTCATAGGTTTATCATATTTTTTCATAAATTTAACATTTTACAAGTAATTTGATAGAATTTCTTAAACTTTGATTAAACTATCTTTATTTTGTTTATTGTATTATACAATAGATCAATAAGACGATATTTTTTGAGAACCAATAAATATTCTGTTTCCTAATTTGAGAAAATTAAAAAGTAATATTGCGAAATTGTTTATAAACTTAATTTTATTCTTTCCTAAATTTTACAAAATGTTACTTCGGATATATAATTATATTATACGTACGTATACCACGTGTTCTATACAGGGTGAGTGCGTTCCTTTTAAGGGGAGCGGAGGGGGAGTGGAATTGGGGGAAGCCTTCTTTTATTTAGATATTGATGTCCAAACATAGATTGTTTTTTATATCCGAAAAATTGTAACTTTAACACACTTTTTCTTAAACAGTGTATGTATTAATACATATATTATTTTTATTTTTTGCTGATGCCTTATAACAATACCTACATAAGTTTGAAAATTGCCGTTTTTAAGATACTGAGAACATAGAAATTCAATTGTTTTTCTACTATAAAGTCTGTATAAGAATTTTGAGCTAGCATAGTATTCATCAGAATTTCTGCTATAATAAAAACTATAAATAAATCCTACATAAAGCCCTCTACTAGAAAGTGGATAAATATTATTTAAGCAATCAGGATATTATTTTAAATTGTTCAGTGAAGGAATGAAACAATAGACAAAGAATTAAGTTAGTTTATTTCGGCTAAATTTTACTGAATCGTTACACTGGGACAAACTTGATTTTTACTCTCCGATTATCGCAGAATTTATAAAGCGTTTCGTTCTAATGGACTGCTTAATAAATGACTATTCGTTTTTACCAACACTAATCCATTAATTGTGTTTAATGTTTAATTTGTACTTTTATTGAACAGCTCCATCCTTACTTATCTGGAAGTAGAGAAGTGAAGAGAATTTTACATTTTATTTGTGTCTATGGAAGGATAAGTCACAGTTTACGAGAGATAGCAGAACGATTAAATAACACTGAATAACGTTATAAGCATCGTTGGATTGGCCGGAGCCGGATCACCGGATTTTACCGGATTGGATATTTTTTTTGGATGGAATTACTTTATTCTTTAGAAATATATTAGAAGATCTTAATGGCAGAATGGATGCGGCCGCCGAAAATGTTTGGGAACTTTTACGCAATAGGCACATTTCAAGTGGAATTCAAAAATATGCGAGGAATAAAATAAAATACAGTGTGAGTCAACTTGAACTGACTGATGTAAAATACATTAACAGTACTAATTGAATTTTGTATCAAAACATCTTCAAATAAACTTTATATGTCCGTCTTGCCGTGTTCTGGATATGTCCATCTGAGTAGGACGTCGACGAGGAGACACAGATGGATCATGGTTGACACTCCGTTGCACAGATACAGTTTAGTCATAGTTGATCAAATTCAGCACCCCGTTCGTCAAAGCGGTTGATTAAGTTTCTAATCATGTTTGCACTGGGAGCTGTTGGAACATTAACAGGCACATAATATTTTCTTTGCGTTGTAACAATAAATCGTCGGGAAACACAATAAAATTTATAATTATAGTTTATAATTTTGATCCGCATATACTCAGTAAAAGTATGTAGCCATTATAGAATCGTTCAAAATTCTTTATAATCTGCAAAAACAAATTAAACCTCAAAAGTTATAAATAGTTTAAAACAGTCAGTCCAAATTGGTTTAACCAGTATGTTAAAAATACAGGAAGACATTTTGAATATCTCTTATAAAGAAATTGTAGAATTTAAAACGATAAAAATTTAAAAGAATATAACATTTCGTATTTTTTTATACAATTTGCGATTTTTACCATACTGTTTGTATTTAATTAATACAAGAAACCGCACACGCTTTTTCTTATTATCTAACTTATTTAGGTATTAGTACCTGTTTCGAATTTCGGACATTCGATAAGGATTCTTACTCAATTTTGCAAATAAAACACAGCGATTTAAGTAAGTTGCAAACTTTATTTTCAATACCTTCTATTTCCGCAGTACTTCACAAATTTCATTCGTTCTCTGCTCACTAATTCAATTTTAACTGTTTCCTTTAACTCTTCACTTTTACTGCTCATTACTTTTTCGCACTGTTTACTTTTCACTTTTTAACTTGCATTGTTCTCTAGTTAAACTACAACTGTGTCTGCTTCCCAAATTGCTCGCGCTTACATTATACTTGTCTATCGCTGTTCGAGATCATTCCTTTTATTGCATCTAGCGATATATTCGTTTTGCAATTGCAATCGCAAGTGTAATCGTTCATGTAGTTGTATTCGCGAACATTAACGTAATAATTGCGACGATAATAATCGCTTAATAAAATTATAGTCTTTAAACTGGGTTCGATCTCTCGAACTTTGGGTTGACAACACACTTGGTAATGTACGCCATAATCACTCGTCCACCGAGTGTTATATGTGTGTAGAGTAGAATTCGTAACAGATATATAAGGCATCATCAAAACATAAAGTGATAGGCTAAAAATAGTTTGTTTAAGGAAAGTATGCTAAAGTAAAAACATTTTGATAAAAGAATCTTATGTTTGGACATTAATACGAGTATATAAATTATAAACCTATATGGGACACCAAATTAAAGGCAATTATACGTCAAATAGTTTATGAATCTCAGTAACTATTGAAAATGAAGGGTTCATTAGGAACAATAAATTTTTTGCTCAAAGTTAATCAAGAAATCATCCCTTAAAGAGAACACACTCAAGTCCACAACACCCTGTATATCTAAGTGCCCACTCTCGTATGTTTTAAGAATATTATTGAAAACAGTATCATACATTGTGAAGAGTTACTTCACTAGCGCAACAGCGTCCAAAAATAAATTTGGAGACAAGAAGCAAATACATAAATAAATACATAAATTAATACATAAATGAAGTGCTTAAATAATGGAACGATTAATATTTCATAAAGGACAAATCGTAGTTTACAACTATTTTTTATTATTTAGTTCGTTACTTCTATAAACTTGTAAACAACATTTTGGCTGAGCTTCTAGGGAGCTTTAAACCAATTGTAAATGAATTTGTTTTTGAGTCTGCTTTATATAACCATTTTAGATAATCGGATCTCTCGATGGATGGATTCTGTTCGTTTTTCTCAAGTGTGTGTGTCAAATTCTCATGAGATTTCGCCATATTTATCCGATTTTATAAATGTGCACTATCGGTTGAGAGAAATACATTATGAGAATTGTTCGACTGCTCGCGAGCTCATTTTTTACATATTTTTTCTCAATATACTTCAAAATAAACAAAATTTAAAAAACAGGTTGAAGACCTGTTCGATTTAATAAATTAGTGAAAATAGAGAGGATATGGACCAATTTGAAAAAAATGAGTTTCCGGAAAACTCCAAGCTTATTTTACCTTTATTATTTTAACTCTGAAATCGTACTGATTAAATTGAATTTGAACTGCCTATGAGGTAGTCAATGTTAAAATAAAACCTTTAAAATATTTTAACTCTTTAGTTTACCTTAAACATAAAAGTGATTTTTCTGCGTTTAGAGTAAATGTTGGACGGAACAAACTAATGTTCGGTCGCCGTTGTGTTGCAGTAAATATAGCTGACTGTTCCTAGATGTTATTGTGGTCATTTTTGTGGCGATTCAGATTATCGGAGACAATTGATTGTTACCTTTACAGATAAATATTGTAATTTAAGTATTTGTGTTTCAACGCAATCTTCGCTGCCTTACGCGACTGTGTATAAGAAAGCCGACTCCAAATTCTCCTTCATTCTGCTGGCTGCTGTACTAGACAGTGTACCCGTTATTGCTGTCGTGGATAATCCTCCCTGACCATCAAAACTCTTGTAGCGCTAACATGTTGAGATTGTAATAATGTATTTGGTTCAAAAGATTGCCAAGCCTTAGTAGGCAAAGCTCGTTCCGTTTTTATAGAACTGTCCGTATACAATTTCCGAGGTCGTTGTTGTGATGAACCCGATGAACTAATACTAACCCTTCGTATAGGATTCATAATTAGTAGGTTTTGTGAGAGAAGGTTATTAAGCTCACCACTCAATTCAAGATTTTGTGTGTGAGTCAAGAGTTGGTGATAAATTTTTATGGCATCTTTTGCTATCTGAAACATATTTATATAGCGAGTCTCTTGATATGAACTAGACGCCCGCTTCAGCCGCCCCTAACCAGGAGAACAGAATGACGCCATTTATGTAGAGTGATTGGCATAAGAATTTCCTACACACATAGCTTGACCCAACCGCTTGATTTAGTTAGGATTACCGAGGGAGCGCCGCGTTGAAAGTTACCACAAGTTAATCTGGTTTCTACAATTGGGTGTTAATGAAGATTAAATTCGTTTCAAACCTTAATTGAATTCCTAATAATTTGAAAAAGAAACAAATTCCAAAATATTTAAATTAATTTTGTAAATACAAAAATGGCTAATCAGCATATTAATAGTCGTATAAAATTTACGTGAAGATTACAAATTAACCAAATTTGAATAACTTGTTTCGTTTTTTGTTAAAATATTTCTTAATTTCCTTCTTCCGAAAATAATTGTGAGCTAACCTTAAACTTTGTTGTGGCGATGATCATGGCTTTGTTATTCAACTATCATTTATCAGAAATCATAAGTAATGACGATATCGCATGTTTAAGTTCTATCGATTATTATATTAATAAACGATCAATTTAGAAAGGCGGAAGTTTTGAATACAAGATCTTTTAAAAAACATGATTCAAACACCTAATATTATCAACCATTAAGCTATTTATCTTGTCTAATTTATTTTCCATAAAATTTTTCTAATTGAATTTATTCAACATGTACGAGTAAGGTAATCTTTTATGTTTTGTATTTCTATTTCTGTTACCCCGGCACAATCGAAGAAATATAAATATCGCCTACATTAACCATACATCTAAATAATTTATAGCCCAAAACACATTTAAAATGGTAGTCTCGCGGTATGTTAAATACGCCATGCCATCATCAGTTTTTATATTTTAACTTTTGTTGTTTTGTATTAAATGCAAATTAGAATATTTTATATCAGTAGCAGCATGATGTATTGTTACTTTATTCAATTAATGAATAATTGATGAGTTAATAAAAATTATTCATTTGTTTGTTTATGGTATGTGCGAAGTTAGGTTTCTAATTGTTTGATTGACCAAATAGATTTTGAGATTTTTTTAAATTTATTTTTTATGATTATCGATGTATTGCGAAAGAAGTTGCCGCAATAAACATGTCGCTCCCGTTTTACCTTAATTGTTTGGTTAATAGAATTTTTACTACACATACTTCGTAGTTTGAGAGGTAATTGAATGTTAAATAAATATTTGTCTGCCTTAATTATTCCGATCACACTCACATGCTTGTGTTAATCAATATGTGATTCACATACCGCATAGATTGAAGCAGATGCTTTATGAGTTTTTATAGAAAATTCCAGCTCCGTTTTTTCCGCACTTAACTTTGTAGTTTTCTTCTTGCATACGTAGAGTCTTGTATGTCATTTGTAGTATTTGTTATTCGTCTTTAAATGGGATATAGACAATTCTATTTAAAATTCTATTCATGAATTTATTATAATTTAATTTTTTGTCTTTTAAAGGGAAACTCGTATTGTCGATAAATGTCAATTAATTTCCCCAAAATAGTTTTTACAATGTTATTGTTGTCGTGCATTTAAATTATATTGTGTGACAAAAATCGATTATAATGGAATTGTGACAACAACAAGAAACATGTGGAGGGAATACACAATAAGAAGGTTGGAAAGAAGTAAAAAAAAAAAAAATTTGGTTTTCATTTGTAATCAATCAACAAGAAATTAAATTGAAATTTATAGAGAGCAAGAATATATGAAGTGGGAATATTTATTTCTTCTCATTCTGTATATTGGTGAGTTTTACTAAATATCGTAGATATATTAGGGTGATAGAAATAGCTAATTTGGAATAGGAACTTAATATGATTAATTTGGTTCAATGAATTAGTCCTGATTCTAACCGTTTCTAGTTGAGTTGGGCAGGAGGCTAATCAGCATATTTATTATTAGTTAAAGAGGGAAAACTTAAAACAACCCCGTCTTCTTTTGATTTTCTTTGGTTGAATGTGCATGAACTTTAGTTTAAATCGAATAGGCGACGAATAAGTTTTATTGAATTTAAATTTTTGCGTTGTATTCTTTACTTATAAAGCAGAAAAAAGACATTGTAGAATAGTTTTATCATTTTGAATACAAAACTAAATTGTCCGCTTACGATGAGATAATTAAAAAAATATATAAAAACAAAAATCATTTTCGTTCATCATGTAAACGATTTTTCAAATGTCTCCAAATTATCGCAAAACACCATGCATGTTCCGTTTGTCGCGAATATGAAAGTTTTTGATAAAAAAACAAACAATTTTAGAAAAAATAATAATTTTAAATTTAAATTAAGAGGGCAAGGCTAAGTGACTAGCCATAATTTAAATCGCAAATACTTATAATTAGCTCCGATCGAGGATAAACTCCTAATTATACTGTTTATAAAACGTTTTTGACAGGCGTGTGGATCAACTGCTCTCCTAAAAATCTAGTAAACTTGAGAAACCATTGATTTGGTTTTACAAATAAAAGATACGACAAGGAGACAACGACAAGATTTGTAAAGGGTTCAGCTACAGCTCGAAACGAATGTCTATATTACTTGAGTATATATTATTTTTGCACTCTATATCGCAGGTAAACTATTTGCTTCGATTGTACGTATATGTATTTCATTATTAACATTTAGGCGTATATATAAGAAAGCAAAAAAAATTTTAATAAGTACATTTTATTAGAAACCTCAAAAACTACAATAGGCATTAGCTTCCATTTTTAGTGGTACAGAGATGCTATTGGTAACAACATAAATATATATGCGAAACCCGTTTCAGAAAATGACAATTTTTTCGAGTTATTCGCTCTCAAAATCTTGATGTGTTACGTTATCAAATTTAATACTGTAAAGTTATAGAACAAAACTTACATTTATAAAGTCGAGTTACATTTGAATACCATTTTAGTACATATAGGAAATTTTACAGTTACAGAGCTTACATACAGTTTGTGAATTAGACCAATAATTTAATTACTATACGGTTTGAAATATGTTCATATATTTAATTTTGGGTTATCGAACACCATGGGATCACCAGTACTTTTAGAGTATCGTGTGTAATGTTTAAATATCTAACACGACAGAGATTTTTTTTGGAAGGTTCGTTTGTCCTACATTAACTTAAATGTATTAAAAACGGTTTTTTACAATTTCATAATAAAAATTGCACAGTTCTAGCATATTAAATTAAATATAGATATACGTAATTATAAAATAGACGTTTTAATTGTCAGATTTACAAACTTTGTTATAATCTTGTATCATCAATCATCATTCCATCAAAATTCATTTAGTACTCGTAATTCTTATATTCTATTTATATTGTTGTGAAACATTCTTTCAATAATCATGAAAAATGTATATCCCCACGCTATAATTCAATCAATCGAGTTAATAGCATTATTTAAAACGACATAAATCAATTGAGAAAAAAATTGTTAAAACAGACCTCTTATTAAAATGTCTTGAATAGATTTCTAATTTCTAATTGCATAACCGAAACACCTTTATAAAGCTCCATAAAAAATTGCAAAAAAAACTCATAAAAATTGTCTTAAGTCACCGCCTGACATGGAAGTAAATTAGTTTTTTGTTTTCATTTTTTAAATTATAAATTCAGCTCGCGAATGCAAAAAATAAAAATGTGTATAAAAAATCAATAAAATTGTCATAATTAAAATTCTTTTTTATTAATAAATAATCATAGTAATAAATTAATAATCATTAATTTAATAACAGATAAATTTAGCTGTAACAGCAAGGCGTCGGTTTTTATTTTGAGTAGTGTTTTTGTTAACCCTAGACATATGTATGATTATAAATCTTGTTTTTATGTATAATCAGTTTGAACCAATGACCACAAGTTTGTTTTGTAAGCAAGTCAACCATAAGTTATCATTCGACATGTATGTATGTTAAAGAATAGGCGTTTATTAGAGAATTTAGATTGTACATTTGCTATAACGTGCTACATAAATTAGTTAAATTTTATATTTGGAACCCTGATCGAAATTCTCGAACCATATTATTGTACGATTATTAAATTTTAAATTCAATTCATGTTTTTGTTCTTTTAAAAAATTTTCATTCTTCATCTATACATAAATTTACATTATATTAAAAAACCAATTGCTTATTAGCAGTCGGTGAGCAAATTTTTTGTAAGCTGATTATTATTCTTAGCGCATTTTATATATCGAATCGAATACAAAACAGAAGACATGTATAAAAATTCAATCAATTCGCAATTCAATGATAATTTCAAAATTAAATCAAACGAGAGACGATCAACCGCCGCTATAATAATGTTTGTACCTGGTCTTAAAAGAATTTGACCGAATTTCACAATTTAAACTTTCTCTTATGACGAAAGTATAATTTCTGTACACATATTATGATTAAGCGGGATTAGTTTTTATTAATTATAAAGTTTAAATGTTTTGAACCGGTTACATTTATTCTTACTGCATATTTTGGCAGTTAAATGAAACTTTGACAGCATGTACAGCAATATTTCATCACTTTACAAAGAGATTGTCGACATTAAGTTTTTGATTTTATTTCGATTTGCCAAAATATTCCTCAATTTGTGTTGACAAGTAACACAATTTAACCTTTCTAAATATGTATTGAACACATTAAACCGCAGGAATCGTGAATCATTGAAATGTTTTCGATCAAAATAAATCATAGGTGATAGATACCTAAAAGAAAAACAGTCACCAATATTAACCATGGACTACCGTCTTTTTATACTTAAACATTTAATACGTAGGTGAAAATTTAATTAAATTAAGAAAAAAATCATAAAGAATAGTATCATTCAACCTAAAATGTTTCAAATTTAAAAAAGTAATAATTTCTGTGCCAAATTGGCACAGTGCCAAAATCAACTAAATAGCTGTGTTGTGCGAACACTGTAGTGTATTGTTTTTTAAATAAACAATTAAATATTGAAATAAATTAAAAATAAAATATGTGTCGGCAATGAATTTATCATCAGCTAAATAAATTAACAAAACGGTTGTGGCCAAACATTCAGATTATTATATTACTATTTAAATTTATAAAATATAATTAGATTAAAATGTTGAGCGCGCGCTGAATTTTCATATATGTAGCTACTGACGTGCGAAATACAATTATTTTCTTTTATAATTTGAATGTTTTTGTTTTCACAATTACTATCTTGACAATTCATTTGTTTGTTTTTGTGTTTGTTCTCACTTCGAAAACATTAATTTCATTTCAAACAAAGCATATTAATTTTTATGGTTCGTTACGGATTTGTTTTCTGTAATTTATTTTAATGTTCATATTTTAATTTGGCAAATAGACAGACGTGTCGTTAAAATGGTGACAAATAAGTGTTTCTGATTCTTGTATTATAATTCGAATTTAACATTAAATTTGTTTTGTACGCTACGTTTTTTTTTTGTTGCGGTATCAAAATATATTAAATTAAGTTCATTTAATTAATTTACTGGTGTTGTGCCCAATCTGCAAGTATTTTTCTTGTTTTGCTTATGTTTACAATTAGTTTAACGTTTTATTTTAAGTTATTTGTAATATGCTGGGAATTTCGAAATAATTTGTTAATATATGGGCATATTATTTTAGTTTAGGTGTGCTCGAAAATTCTTCTTTGAAATAAGTTTTGATTTATTAATTCTAGATATTTGTAAATTTGGACACATTTTCAATTCTAATACTTGAGCCATAGTAATGAAAACCAATTTCGAACTTTTTCATCTTTCGCACTAGTCCGGCTGGCATTTTATCTGGTAAGCCATTGAAGGGAACGGGAATCGAAAATGACTTTTAAGGTGCAAAATTTTCGAACATACGAGTATAATTGGAATGTTGTAACAATATATCGGGACACGCTGTAATACTAAAAATATTTCGTTGGTGACATGATCAATGGTGATGATGATTAGTAAGAGAAAACCATCACTTTGATTTTTTTTATTGAGGAAATAAACGAGTTAACTTTTCTCCTGAATAATTGGATTTGGGCTATAAAAAGTGGTGCGATCGAATTGAACGGAGAATTGATTATTCAGTTTTGCTTGGTCTGATTATGGGTAAAAGAAAAAAAATTGCAAAATTGTGAAAAAAAATATTGATAAGTTGAATTATTGTATATAAACATAAAGTGAATTATACTTTTCTGGCAAAGATCAAACCAATAAAATTATAATTGTATAGTCATAGTGAATAGTGATGAACTTTGTAAAATTAAAAATTTCTAGTAACAATTTATAACTGAAATTTTTGGTTGATAAACCAGTTGGTTTAGTGGCAAATTCGTGGAGTTAGAATTAAAAATTAAAATAACAATTATAAATAAATCGATTCAACTAATATTTATCTGTATGTGCGTATACATAAACTTATGAACTTTGCGATTAAAAATCCTATTACGTGAACGTACAGTACATATTCATATGTATTAATAATTATTATGTATGAAATTATACAATTATCATAAAAATTGTATTACAATAACGAAACCTAATTGTTTATTAGTAATAATAAGTGTTTCAATTACACTCTCAAATCCACCAACTAATATTTCGGCGGTTGTGGGTATCGTGATGTGGTTCATCGGTATTGCTGAATTTATTGTCGAATGGTGTTTATAGTGATTTGGGTATCGAAAATAATTTGTTACATTATTTTATCTAGCAACAAATTGCAGTCGATTATTATACTGTAGAGTACGAGTATACTTTGGATTCAATGAAAATACGGTATACTACTATTAAGATGGGATTTTAATCTTATTTTCGGTATGGATGCAGCAAGCTGAAATGGATATCTCGCATGAATGAGAAAATTTGTGAAAGTATATTTTTATTTAATTTTAACTTTAATGTTTATAATACTACAATATATTTATCGTAGTTAAGTTTCTGATAGTTGTTAAAATCCACGAAATTATAGCCCACATATTTTTTTTGTGCCAGAATTTTTCTTAGTTGTATGTACTCGTGTCTACTGTAAACATATCACAATTTTGCAATCAGGTGCGCACATATATCGTAATTCGAGCGTCTGTCTTTTTGTTTCATTTTTTGGGGTTTAAACAATAAATAATAATAATATGAATTATTAATTTTGGTCGAGATTAGTGATGGCAACCTGGGAACTTAGCGTGTATATATTATTTGAAACCAGGTATGAGACGAGCAACACCCAAAATCGCCTGGAATCCGAGACAATCAAGCCGTTACAAAGTGGATACTGAGACCGAGTTTGGCATTTAAAATTTTAAAATCGGTTCGAAAATTTCTTTCTCATTTTCCGAGAGAGGGTACAATTATAGTAGGAAAGAACAAGTTACATATTTACCAAAAAATTAAATACTTTATTCCAGTACTATGGTTTCATAGCGTATTATTTTGTATGTCTTAGAACGCTGAGAAGTTTTGTTTCTCGACTAAGCTTCTTGTCAAGCGGTAGCAAAATTAAGATATAAAATTTTTTAAACTAATTATTCAAATTTGATGTTAAATTGAATCGAAAGAAATGTTTACGTCACTAATTACTTATGAAACACGTTTTTGAGTGTTCCGACAATATTCAACTACATAAGTACTAGCGGTTATTCAACTGGAGGGCTACAATTATTCACTGCTGGCGGTGTTAATCATTATTCACTACAACAAGTAAATCATTCATTTTATTTTATTTTTGAAATTTTTCTAGTAGTCGGTGTATCGAAGCATCCCAGCATAATTCTTCTACAGATAAATCATTCCATGCAATCATTTTTTGTTTTGAGAGCGAGTTACACTAAGGTTACTCGAATTTAATGTTGAACAGAAGATAAAATATATTCCCATTGAATGATCTATGTATTCTTATCTGTGCCTATTGGTAGTTTTTAAGAAAAGATTGCTAATGTAGATAACATTTGAAATGTCAACATCATGCAAAATATCAAAATATATAAAATAGTTAATTGTCCTGGTCAAAGTATAGTATTATATTCGCATATATTGGCTGTTAATCACTCAAATGAATAGATATTATTTTGTCACCAAAATAATACCAAAGCCATCTTTCCTATTGCCTTGGTTTTATTTGTTTATTTGAAATTATTGCAAAAGCGTTGGAGTAGAAAACACTGTTTAGCCGTATTTTTAGACGTTGCACAGGCTTTGATAAGGTTTAGTACAAGGGGTTTAATCATATATCAAGAATTATCCTACCAATTTAATTTGCTAGAATACTAGAATCATACCTGCAAGGTATAGATTCTTGAGAATAAAACAAGACAATACCTACACTGAACTGAAGAAAATTAAGGCAGGAGTACTGCAGGGCAGTGTATTAGGATCAGTTTTAAAGCTACTGTGTACCTATGGTCTTCTGCATAAGAAATGTATTCTGTTACACCAATTTTTTCGGCCATCTTCTTTGGACAAAAAAATTAAACTAGATCGGTCCACAGCAACCCAATGAACAATGCATTAGATTAAATGCATTAGTTGATAGCAAATATTGAACCAAATCTGGACATAGATATTCAGTTTCGGAACAGACTTGCTGGGAGACATTAAAATGGACTTATAGTATCAAAGGAAATCGCGAAAAATGCATGAGGACATAGAGAAAGCTCTAGACAGATGTTGACATTGAGTGCAGTAAACATTCAGTGCAGTCCGTGACGTGCAGTCCGTATCAATATAGTACTGATTTTAAATCCACTATAAAATTGTGGTTTATTTCATCTTAACAAAAACCATGGAAAGCCGATGAGTAGAAGCCATTGTTAATGACAAAGTAGTAAATTAAGTTAGAAACAAATTGCTTAGTGACTAAATTGCCAAGTGACTAAATTGTAATGTTTAATGCATCATTATAACGGGTGGCCCATCTAATATTTGCAATTTCATCTACCGGTTATTTCGAGTGTTATGTCATTCGAGTGTAAACCAACACGGACACGTGCATTTACAACGCATACAGCCGAGAACATTGCAGCTGTTCAGAATGTGTCAGAGCATCCATCAACATCAACTTTGATTGAAGAGCTCTGATTGAAATGACGATCCGCAACGTTTTCGGTTCGCTAATTGGGCTGTGGAACAAAATGAGCATTTTTACTGAAAAATCATCTTTCTGACGAAGCTCATTTTCAGCTCGAAAACTAAACAACTAGCAAAATTGTCGCATTTGGGGCTCAGAAAATCCCCACGTAACCATGTAGAAGCTGATGCATCCACAATGAATGACTGTTTGGTGTGGATTTTGGACTGGTGGCATCTTTGGTTAATTTTTTTTCGAAAATGAGCAAAGAGCCATCTTTGTAGTCAATGGAGAGCGTTACCGAGAAGGATTCAAGAGGAGGACGGCACAACTTGCCACACAGCAAACACAACAATCGGTCTTTTGCACACTGTCTTCGGGGATCGAATAATCAGCCGCAGTGGAGATCTGAATAGGCCACCACGCAGCTGCGATTTGATCCGTTGGATTTTTTCGTGGGGAGCCGTTAAGGATAAGTTTTACGCTAACCATCCACAGACTATCCAAGACTGAAGATCAAATCGAGGTTACCATTGATGAGATAGAACCTCATACAATCGAAAATGTTCTGATAATTGGGTTGGCAGAATGGGGTACTGGATACATTTGAACGAAATTGTGTTCCATACTTAATGGCAATGTATACTCTTTCTAATAAAACAAACCGCTTTGAAAAATATTCCTTCGTCTTTGAATTACAGCCAAATTAAATTGCAAACGTTAGATGAGCCACCCTGTAGATAAATACTGCTAATTTGAGCGTTTTTTCGTTTATCATTCAAGTTTGATAGTTAATATACTTTAATTGACAATTTTTCGGGTTTATAATGATTTTACATAAGTTTTTTCGTACAAACAGTACAATGTTGCCCGCATCTGAATCTATTAATAATTTTGCGAACTTCTGTTGTCGTTATTCAAATCAACTGCAAACGTATCGTTGCAGTTAAATTCGAATTTGTTAGAAAATTTCGAAGAAAAGCAAATAAACAATCACTTTATTATCAACGAGACAAATCTTGCATTTTTCGAAATTTCACAGATTGTAAAATTAAATAAGAAAAATATACAGAATAAATGTATGTATTTTTATAATTATTACATAGTTTGTTGTAATTAAAATTGAAAAAAATATATAATTATATTGCAATTAGAAGCAAGAAATAAATGAAATACACAATTTACAAGATTGTGATAATTTTATTTACAAGTCAATTTCGCTGTTAATTTAGCAAACTGCGATCTATCACGAATTACCTTGTCAAGCAGCACTTACGACTTTGTTTTGCTTATTTTTCAGAATTTATTAATATGTAAAATGATTGTATGATAGTGTAAACTGTAAAGTGATTGCATATTAGTATATTGAGAGGAGATCAGGTTGATATATTTTATAGGTGCATAAATTAGTCATTAACAATTACCAATCTTAATCATTAATCAATGCATAACTAATTTATTGTTTCCACCCTTCTATTCATGTAGACATACGAACAAATAAATGATTAATTGGGATGTTCTCTGGTTTTCTGTAGAAGGTTTACGTTAGATAGCAAATATTTATCTACCATATGTTTAAATGAATAAGTATAACCGAAGAAAAAAAGTATTTTACGGAATACGTCACAATAAGAATAAAAATATGAATGGGGTGTATATGTTGCAGACCTGACTTTATTTTCCATGAATGTGCGTAAATTACCAATACATGACTAAAAATCAACTAAAATATTTTATGATTCTCAAAAAGCTTATATGACAGACTCAAATCTGTGTATGTATGTTTCGCATTCTCTTATTTTCAAGGCGTATTAGTAGACTTCTCGGAAATAATGAAAAATAAAAAACAAAAAGTTTGTTTCGAAAACCAATTTTTTAAAAAGAGGAAGAAATCTTTCCGAATTTTAGTGAAAACAACGTTTTCAGTTATGAAGAAGTGAAACAATTTTATTGCTTTTTTTAATTACTATAGTTTTCAACATACTTGAAACGGCCTTCCCTTGTACACCGATTTCCGCACATTTTCGTAGTATCTCCCGCACTTTATTGAAAAATTTAATAACAGCTTGCACCATTCGGCTGGGCTGAGAAGTAAAACTCATTTATTCTGTATCGAAGTTAAATGTTACACTTTTTAAAATATTTTTTAAAAACAGTTTGTTTACGACAAAAAATCGTCATTTCCACTTAAATTTTGAAAACTAATTTGGGCCGGTATTGTAAAATTAATTTAGAATCCTTTAGTTCATATGTGTTTTTCTCGTAAATGCTTTACTTTTCAAAATATTTGCAAAACACGAAAAATCTCTTAGGAAGCTGCCAAAACTAATTTAGAATCCTTTAGTTCATATGTGTTTTTCTCGTAAATGCTTTACTTTTCAAAATATTTGCTAAACACGAAAAAGCTCTTAGAAAGCTGCCACTTCCGGTGGACCGATTTTGGCCAAAAACCACTGAGTTCTTTCTATTTACGGAAACACCTTAAATATGAAGTTTCATCCCGATTAATCAATTCGTCTGGACTGTACACAGGACGATTTTTTGTTCAACAACAGTTTTGTTTTACGTAATTTCCTCTTAAATTTTGGAAAACTGATATGGGCCGATATTGATGTAAATTTAATTTAAAATCTTTAATTCATTTTTCTCATAAAGGATATAGTTTTCAAAATATTTGCGGCGCAACTTCTGGTGGACCGATTTCGGCAAAAATCACTAGAATCTCCCAATTTATGGGAAAGGCCTCATACTCAAAGTTTTACTCCGATCAATCAATCCGCCGAGCTGTAGAGATCCAACAAAAATTGGCCCTTCATGGAACCACACACACACACACACACACACACACACACACACACATACACACACACATACACACACACACACACACACACACACAGATTTCTTAAAAATCAGAATGTAAAATTGATCTTAATTTAATGCGATTACAACACTTCACATGCAGCAGGGCCTCGCTTAATATCCAATAATACCAAATATTTATAATTCTCTATTTGTATCACTAATTCTGCGCAGGATTAAACATTTCAAATACTGGGTGGTTTCTAGTTAGTAAAAAACAAACACATTTCGATTGATTTTTTCGTCTCCTTAATATATTGTTATTCTATGATATAATGCTTAAAATTAAATAACAACAATGATTGTTATTGGCCAAAAACGGTCCACCGGAATTGACAGCGTAACTAGAAATTTTTACGAAAAAATGATTAAATTTGAAACAAAATTAGTTATTTTTATTATTTTTTAAATTTTACCGGAAATGATGATTTTTAATATAAAAAACAATATTTCACCAAAATTCGGCGTCTCTACAGTCCAGGGAGATTGACTATTCGGAATAAAACTTCATACTTAAACTTTTCCCATTAATTGGGAGATCCTTGCGCAATTATATGAAATTCTGTTTACCAGAAGTGACAGCTTCCATGGGAGGTATTTTCAATTTTTGCAATGACGTTGAAAAGTTTAGTATTTACAAAAAACGATAAAGAATTAAAAAATTTAAATAAATATAAAGATTAAATTTTCAGCCTTGTTGAAGCGTTAATCTTGTTAGTTTTCTGAAATTTAGGATAAAATAAAGTCAGGGTGTTCGCCACAACATATTCATCCCTATATTTTTTTATTTGAAAATTGTACTAGATTGGTAAATAAGTACGCTTATTAATTATGGTTGTTAAATACAGTATTCGAACATTCTATTTTTTGGTCGAAATTTTTTAAACTGTATCTATCGATTTGGGCCTTTGTTTACTGTTATTTTAATAATTTTTTTATTTCTGGCAGAGCAGCTAGTTTTGTAGTCGTTAAGTGGATTTTTTTATAAACACGACTTACTTTTTACAAAAATTAATAAATAATATTCTGTTTTGATTCGGATGCGTGATACCATTTTAAAAGCTGCATTATTAGTGTCACATTGTTTCAGATAGATGGCTAGCTTTCTATATTACCATTGGTTTTCCGTCAGCATCACTTAAACATTAAATCAAATTTTTAAGAAACAAAAATACTTAACAAAACCATTGTTTTTATTTGACAGAATAAACAGGCGTTTATAAAAATGCTATTATTGAAAAGGTACACTCTTCAATATCGAAAAATACTGAAAGTGTAATGACATGGACCATCAACACTTTCATAACACTTTATTTGATTATGTTGGTTAGAAATGAACATCTCTATCACCTTGCTACGGTTGATCAGACACTTCTTGGACACCCTGCACCTACACACGCACATTTCCTATAAAATTAAAATGATTATATTATCCGCAATAATACCACTCTAGATAAGTGCTCTATAGCACAAATACCCGTATTTAACGACTGCTTAGGCTGACTTAGACTGACTAGACTGACTCAACATCTGTGTACCATCGTTTAATGTTACCTTTCGTTCGGATGACACCTGCCAACCGATCTGAGAGGTTAATCGAATAGTTTTGTTTTGTTAGTTGTTGAATATGGACAAGTTTATGTTTGTTTAGAACCATGGAAAAAAGGATATCGGCCAGCGATTCCACTCTTTTTTTTTGGTTGAGAACATATATGTAGAAAACAAAATGAAGTTGCCTTTCGTTTATAAGGACCATGTATTCTATTTTATCGAGTTAGCAGGCCACCTGCTGAAATTCAAAGTAATTGCTGTCATTGTAAAAATTTTAATTGAAAGCGTATAAAGTATCCTTCTGTGGGTGTCGCGTTTGTTCGCAGTTGAACAAAAACGATCGCAAAACAGGTCGAGTTACCCTCCGAATTACTCCATAGTCTTGTACTCGTTAATACAATTATTCGCGTTGGCCGTCGGACAATTCCTATTGTGTTTTTGGAGTTGTTTACTGAGTGAAAATCATAATATGTTTGAGTGGCATTAATGTCACTTTATGTAGCAATTAAATTGAAAACGATTTCGACACTACCGTTTAGTGAAGTAAGTTAAAGTAAATTCATAAATGTACTCGTATTAAAAAAATGTTTTGGTCACGCAAAACAATTAACTGCAGCCAAAACAACATAAATTCCAAGTACATCCATATAAGGAAGGGTTAACCATAAAAGATAATTAATGTGTAATTTTATATTTATCTCGCATAGTTTTGATTAATTTAAAATATAAAATTCGATTAAATACAATTTTTCCAGTCACGATTTTTTATTTAATTTATTTATTTATTATAGGTATTTTCATTGAAATCCAAAAATAATTATTCTGTTCAGTGGTTTTGATGTATGCACATAATACGGATAAATGTATACAACTTGTGTATATTTACAAAAAATTAACACTTTGATTGTTGCAAATTTGTGTTATTTGTTATTTAATAATCGTGCGCGGCTATTACGGTTGACGGTTTCAAAATAAATATTCTCGTGTACATAAAATTGTTGAAATAAACGCGATTATCTCGTCAAATAATTACAATAATTAATCTTTAATTATACAAAGTTGTAAAATTATATAATTTTCATTAAAATTAATTGCAACAATGATTATTTTTATATTAAAATTTAATTACATGTGTTTATAATTGAATTTCTCATTTTATTTCTTCTTTGTTATTTATTTAATTAACATTTATTAGTAGAAGTTTAGATGAAGTTACAATATTAACATCTTGTTAATTATTTCAAGGAAATATCGTGTGGATAATAATTGTGTCTGATAATAACTGTACCGCGCTACTCTCTTTTAGCATACAAATAAGTACTTTATAAATAACCGGATAGTTCGTTTTTTTACCTAATTCCACGAGAAATATGAAGCCGATTCTTAAAGCAATCGATTGAACCGATTTAGATACTTTTATTAGAAATAACCCAGACTAAATTAGTGTATGTTGTTTTACTCCTTCATTGAACAATTTAAAAAATAATATTCTGATTATTCAAATAAAATTTGTTGACTGTCGAGCTGTCGAGCTGAGAGTTTTAATAGCCTCTGTTTTATAGCTTTTATTTTAGCAGCAATTTTTCGTACACACAAATCAATGGTAAATAATGCTTCAACTAAAAAAATTCATTATTTCTGTGAATAAAATAATAATGCTGACCCTGCGATAAAAGTGTAAAGGCGTTATGCAAACCGACCGATATAACTATTGGTAACAGTATTATTTATTTTGTATTTAGTTGTTTACTATAATATTTAAGTTATCGTAATATTGGAAATAAAACACAAAATAAATACCAGATTATACAACTAACCAGAGAATCAAGCACAAGCTTGTTCGAGAGAAAAATTAATAAAATGTTCAAAAATATCCTTAGTGAACTTGTAACAGGTCTTTGGATGGTAAAAGGCATACATTTACAGTTTACTGTAAATGTATGCCTTTTACCACCCAAAGCGTAAGAAGGAAGTCCGCCATGAAATACTTGTATGACTCGCACTGTATATTTTTTTATTTGATTTTTTTGTTTATTAAAATTTTATCAAGTTGATTACTAAATATACATTAATCTAATGAAAATACCTATTAAGTAAGTTGATACTGATTTTATTTTGTATTTTTTCGTTACAGGTACGTTGCCGTTACTATTACGATCGAATTCGATATGATAACAATTTGCAAGTATGTAAATTTAATGTATTTTAGCTTGCTGCGTATATATTTATGTGTAAACCTGAACCCTCCGTGCTTCAAATCATAATTAAATAAGGAAAATCTGTATTAAGTTTCTTTCAAAACTGTTTCATCGTCTTATATTCCATTTTCGTTTTTTATCTCAATCAATTTGCTTTTTCACTTCATTTTCTAGCAAAAAATAATAAAACCTTCCTAGAACTGTATCTGTTAATAAAAATAAAATAAAGTTAGCTACCCCATAAAAAGGTTGTAAATTTAAGGGAGGAAAAGAGAATATTTTTATGTGATTTTTCTGCTGTCTAAGTTTCTTTTTATATTGTGCTTTTTTATTGAGGAAGTAATTTTTGTTTTGCTTTTCTTATGCTGCTCTCTATTATGTACTAACATGTATATGTATATACGTATTGTATACATATGTGATGTACATAGCATACAGCCAAGAATAGATAAGAAGACTAAGAAAAATACTTATGTTTAACTTTTTTCCAAACAAACTTTAGAATTTTTGTATATATTCCACGAGATACACTTTAGAAATTTTACTTCTTATACTTATGTTTTTCTTTGCAAAAAACTACTACACTTTTTTCGCTTTTAATTTTTTATACAAAAGTCTGAGATGGGTATTATATACGTTAGAAGAATGGTATTTTATTTATTTGTTTTTTTTGTTAAAAAGTATAAAATCTTGATAACATCTTAGTGATTTTACAGTAGTAGTATACAGAGTGGAGAGGAAACATCAAACAGAGTGAAAAAGTTTTCTTGTTAAATAATTTATTTGAATTATGGTTACAACTTCCGAGAGCTTTTTTCGTTGCATGTAAATGATGAGAAACAAGTTGATATTATATATTTTTGTTGCCAATTTTATGCTAAATTTACTGATCGTGTTAAGAAAATTAGGTTCATGTATATAGCAACCATAATTATTGTAGTTTATCAAATGGACCTTGTTGGTGGGCCGTTCATTTTTTTATTAGCTTAATGTGGAATCGTACATAATATCGAAAAATTGGCTACAATTTGTTCCTAATTGTATATAGGCATTTATTGTAATCCCTTCAATATATTATTTGTTAGATCGGAAACCCAGTATATGGTAAATATTATAGTTCGATGGTATTTCAGGCCCGATTCAATTTTTCAGCACCAATCTTCTGAAACAGGAGTACAAAAGGACATTCAGTTTCGGAAATTATTTTAGATTATAGAGTAACTAGTGTTGTCGTCCTCTTCTTATAAAGTTTTTCAACTAAATGTACTTCTGTTTGCACTGAAGCGCAACTGCATGAGTTAATGGAAAAAGATGTTCTCAGTGACAATGCCCAAAACTCAACACAGTTTTTTCTTAATTTTTGGTTGGTTTACGACTGTCTATAAAACATAAATATTTTCAATATTAAATATAACAAAATTTATCAAGTTTTATTTTAAGCAGCTCGTGTTAAGTGCGAAGTTGTTAAAAAGCCGCTCTGCATTCATTCAATTAAAAGTGAACAGTAAACTCAACTATAATCAAAGATTGTATAAGCACAGCGACACTCATGTCTCGAAACCCCATTTAGCACTTTCTTCGTATCAGAAAACCTTATTTTTCGCTGATTTTTCTCAAAAATTATTGAGTTTATTCTCTTTTGTTCTTCCGTATGAATCAGAATATAAATTTCCTCTTATCAGCTCTGCAACTAAACATGTTGGTTGAGGCGAATATCGGACAGTGGTACGAGGATGGTTCTTATTATTATATCTTTTGTACGACGATAAAAAAAATATAAAAAATAATAAGAAATCAAAACAAAAAAAAATCCTAGAATTTTCCGTTTTTTATTCTTTTTTGAATTTCCCTAGCAACATTGAAGTTTTTTTTGTATCATCCATTATACCATTTCCACCCATGTAACCAAGGTACAGGGTGGAAAAATGTAGACAATTTTCTTATTTTATGTATTCTTACTGTTTTTCATTTTTTATTATTATTATTTTTTATAAAAGCTATTAAAACTTTTTTCAAATTAAATTATTAGCGTAAATGCGATTAATATTGTCGCTACACAAGCTAGGAAAAAATGTAAAACTTTTCTCTCCCGCCGCTATAGAATATAAATTTTAAGACAAGAAAGAGTATTATAAATTGAATTTCGGAAAATTAAAAAAAATCTTTATACGTATTTTGATAAACAAGTAATTTAATTACTTATGTCTGTAAGCTGTCGTCTAATTAAAAACATAACAAAAAAAATATACTAAAATACAAATTTGTATCAACTATCATCTTAAGAATGTTTGTGCCGACAGATTTCATATTAATTTATCATGACACGTTTTGTGTCGCTTTTTTATTTGTTTTATATATAGCTTTATAAATATCCGTTAATAATTACTCGTATATGTGTGTAACACAAAATGATTTATTAACTCCTTAATGTATTATTAAAATTCTTGCAAATTAGCTTATTTCCTTAAGTGGCGTGTTTTATAATGTGTTTAGAATTAAAACACAAAATGCAGCTGAATTATTAAAGAAACAAGATAGTGTATTGTTGTTTTTGTATACGAACACACAAAACGAACTCAAATGGGTTGAGAATAAGTTTTGGTCCTTTTCACAACACACGTTTTATTAACATATATTATTTGATGCGATACATGGATAAATTTCATAGTTTACTGTTAATATAAATGCTATCTCGCCTTTTTAATCTTATCTCGTTTATATAATTCTTAATTCCCTTTTTCGTGTATACATAATTATTTATATACTCTGGGTACGTTTACTCTAATATGCCTTCAATTTATTAAAATATAATTAAAAAGTTTAATAAAAATATTCATAAAATATAATTAAATTAAAAATTAATGAAATAATAACCCAAAAGGTTTTTTTTTAATTCAGCAACCCTTTTTTTTCTTGTACTCATCATAATTCACTCCATTTATTTTTTTTTGCTTCTTTTTATTAGCGCCTATTCTTTAATTGAATTTAAAATTAAATTTTTTCGACGCGATATAACAATCTAGTTAGACTAGACCCACCCTGCTTACGAGAAATAAATCTCGATAGACACATAATTCCGTAAAAATCAAATTACCAGTATCACATACAAACATGTCTAGTTCCCTATCTCTGGTAAACATATAAATAATAATATATAAAAATTCCGTGACTATATGAAAATTTTAATTTCCTTCTTTTTCGTTGCTTCAAGAATCGATACGTGATTGTGTTGTTTAAGGTGGTGTGTGGCGCAAAAGAAGAGGTATTGTGTTGTGTTTTGAATTCAATTTAACCATTGTTGGCAATTTCACAACTTTTTTTATTTTTATGGTTTTGGTTTTGATCATAAAAAATAAAATAATTTTATCGTCTTACATTTTACATAAAAGAAATAAAAGACGAATATAATAAGAACAAGTTTTTTTATTTTATTTCTTTTTTTTTCTGTTGTTGTAAGCCGATAAAAAATGGTTATATCTACCTTGAAAGCAACATACACTCACAAAAAGACGTTATAACGATTTCTTAATATTAAATTCTTTTATTTCTCCCCATATTCAACCCTGCCCCTGAGAGTATGGATATAAATCCCAACGTATACTAGTTTTTTGTACCCATTGCTATATCCGCACCGTTAACGAATTAAGTAAATGTTGTTAGTAACAATATAATATGTTTGCCATCAAACTTTATTACATCTAATAAAAAAGTAAAATATAACAAACAAAAAAAAAACGGAAAAGCTATTTTCCTTTTACCAAATACGACACAACATAAACAGCAGAATAAGATACACATTTTATATACGTTCAGCTATAAGGAGGAATGTCTAAAGTAGGAGAAATAAAGCTTTGTTTATGTAACGAATAGAAAAGGACCACATGAAAATGGAAAATTGCTGTAATAAAGAGACTTGAAAGACTTGTTAAATAAATAGATTTGTTAGATAAAAACTTTAATAATCATGTAAAGAGACTTAAATATTATGGATATTATTCCATTCTTTAAGGGAAAAAATTTTTTCTGCCAAAACTTGCTATTCTTCTGCTATTTTACCTATATAAAATTTTATAAATTTTACGAAGTTAGCAAGGCTTGGAGCCTTTTTCAAGTTCTGCAAACGGTTTAAATGCATCAAGTTTGTGCTAAAAATCCCAGTTCAATTAGATCTTAATCATTTGAATTTAACTTTAACCTTGCTGCTTTTATTTTATATTTGCCGTATTTTATTAGTGCAGAGTATAATTCTAAGAGAAATAAACTTGCGTGGTCAACTTAACAATAACACTCACTGTTAATGGCACTATTTAAAATAAAAAAAATGGATTTCTCTACTGTTCCTGTGTTCTGGGAGTTGCACAGAAATATAGGTTAGTTTAGTTTTTTATTTATTTCCTAGTATCTCCTTAGGCAAGGATAATTGGTCAAATTTTGAAAGACGCAATGATATTACATTAAATTATACATAAAAGGAAGTCTTTTTTGTGAAGCTATCGTGTTTCCAGTAAATATCAATTTAAATTAAATAATTAAAATAATTATCATTTAGGGGTATATCAAAAATGAATGTGAAAGATTTCGATTTCAAATAACTCCCGTTATTATTTTAAATGTCAGTGTCCACCATGGTGTTGACAGAAGAGTAGCAGCTCCTCGTTTTAAATTTTTTAGAGAAAAATGTTAGTTGTTCTGTAATTAGCAAAGCGTGTAAAAGTGGGATCAAAATTTCGGAAAGGTACAACAACTACTTATCAAAAAAAATAAAATTCCCCTAATGAGATGTAATAAACCAATTAATAATACTGGACGAAATTCATCTTAGAACGCCAAATTTCAAATTTGAGCAAAATGGTAACCAAACCCAATCCACCGACGCAGAAACATTTGTCAAGACACTTTAAAAAAGATTGGAGTCAAACAATATACTCTAAAAATAAATTGGAACTAAGACTTGCGAAGAAGCAGAAGCGTCACAATATGTCTGCGCAAACAATTACCAAAGAAGATCAATACACGTAATATCTCTATATACATGCACATGATATACCAAAATGTTCTTTTTAAAATGTTGGATCATTTCACGAAGCGTAAAAATAGCTCTAAATAAAACTTCTATTGTAAATACTGTTTATTATTATTAAATGTTATAAAACCGCTAGCGTTAAGCCTTTTTATGAACGTTTTTTTTTATTGCAGACGTTTCGAATTAATATTTATCTGCAGGACTATATTATATTTGAAACGTTGGCAATTTAAGCTAAAGACCAGCAATTTTTATTAAATTTAATTACATGCAGCGGCAGTGATCGGAGATCGATTTTTGTAAATTCTTTGTTAATTGATCTGATCGTATTAAAAATCCAAATTTAAGGTTTTTCAAATAAGCTAAGGTACATATTTTATTTAATCATGTTTTGACTTTTTTGATAAATCGAGAGGTCAAGCAATGTGAATTGCTTTTCACACTATGCGCCGTTGGTACTTGGCGAAACACATTAACACTTAATAAACACATTAAAACACTTGTTTATTATTTCGCAATTTTTTTTTTTTTTTTTTTTTTTTTTCAAAATGGTGAGAAACAAACTGAGTTCAAACTGAGTAGATACTCCTGATGATGACCTAACAAGGCGAAATTAATCGAGAAATTTTTTAAACATTTTGAAAAAAAAAAAAGAATTTGCGAAATAATAAACAAGTGTTTTAATGTGTTTATTAAGTGCAATGTGAATTGCTTATGCTTAAGCAATGAATTTTAACATTTTCAATTTGTTTTTAACTTAAGAATCGTATTTGCAGGGAATGTTAGTGTGGTTTTGTAGAAAATCTCTTCTAAATACTCAACCAAATTTTTAAGTATCTTCATCTCAGAGGCCGTCGAAAAACCTCGTAGTCGTAGCGATTCCTAAAATGTTATATTCTTTTGTCTAAATATTTAATTAATTTGATCCCTCAGTCTAAAGACACTCCGGGAATAAGTGTCTGACCGTAGTTGTAAAATGTGTGGGACTAAAAATAATAAATAATTTTATTCTTTTGGAAATTAAAACATTTTTCTACTTAATCTTTTTATCTGTTTTTCTATTTTCCGTTGATGTGACTGTCTATCGTGATTCAAACATATTTATAGAATTTGGATAAATTATTACTTGTTAATCTCATCAGTAAATATATTAAACCGACCATAATCCAGATACATGAAACGGTATTTAATTTGTTTAGATTTGTTAAAAAAGAAGTGGGATTAGGTATTTTCTCATTTTTCCATATATCTTTTCCAAACATCTGTTTTTCAGAAATAAACATCAAATAATCATATATCACACAAAAAAACAAATTATCAAACCACTAATATCGTAATAATTTCTTTATATTGTCATGTTTGTTTTTGATTTTAATTTTTTTTAACATTTAATTCCACAATACAACCAAATGTAATAAAATAAAAATATATTAATAACAATAAAAAATCGTTCTTATTTAAAATTATAAAATAAAACGAATCCCAAATCCAATCTTAAGCAAAATAAAATAAATAAACACGAAAAAAATTTCTTTCATCCTTGTTAATATTTATTACAAATGATGGTTGTAAAAATATAAATAAATAAATAAATTTATAAATAAAACATGTATGTAGATATATATATATATATATATATATATATATATATATATATATATATATATATATATATATATATATATATATATATATATATATATATATATATATATCGGGGAGAAACAGGTGACATTTTCTTCAGAACGCGAAGCCGAATAAATTTATTTTGCAATTTTATGACTTATTTTTATCACGAGCTTAAAAATATTATGTTTTCATAAATGTGTAATTTATTTGGGAATATGTATAATAATAATTTGTTTATTAAACTATAATAGTTAAACAATTTAGACAACGAACACTATTAATTACTTTTTTTCTTGTGAATCGGATAATAAATATAAGAAAACGCCTTGAAATTATTGAAGATAAAACCTTTGATGATATTACAAGGTTGATTAAATATACTTATAATGGTTGTATATTAATTAAGGTTGTATTTATGTAAAATGAATTATTTACCATAAGGCAATAAGCATAATGAATATTATGTTAATAAATAATAACTAATATCAGTTTTGTTTAATTCACAAGTGAGGAAGATTCTATATATTGTCGTTCCTTGAGTTGATTCCATCTGCTCGGTTTGGGATTATGCAAAAATTGCATAAAAATTTTACAGATCAAAGATTAGAATTTATTACAAGTCTTGTTGTGATAGTTATTATCAACACTTGCTACTGATTTATAATGTAAATTAAAAGTTATTTAATTTTTTTATTATGCGTTCATGACACTAAATAAAACCGAATAAACATGTACATTTACGACTTTATATAATAAAATCAATCTATAAAAAACCTTTCCTTCACAATTCACATTCACACAAACGATGCAATAAAATTAAGCGCGATCTTAATCCCCTCGCGCGCCATACATATAAAATCAACACCATACGATCACACGTTAATTAATTGGTAGAATTAAGTTCAATTAAAAAATTAATCTTTAAGTGGTTTTATTGAAATTCTTGAATTTAGTCTACAATAAAATTATAAAAAGTTCGCTTGTTATCAATCAGCAAAAATTATCGCAGTTTGTGTATTATAATATGCTCGATAATTAGATTTATAATTTATAACAGGCATTAAGTGTGCGCACCAATTTATTTAACTTTTTTTGGTTTTTATAAATATAGCATTGTAACTCGAGAGGTATTAACTCGGTAAACCGAACAAAACTAGTTTTTCCATGACTAATTCATGCATCGTTGGTGGTGCTGTGTATAATATATGTATACATGAGGAAACTAATTAGCGAGAGGTAAACATATTTGATTTATTAATACATATTACTATTTGTTCTTATGGCAAGCAAACTACAATAATTACATAAAAATATTATGTTGTACACAAATTACGAGTATTATAATAATTCTCATGTCATATAGTAATTATATTTTCAAAAATTATATATAAATTGTCACACACATACATGATTTGTAAGTTTGGAGTTTACACTCAATAAACGCAATGTTATATACTCGTATGTATATGTATAAACCCCGTTTTGCTTTCATCGTAATTTTGGTTAAAATGGGTTAAAAGCCACGGCTTAATTTATGTAAAGGCAACCAATAATAATATACGTATTACTGTTTTGAAAACATATTATTCCAAGGAAAAAATTAAACTAGACGATTTTTGGTAGTAAACACCAGTAATTTTATCAACAGTTTGCGTCAGAACTTTATAAAAGTGATCTAGACCAATTTTATTGCAAATCCTTTTGTTCTTAATTGATTTTGTCGTAAATGCTGTATCTACTTATGTTATAAAAATTTGCAAAAACGAAAAGCTCCTTTGGAAGCTGCCTCTTCCGCTAAATCGATCTCCGCCAAATTTTAGTATTATTTCCCAGTTTATGTGAAGCCTAAGTAGGAAATTTCATTCTGTTCAGCCTACTTGGTGAAATTACAAATTTTTGGAAGTTTTGTTTTGGATGGGTTAAAAAAATTGTCTTTGTAACATGTTTTTTATATAGTTGTTGGTTGTTGTTGCTGTTAAAGATACATGGTGTTAAATTTGGAAAAAATAATGAACCTGGTGTTGAATACATCACTCATTTGCTGCATGAGTGACACAACTCAAAATTCACTCATTTCTAAGTTACGCAAATCAAACGATTCCCAATAATTCATATTTTTATTATTTTGTATCAAATATATTCCCTTATGTCGTTATCTTTAGCAAATTAGGAAAAATATAAAAAATTACTCAACATGCGACAGAAATAAATAAATACAGGAAATTTGCAGAATTTTCTAAGAAATTTTAGAAGAAATAGGAAAATTTTGATTCAACTAATTAGAATGTATTGTTTTTACTTCTGAAAAAACGCTTACAAACAATTTTGAATGAAATGAAAGTTTCAAATCGCTCTACTGAAAAATTATAGATTCAATTGTGTCACTCTTGCAGCAAAAGAGCGATATTATAAAAAAAACAATTTAAAAGTAGTACCATATTTCAGCTCTTCCTTTACAGAATAGCCGCCGAAATGTTATTTTAGAATTTTATCGATGACATTCAACTTTTAAAAAAATTCCTCATTTCATTCTATTGAACATACTAAAAAATTATAGTAGCTAAATTTTTTATTTCCTTACAAAATACGTTTAAGTGGTCTACCCATTTTTAGAAAATAAAAACATATTCTTATGAAGTGTTTTCAATTTTCAATTATTATTTTTTCGATCGACCTGTTAAAGTGACTATTTAAAATTATTCAGTCGGCCTTTAGGACATCATTTACTTACAATAAAAAATTAAAAAACGAGAGAAAAAAGTTTGGTAAAAGATCATTCATAAACTACGTCACGTTATTTTTGGTAATTTTTAACTCCATCTCACCCCTTCGTTACGGGTCGTCAGAAAATTTAACAGAGTTTTAGTGAACAATGGTGTTTCATTTTGGTGTTTGAAAGACCCATTTCAAAGGTCGCGCCTAGATGTTTTTTAAAATAAAACATGAAAATACTTAGATTTTTTCTGGTTTTTAATTTTTTGTAAAAATATGGCTTTTAACAATTATATGTCAAAAATGACATCATTTAAATGTTCACTACGGACACGTCTACAGGCTTCTAAACGAAAAACAAAATTTTTAATAATTCGCTCACACATATTCACATTAAGAAAGTAATCTAATGGCGTCAAATTGTTTGATCTAGGTTTATGTTCTGCGTTGATAATGATCTGTTTGTTAATAATTTTTGTGTTAATTGAATTTTGTGAGGATACAAATGCAAATCCTTATATAAAACTCGCCAAACAGTCGATAGATGAATGCCGAATTCCTGAGAACGTCGTCATATCGATGTTGAACGTTTCTCCGTGACACTTTCGGCCACAGCAGCAATGTTTTCACTAGAACGTCCACTTTTTGGTCTGCCAGACCTTTTCATTCCTCGACAGAACCAGTCTCTTCAAATTTTTTCAATAACCGTTGATTTGTTGACTATTTGGACGATTATTTACACCAAAAAATCACGATTTTTACGATACGTATTTTTTAAAAATCGATGATTTTCTTAATACGTTGGAATAACTTTAATGCGTTCTTCTAGCGTGTAAGTATTCATCGTTAAATTAAAATTGTACATCTGTCTACTTCATAAATATCAAAGATGACATAAAAAAGGTTGCGTTTAGAAATTATTTACTACTGACTTCTAGGCGTGACTTTTGAAAGACTCTTTATTTGTGGCATTTTGACGTTGTGTACTTGCATTGACAACAGAAGATTCCGTAATATTATTTGCATTGAGCAATTACGCCCCAATGAAAAGTTTGTGTGGGATTGGGGTAAATAGGCATATACATAAATACACCAAGAATTGGATCACTTTTATTTTTTGAGGATTTTTTTTTTCATTTAATTCTTGAATTTTTTCGATTTTGCTTGATTTGCGATTTAATTTTATTTTTAATAAAAAAATGAAAGTTGCAAAAATACCCCAAGAAAAAATCCCCAATTTAGTGTTTTAGGTAATTTTTTTTTTTTTTTTATATATTTATAAAGAGTTTGAGGTATATTTTCATATACACAGATTATAGATTATTGACTCATTTTTCAGTGTTCTTCAGTCACAGCGAATCATAATTTATAAAACTTGCTATTGGAGTAATATATTTAATCTGGTTGACAATTTGAAAATTCATAATATGTTTATGTACAATAAAGAAAAATTTTCATAATTTCTGAAATATTATGAAAAGATGATAAAGACTAATTTCACTTTTTTAATTACATAAAATATTTAGTTTAGTCCCCTTGTTTTTCAACTTCGAGTGGAGGTGTCTAAGTTTTTGTATTTTGTATACTTAGATATATGGGTAAAAAATTATAAATTTTCGGGCGGCAGATGATTTGATACGGCGATATACGGCATGGTGGATTGTGAAACAAAGCGTGGCTTCTAAGGGATGGTCAGAAAGTTGGCGTGGCTTTGTATGAAAACCTACTCTTTGCCCCTCCACTAAGCCACGCCTGTTTTCAAATCAACCCAACTCCGTCTTATGTAGTGCTCTCATCAAACTTACAACAAAACCCACTAATATAAGTTTGGGGAAAAAGAAATCCATTATTTTGGGTACAATCATTTGTTTTGGTTCAAATATGTGCCGTTTTTTCGATAACTCATTGCCATTTAGAAGGCAATTTCATTATGCCACTTTTCCAAAACGGCTTGTTGTCTCAGCAAAAACTGAGAGAGCCAATTTGCACAAGCCTCTCTTAAGTCCAGCCACTTTTACACCTCCAAGATCATTTGCCATGGACAAAAGGAGATGATAATCGCTTGGTGCCAGTTCCGGACTATAATATGGATGCATAATAACCTCCCAGCTAAGCCCAGGAGCTTCTGGCGGGTCATCATGGACGGATGACGCCTGACGTTGTCTTGTAGAACACGACACCTCTTCTATTGGCCAATTCTAGCAGCGTCTGCTTGATTGCCGCCTTCAGTTAGATGATTCCCTTCTAATCCCACTAAACGCAAAGCAAAACCTTCCTGGCCGTCAATCCTATTTTTGGGGAATTTTTGGATTATCTCAAACATTTGGGTCATTTTTACATTTTATTTTTGAAACATTTTTTCATTGAGGCGTAATTAGGCATGTCAATATTATTATTAGAAGACTGTTACACCAAAACAACAAAACCAAAACCCAACTCGAAATATTTTGATTGATATTGTGGTAGTATTGTAAAAATTTCTTATTTGCCTTTTAACTTTTTTTAAGTGTGCAACATCTGATTTAATATTTTAAAACTAAAGAGAAAGATGATGAAATTTTTTCAAAAATTGGTTTTATGCTAGAACATCTTTATTTATTAAAATTCATTAATATGTTATGCGTACGAGAAACAAAATTATTAAATATTTTAACTGATTAGGATGAAATTTCATACTTAAGTGGTTTCCGTAAGTTGGGAGATCCCATTAAAATCTTGGCGGAAATCCGGGGTGAAGGAAGCGACATCTTTCGTATCTTTTTATTCTATTTTCGTTTATTGTAAATGAACTTTGAAAAGTACAGAATTGAAATAGGTTGACTAATCAAGCTGAAACTTCATTTTTGAGTTTTCTCCATAAATTGGGGAACCTTAATAAATTAAGAGATAATCGGTGTAGTGATCAGGACCAGCTTTTTGTTTTCTCCAAATATTTTAAAAATTATAGCATTTACGAAAAAATTATTAAACTAAAAAGATTCTAAATTAAATTATAACCGCGAATAGCATTAGCTAAAATATTTTTTGAAATTTTTAAAGCAGACAAAACTTTAGAAAACATATTATTATTGTTTTTACATTTCAACAAGTATGGCATAGAACATAGATATTTAACATTTCGTTGTACCGTGTTGATAAGATTGATAAGAAAAAATCATTAAATTTAAACAATTCTAATATGCTTTGAGTTAATATGCGTTATGAGTAAATAAAAACTTCCAATGTGGGTAGAAAAAGTGCATGGGAGATTTAAATTTCACTTTAAAGCATCGTTCCTCTTCAAACGGATTAAGATATATAAGGTAACCACTTTTAAATAAAATTCGGCGCCTTGTGGATGCTTAGAATTTTACTGACGAAGAGAAGCGCACCAAGGTGGCTGGAGGTCGTTGGTTAAATATTCGGGTTAAAACATTTTATTTAATTTTTATTTCACACCGAATGTATTTTGTGTCATTCGGATGCGCACACTAGGGTAAATTGTACGCTTTATCCCCCTTTACCTAGAAAATTGGTTTTATAGCGAAGAAGTTACCGGATTCAAGTTACGCTAGTGTACATATGCACGATGATTAAAATCATCCAATTGCGTTTTTTGTTTTACACTGACCAAGGCCAAATTTATTATTTCAGACGTTTTTTTCACAGTGACACTAAATTCCCGTTAGAATAAGTATTAATCCACAATGTCGTCACAGCAACAACAATTAATTACGTTTATGTTTTTATAAATTAAATATTTATCTTTCTAATTTCGTGATCCTTATTTAATCACGAATTATAATACAATGAAAAAATGTTATCGATTATTTTTAAGAATTTCAAAAAGTATTGCTACACGCCTTGGAGGCATTTTTGTGATTTAATTTTTAATATTGTGAAATAACATAACATTAAATTCTTCCAATAAAAATATTCCTACATTTTTCATGATACATCATACATATGTACGAAGTAATTAGGATATTATTAATTATAAAATAATTACACAAATTAATTACCAGTAAATATTATAATAAACTAATAACATATTTGTATAGTGTGTAATGATGAGCCCGTCATATCAATCATACCGATATCTCCATTTCACTCGTTTGTACCTCATCATTATACAGACATATTTAGATAATCTGACTATAATAATGATAATTAGGTAGAGATTAGATTGGGCACAATGAAAATATTTTATATATAATTTTATCGTAATAATAATGATATTTTTTGTGAAAACACTCGTACTCCCTCTTTTATGTTCTTTCGTTAAAAAAAATCAAATATTTAGAGGTGGGAAATTTAGGTTTTTTATTTATATTTAACTTTTCTAGCAAAACCATTAAATAATTAATACGAAAATTTTATATTACAAAATACAGACATATCCCTGCACGACTGTGCACGAGTTTGTACATTATAATACAGTTACGGGAAAATTTATGAATTTTATGATCCTCTCTACACCACTTAAATGGGTGGTTTTATATGAATATGTGTGTAGTTGTATACACATACCTTCGTCATTCTGTATTATATTTTGTACCCTCTTCTGTTTAGAATTAGAGAGTTTGGAATTTTATTTATTTGGTTTTCTAATAAATTTGTTATAAAATTTAATTTACTTATTTTTGAATAATTTATAAAGTTTATCCATATTTAAGGGATATACGGATATATTTTCACAAAAAAAAACGATGGTAGTCATGTTGTGTTTTGTTTTTATTTTATTTAGCTTGGGCTTTATGGGTAAAAGATGAGATGGCAGATTTTTCGTAAATTTTATTATTGATTAATCATGATTGGGATTTAAGATGGATAAATGAGTTGTTGAAATATATACGAAGTTGCGACACGAGTAGAATTTAAATTGTTTGAGAAATTTTTCGAATTTTGGGTTGAACGTTTTAATAGAGATGAAAAATGTTTCGCGATAAGCAATATGTGATTAGATTTTATTAGAATTTTTTCGGTTGGGTATGGTTGAGCTTAAGTTTATACGATTGACTAAAAATGTATGTTCGATAAATTAACTTTACAATGTACGAATATTGTACGAATACTTCTAGCTAACAGGCTTGAAAAATAAACAAAGAACACCAAATTTCAAATAAACAAGTAAAACCGGCTAATTCCCCGGTTTTACTTGTTTACTTGTTTAAAACATCTACATGTTTTAATATTTGTTGATTTTCTTTCGCGATCTAGATGTTATTGGATAACTTTTTATAGTGAGTGATAGATTATGTCTGCCCACGAGACCAATTGTTCTTGATCTATTTGATCGTGTTGCATATGCCTGAGTTTATCACTGGCGATGTCTTAGGTTTCTTCGCTGGATCGCCCCTTAAATATGATTTCCAATAAATGACAGGATTATGGCGGTTAAATTATAGTACGTTTCATCAACTAAACCTAATCGCCTAGTGCTTAAACGTCGCGATTCCTTGATTGCATATCATTGCATTTGAAATATGTCAAAAAATTCACAATCTTTTTAAAACAAGAGTGCGATCATGACAGCCGCACAATTCTACCGGTTTTATTATGTTGTTGCAAAAACCTTACAAATTCGTTTAACTCTTGTAAAGCTGGCGAATGAATTTAAATTTTTATGGCAGGGTCTATTTTTGTAAAACAATGAAACAACACCTTAAGAATTATTGTTGTTTCCCATATAAAATTTCACTATAGTTTAAAATTACCGTCCTGCGATCATGATCCCGCCTCTGACTTTGGAAGATTAGGTTAGGGTGGTTGTCTTAAAGGACTATATCATAGACACAATCAGGTCCGTACCCGTGCCACATTGTATTCCCATCTCACCTACTCGAACCATCTTGAGCTTTCAACGAAACGAGGTCAAGTAATTTATAAGGGGAGCTCCCAGGAATGTCAGCCTGCTAAGCGCTAGTTGAATCTTTTTGAAGCAGTAATTTGCACGTAGCGAGCGTTATATTAATATCTGCCCTGCTTCCCTTATCGTAATTAGTTCAGTTTGAAAAATGCTATGCAGTAGTTCGAGTGGGGTTTACATTTAATTATTCACAAAAAACCGCACCACCAACCTTCCCATCCATCTGGGAATCATCAGTGAAGAAATTATCGGCTTCACTAATCAGAAATGTTTCTCTCAACCAGTCTCCTCTGGTGGGAATATTAATCCTAAACCTCTGATCGAAATATGGTGACGGGATGGTATAGTTGGTAGTATTTGGAATGTTCTTGTTCTGAGAATAGAGAAGTGTCCTGTATTGTTAAAGTTTCACATGGAGATGGAGTTGAGTCTTATAGCGAAGCTCGCTGCCATTTGTTTATCTAGGATATAAAGCGTCATTGTAGCTTTCTTTCTCTTTCTAATATGTTAGGTTTCCAGCTGAATTGAATGAATTCCAGCTGTCCAGAATGAGAACCAAATACTTCGATTTATCAATGAAGATCAATCGAATGTCATTTAAGCTGGGGGTTCGATCTGAGGTAGTACGCATTTCTTGGAAAAAAGGACTAACTCAGTTTTGTGTGGATTCACATTCAAACCGCAACTGCTCGATTTGAGAGAATGCCAAGCACACGTTGCATACGTTCTCTTTAGGTGCAAGGATATTGACCGATACCACCAATCGCAATATCATCCGTATAAGCAACCTTAAGGTGGTTTAGCCGCATCCTTCCAGGTTTAAAAACAGGTTATTTATAACCAAGTTCCAAAGGAGAGCAGATAATACCACACACCTTGCGGGGTACATCTACTCACAAATCTGCTATTGGGTGACCCACGCACCGTCCACGCACGAGAGGAGACAATCGAACTTCTAATGTGGGTGGCAATGAGAGCTTTTCCCCGCCTTAGGTATAAATATTACATTTACTTTAGTCAATTTGTTACGAATGAGACATAATTCTAGGATACCCTTGAAGATAACTAACTTCTAGCCAAAGTAAGGCTCAGTCAGTCGTTTGCGATATAATGCCATCGGACCCTGCCGACTTATAAGGCTTAAAACTATTTATAGCCACAGGATTTTCTCCTGCTTATAACCTAGCTTGCAATGCCTACGACTCTGGTGTCCTAGGCCTTTGTGGCGCAGATTCGGAACTACCTGGAAAGTGAGTTTTCAGTAGTAGCTCCAAGAATCTTGCACTAGTTACGGTCCGCAGGAACCATTCGGTTGTTGGAGAAAACTCGGAGAGGTGGGACTTAAAAATAGTACTATAATCCTAGCAGCCAAGATGTCTCAGAGGACTCCTGTGTTTTCCTACAGTAAAGCTTCCTGGCATTTGTCTAAGCATTTCTTAATTCGAATTTGTATGTTTTTAAAAAATCCTTGTAGCAGTCCCAGTTCTTAGGCTTCTTTGTAGCAGTCCCAGTTCTTAGGTTATTTTTCTCTAGCGCATCTGATATATATACAAAACATCGAAGGAAAATTTTAATTAAAATTGCTCATAAACTCCGTTAAGTTATGTAAATCACGAGAAACCAAGTTAAATTAAACCAAATAATGAAATTGATCATTACGTCAGACTTACAAATAGCGGTGGCGATAAAAATACCTCCTTGAATAAAGTGGTAATCGACTGAACTTTTAAACTACAGTAAACCTAAATATACATGAATGTAAAACTAAATGAAACAAACAAAAAATTGTAATAAAATATACTATCAATTAAATATGCAAATATTGCAATATTAAATTATTCATTAATTTAAGCTTAATCTCTTGCATTTGTTTAATTAAAAAAAATATTTATGTATTTGCTTTTTTTACTGTAGGATATAAAATATTCATTTATAATAAAAATGAACATATAATAAATGTCGTTAATAAACTAATTTGTTTATTATACTTTCTATATATCGTTGATTTCTGTATTTATTAATGTTAAAGTATAATAAATACATACAATCCACCTACCTACCTTCACCACAAAAATATTGTTTGTATATATACATAAGCGAGTGTACAAGTATGAAATGCGGATTTCAGACAACCGATGGTGCACCAATGTAGTTTGTGCTATAATATTTGACATTGCGCTATTTTGTTGTGTCATCGACAAGTGTCAGACGCGTACGAGTGATAAATTGGAAAAGTGTGTGCATAGTGAAAAGTCGAAATTTATACCGAACAAAGAGCATTCGCGGCTAGCATTACTTTTTTGTTTTCATTTGAAGAAAACTACTGCTGTATTATATCGATTACTTCAAGAAGTTTATGGCGAACATGCACCATCGCAAGATACGTGTGAACGATGGTTTCGGCGTTTCAAAAGAGGTGACTTTGATGTTGTAGACAAGGAACGTGGAAAACGCGGATTCGTAGACACAAAAGCAAGCTCGCTGAGCAATTGCGCGTTAGTCAAAAAGCTGTTTCCAATCGGCTACGAGAGATGGGAAAAATTCAGAAGACCGGTAAATGGGTACCACATAACTTTGAACGACAGGCAAATGGAAAAGCGCAAAAACACATATGACATTTAGCTCGGTTGGTACAAAAGGAAGTCATTTTTGCATCGTACAGTTACAGGGAATGAAAACTGGATGATTTTGAGAATCCCAAGCGCAAAAAATCACGGTTGGACCCAGGCGCACCATCCACATCGACCTGAGGAAGGGGTTAATATTAAACGTAACAAACAATAATTGACCAATTTGAAAAAGGTCAGCGCTTTGGTTCGTACGAAGATGGGAAAAAATGGCTCGATGGATGGTTCACAGCCAAAGGGGATGATTTTTTACTGGTGTGGTATTCACAAATTGCCCGAAAGATGGGAAAATTGTATAACAAGCGATGAGCATACTTTGAATAAAGTACTTTTTAGCATTCTTCCGGATTTAACATGTTTTTTCAGTGAAAAAAATCCGCATTTCATACTTGTACACCTATGTATATGAAAAGTATAAACTACCCACTCACATTATTATAGTGTTGGACAAGCGAAATCGAAATAAAATAAAAATCAATGAATAAATGATCGTATAAATGCGGTAGAATTGTGTCCAAATTTTTGATCTATAAACCGGGATTATGTAGTGCAGGTCCTCATTCGTTTTAAATGAAAGATGAATCCGATAGATGTACGACCATGAAATACAAAATAGTCAAATGAACTTATAAAATTTTCAGTTAATTTGGTTTCATTTGTGGTTTTCACGCTATACCTATGCCATTGCGAATGGGTGTTAGAACTATGTTGTTGCTTTTTAACTGTTAAATAAAATTAAAAATGTCATTAATCTAGTTTAATTCTGCTTCTACACACTATATATATTACATAATTTCATATTTTTTTTAAGAATCTGCCTTATATTCAATAGAAAATGCTGTCTTTAACTATAAAATATTAATAGCTAATTAAAATTAATTAGATGATCGTTAATTATATAAATAGATAGGTTTTATAATCGACTTATTCGACATTGTGCCGCCTGCTACTCTGCTCCCTTGACATGTACAAAATTCTCTTTCCCTTTACGTAAATATTTAATTAGACGAACAAATTTGTACAAATGATAAATTAATCAATACGTTTAGCTGGTAAAGCCGCGAAGCAAATATACGTTAATCGAGCTTATTAATAAATAAATAACAAATAAATGTCAATATTAATTATCTCTGTTTGACTATACTCGTATACCTACTCGTACAATATAAATTACAGGTATGGTGTACAAGTATATCTATGTGATGTGATATAGACGTAAAGTGGTTTAGTTTAGTTAATTATTTTTATTAAAGTGCGATTTCAATTTATTTAGACGACGCGACGCAGTCGTGGTTTTTGTGGTGTAGTGGAAATAATGATTTTGTTCATTATGTTTTATAATCGAGTGTATACTAATACGATATGAGGCGAATTCGTAATTACATTATTTAATCAAAATAGAAACTTATACATATTTAATTGTGGTTTAAGGAATAATGGTCGTAATCGACCTGGGCACACTAAGCTAATTTTTTTCTGTATTACAAGAAAATTTAATGGATAGTTTAAATTTTATATCTAAATTTAATTGATCAAATAATATTCGATATTTTATTAGATACTAAAGATATAGATACTAAAATCTAGACTGAATATGAAATAATCGACAGAAAGAACAACTATACATAAATACTTTCACTTCATTTTTGATTTTATTATCATTTTAAAATAGAAATGAAGGAATATTTAGGTCATCATATGTATGATAATACTGCCGTATCATTACGAAACGTGAAGTCCCTCGGTTAGATGGTGTTGGATGGGAAGATAGGACAAAATAAGGTTACAAGCAGTATGTGATGAGATGACCCATAGATGTGAATTAAATAACCTAACCAGTCTAGTAGGACTGATGCCGAATACATATGATGAATATTAGTATCCTTTACCTCAAACACAACTAACTTACATTAATTAACTAACAAACTCTCACACTCTAGAGTGAATTTAATTGAGACTAACATTCTAATATTTATATTTAAGTAGAAAATGACTTTGCTGGTTCGCCCTATTCGTTTCTGTGATTAACATCCTTTCCTAACTAACCTTATCTGTTAAGGATGCAGGCAGGGGCTGGGCCCTCATGATACTGAAATATTATTCGCATTCAGATATAATTTGTTATTTGAATGTTGATATTTCAGGATTATGGTAACGTACCTAGGATCGCCGTTATGGCTGGCCTGTACGCCTCTATCATATCATATTATCATTTTAAAATAGAAATAGTAAAAGTAGACCAAAATTGTATATGCGCCGAATACTACTTATTAGTGTACCCTGCAATCTTCCAAATTTTAAGTAGAGCCGTAACTTATTTTTGCATTACTCTACATAGTCCCAAAATTCCTTGATGAAAGTGAACATGACTTTAGTTCTACTACTTGACAATCCTTTCGAGTTATAAGTGCTTGAAACGGACACTTCTCCCAAGTATTCTGTGTTGATAGAACTGCCATATCCATCATTATACCCCCAAAATTTATAATGATATACATGTATTAACTTGAAAGCTTATAACATTCGCGTTCAAAGTAATACAAATTAATATATTTTAAAATACACCCATCCCTCGATTTACACGGTATATTTTTACACGATTTTGTTTTTACACTCAAACCGTGTGTAATTAAACAAAATTATTGTTTTAAGTTTTTATTTGTTATTTTTAATTTATTCTATATATTTTACATTAAAATAAATGCGTTATTAAAAACCAAACGATAATTTAAGAATTTTATAGTATTTTTGATTTTAGACGAGTTTTCATACAAAAATCCCACTTTCGATTTACACGGTATTCTGCGAACCAATATTCTGCGAACCTACCTAACCCAATCTACCTTGTAAATTGAGGGATGGGTGTATGAAATTTAGTAAAAACTTAGAAATTTCAAAGGATAAGGAATGGTTTCTTGTACACTGATAGTTCTATCATGTAGCATTCATATAAGCTATACCAAGGTATGATATGCTCTCATCAGGAAAATAGTAGCTTTTCAGTATTATGTATCAAAAAAATAATCAACACCATGCGGTGTTAACCCTATTTTTTACTTTACAAATACGAATCGAAATGACATTTTGAACATGTGATAGATTTTTGATTTATTTATATTTTTTACGTTAAACAGACATTTAATTTTCAAATTTCAATGCGTATTAATCGCAAAAAGTTACAATCTTTTGTAATAAGGGACACATCAAAAAATATCAATATAAATATTAGGTAATCCACCTCAAGAAAAATATTTTAATAGTAAAAGCGTAATGCGCTTTTATCTAAAGCGGTTTTTTAAGCCCGATAGAACTTGAAATTGTAAAAAATTACACAACAAATTAAATTGTAATCAAAATTTTTTTTTTATTCGAAAGATCAATACTTGGCATTAATATTTGAAAATGATTTCGGGCATATCGGCACCGCGGTTTTTCTTGACGAAACGCATTCTGGACGTCCAATTCTGGGCCACTTTTTCGAGCACTGTTGGCCGTATGTCACGAATAACACAAACAATGCTCGCCTCCAAGGCGCCAATTGTTGCTGGTTTATCAGCATAAACCAGTGACTTCACGTAGGAAATAATCGAGAGATGTCAAATCGCACGATCTTGGAGGCCAATTGACAGGTCCACTTCTCGAAATCAACTTATCGCCAAATTTTCATTTTAATAAATCGATGGTTGTGGTCGCCATATGGCACGTAGCACCATCCTGTTGAAACCACATCTCGTCCGAATCAATGTCATCCATATTTTCAAACAAAAAATCATTGATTATGGTGCGGTAACGATCTCCATTGACCATAACGCGATCCCCGGCCTGATTTTCAAAGTAAATTTTCATTATTTCGTAGCGTTGTTCAAGCGTGAGTCTATTCATGATGATTTGCCAGAGTTTACTGAGATCTGCCAGAGTATATTTTTCATAAAAATTTAATTTTTTGTTTTATTTTTTACAATTTCAAGTTCTAGCAGGCTTAAAAAACATCCGTTATTATAAAACGACCATAATATATTATTTAAAATAATTATTTTTTTTTAGCTCTAGACAAGCATTCCTCATCTTGATATTCAATTTTTCTTTAATTATGAATGATGTTTTAATTCTATCTTAGGCTGCCGACAATTCTCGATTTTTCATGATCTCATTACAAACTTACCTTGTTTTAAGAAAGAGAGTTTCTCTGTTTGTGTAGACGTCAATGTAGACGTCGCTAATCCAACGTCACGGAAATTGTTTATTTAAATAATTTCTCACGTCTGCTGTAAAATATGGCAAAGCACTTTCATGCATTAACCACATCCTTCTTAAGATAAGGGCATATCTTCCAAATTAACTTCTAATTGTGTTTACAAAATATGAAAGTTGATGTACATGGAACGCACCACTTTCACAGTAAATTAGTGAGTATGAATGAGATTATTTATTAACTAAGTATGAGAATTATGTAGATAGCGTTTGAACCATCTTATGTAATTCTAGCCTCATTCGAAAATAAAATACTGTAGGGGAAGAAATGCTCCTCAGTTTTAATTATTCACTTACAAAAATGGTTCTTGCAACTGTATCTCGTTGCACGTCGGAGTAAAAAACATCATATTTACTCGGTTTCTTTTTGGCACTGCATTTATCCCACCTACCCCTCTTGTTAGGAGTTCCATTTATAATATTTTGATTTTATTCCTATCGGATCTTAGTTGAATTTATTACACAAAGTGTGATATTTATTTTAGAAGCGTTTGGATGGAATTATACACAATGTGCCAAATGGATGAAAAGTTAAAAATGTCAATCGTGGTCAAAATTATATAATCTCCCTAAATGTTTAACCGTTTTCCTGTACCAATTGAAATCAGTTAAACGATCTTTAAATTTGAGGGAGATTAACATAATTATACCAACACACTATCTTAGGCACGTTTAGGTCAATCTACACTTTATGCCAGAGTTGTTGGGTTATAAATCTTAATTAAATTTTTAAAGATATCTATATCTATTTGTATTCGCTTTAATTTTTCATATTTATGTACAAATTTACCGTATTATAATATGCGCTTGATAATATGTGTGTTATGAAGTATGTTTTATTTAAAACTTTAAAAAGGAATTTCTACAAAATTTAAAATAAATTATATCAAAATGACCATCATTTCCATAGCTCAAACACTTAAAATATTCAAAGTGGTGCGAGTCAACCAGTTAAAATTTTTGAGGTAAATAAAGCGCCAACATTTTAATTTTGTTTGTGGTATTTTTTTCGCTTGGCACACACACTACGTGTCACACCATTTCCAAAACCCGTTAACTACTTCAGTTATTTAACGAAACACAAATTTTTCAAAATTTCTTTGTTAGCCACAGTAGCCTTTTCATCATTGGTCTCGCTAAGGCTTAATTAATTAAACTTCCGAATAGATAAGTGTTGTAGAAAAGCATTACCACGTGAAAAGTACTTATCAGAGATGGAGGCTAAATTCAAGCCTTTTTCGAAGAAGATCGTTCTTTTAGACAATTCGGGAGAAGTCTAAACGGGATTAAATCTGCCGAGCTATGAAAGATGCTGGCCATCTAAAACAAAGCATAATGATATCAGTACCAAAGCTATTACCACGCCGAAAAAGCGCGCGACTTGGCTTTATAAGGGCAAACAAGGTTCGCGAGTTGTTAAAGGCAATTGAAAAACATCTTATTCTGCATTTATGATAACTAACATTATTAATAATAGGTGATTCTTTCCGACGAAAAAAAATTGTATTTAGATGACACAGATTTATTCTAATAAATAAGTTAATAATAAGAAACTTATTTATTCTAATAAATAAGTTTCTCTTTCTCTTTCATTTATTTTATAAAAGACCGTGAAGATAACAATAGTAAAACTCGAACTGTAGTAAAACCAGAGACAATCGAAGGAGATGTTCCATTTGAACTAAAAAATTAGTTACTAATAATTCCAATATCATCGTTGTATCGGTGATTTTTGCTTAAACTGCGTATACGTATACACAAAAAAAAATATATTTTATTGTGTGCAACTATTTACAGAAAAAGAAGACACAGTTTAAATTTGTTCGATTACAAAGGATGAAATATCTCTTTTAGGTTGTCTCTGGTAAAACTAAGCACCATTGCCCAAAATACAATAATTTCGTTGACGTATTATGAAATGAACAAAAAGAAAAATCATCAACTTAAGCTATTTAAATGATCTAGCTTCAGAATAGGTGTAAAAACCTTTTGAAGCGGAAATAAATGGAATTAATATCTTAAACATGTTTCTGTTTGTTTAGAGTTTTTTTCCGCATTATTTGATTTGTTTAGAATTTTTTCCGAATTTGAAAGCGATGGAAAATTAAACTTTTGTATTAAGTCGCGTTTTAAATTACAATATAATATTTTTTTATGTGAAACTCGGCTGCATTTTTTCATTAAAATAAATTTTATAACTCTTTATTTATAATTAAATTAAATGTGGTGTTAACGTGTAAAAAATATTAAAATAAACTTCTAAATTGACTTTATTTTAATTTAGTTTTAACTTTTATTTGTGGTGGGTCTATCGATAGAAGCGACACAATCTATTTGATCTGTGCCTGTAAGATTGACGAAGCAACTACTAATTGAATAACTAATCGTAAGATGAATATATTCACAAGAAAAGTTCCAAATAAACCCTACGGATTAAGAAAACCAAAAACATATTTGACAAATTTCCATCAATACAAATTATTTATATATGGACCGTCGTTTTGTTTTACCAAAAAATATTTACATTTAGCTTTAGAATATCTGTACCGGAATATCTGATTAACTGTTATTATTCAATATACTACACATCTATTTCACTAATCACAATAAAGAAAGATACACCACTCTTAATTTAACTACACTGTTAAATTACTGCAAGGTAGTTTGTTTTGTGCTCTCCACTAATTTTTCCATGTGGATATTTGAGTATTAATAAAAATATTTGAAATTAAGCAAATTTTCAATAAGCATGAGCACTTTATTTTACTATAATTAACGAAAAGACCGATACACCATTTTAAGGATTAAGGATTACGCGCAAAACATGGGAAAATTGGTTATAAAAATAATAAATAATTTTCATTATTTTTAATTAATTAGATCGTATGAATTAATATCAGGCTATAATCCAGAATAAATACACATTCCATAATAAAAGTAATTAAAAACGCTAGAACTAATAATCCAATTCTACACACAAAATACATGTAAATATCAATTATAGCAAAGAGTTACAGGGTGCTTTTTATGTTCCAGGACGATTTTGTTCGGCCGTCATTTTATTTTAGATGATATTTGTCAGCATACAATTGACAGTCGTAGAGAGTGGTCGATAACAATTTATTATGGGGCATGGTCGCAACAACGTGTTGAAATTATTAAATCATTATAGATATTTTTGGCAAAAAAGTATTATGAGTGACGAAGCACATTTTGACTTGGCTTGCTTTGTTAATCAACAGAATAGTCGCTATTGGGGCACTAAAATTGATTCATACACCAAAGACCACTACACTCTCGTAGAGTAATTGTATGTAGCGCGATTGGGGCCGGCGACATCGTCTTTGAGGATGTTAGAGGTAATGCTGTTACAGTTACTGGTGATCGCTATCGAAAACTTTCTTTGGAAAATTTTGTTGTGCCAGAATTGGATCAGTTAGGCCTACAGAACATGTGGTTCTAATAATACAGTTCCCCATCACAGAGCTCGTGCTACGATGCAAATTTGCGAGACATTTTTCCCCACCGAATAATGTCAAAAGTGATGATATCGACTGGCCCCGCGATCGTCTGATTTGACACCTCCCGATTTCTATCTATTGGAGTATTTGAAGGGAAAGGTGTACACTAACAAACCAACCACAACCTAGATGCTTAAAGAGCTAAGAGAGCTCGCCTTTGCGCCACGGCCGCCAGAGGCAGCCACTTGACCGGCATTATATTCCATACATAATGTTAAAGATCATATATAATCAATCAGTAAAATATAAATTATAAAATTGTATTTCATTTAATTATTTCAAAGAAACATCGACCTGGAACATAAGGTGTATCTAGAAGAAAAACGAAACAGAAGCAAAAAAAAAATCATCAATAAATTCATTGGGCCTATTTAGACGTGTATGCACTACATGATGTATTTTCCTCGCCTCTTACCTCTTCGCCTATAAACTTATTTTGGAGTGCTGATATTTGTGTTGCGGAGAAGTAAGAGGCGAGGAAATTACATCATGTAGTGCATACACGTCTAAATAGGCCCATTGGTCGTCAAAATGCAACAATAACTTACACAACGTATTTAGCCTAATTTGTATCGTTTTCTATTAATAGTCACTCGCACTGTGATAATATACAACAAAATTAATTAAAATTAAGTCGTGTAAGTACAATAAATTAAATGGCATAGGTCAAGAAAAAACATGCTCTTTGGTTACAGCCTTATAGAGAATTATTATTTATGTTTACGCCTCTGTTGGTAATCGGCTAAATCACTAATATTAATGGTTATGATCGCAGTAAATTTCCATTTAAAGGTAAGGTGATTGAAATTTCATTAAGTCGCAAACGTGGCTGTTTGACTAAAAAGACACGCGCCGTAACGATATGATAATAAAAAAAAAATTGTATTTCATCATAGAGCATTGAGATTAACAATTTTTTGTGAAAATATTGTAATGTAAAATTTTATCGGTACAAGTTTTTATTGATCGGTTAGGTATAAAACCGAATCTACCCAATCAATATTTTATTATTCTAGTATATTATACATGTATATACAGCATTCCTCGTATATTCATAAATTTAATCAAATAAAGTTTTTTTACTCAACCCAATAAAATGTTTTAAAAAAATGTGTAAATCTGTTTTGTTTATCACATAAATGCGAAATTCATTATACGATTAACAATATAATCTGGTTTATATCATAAGTTCGAAGTAATAAATCATTGTTGACTAGTACATACTCAGAAACATATTGGTACATTTATATACCATTGCAGTCAATGCTTGTTTATTTATAGAAATGTGAAAGTCGAATTTATTTATAAACGGCAATGGAATAAAGAGCGAAATTACATTAAACATATCGCCAATGTACAAGTACAAAGTATGTATGATACCTGACATTCTCGAAAAATAGGATAACTAATTGACCTGATCCGTTCAACATAATTTTTGCATGAATTATTATAAAATCTCTCAATTTCCATTCCCATAGAATGTAGCAAGGAGAAATATGCATTTAGCAATAGCATATCGAATACCAAAAATAAACTACATAATATAGTAAACAATAATGAACATAAAACATAAATATGCAAATTTTATGTTTTATTTATTTATTTTTCAGTTACATGCAAAATATGTACTGTACAAAAAATGGTTATAGTTTTTTAATATACGTAAATATTAATTCGTTTAAATTTTTGTTCCTATATAAATAACCAAATATGTATATAAATAAATAATTTAAATATTTATGAATTTAACAAAATTATGTAGATTGTAATTTTTTTAGTGATATTGTGGATTTCAATTTGAATATTTATTGCATTCTGTGAAATATACATCGTCATACATACATTCCCATTTATATAAAAAGATGCTCATGAATTAATAATACCGTTTGAATGGATTGGAATTGGATATGTACGTTCCAGGGTAGGTGGCAACCCAATAGGGCTTGCGAAGACGTTTAAATTGTAAACATTATATATAAAAAAATTAATTTTTAATCAGAGAATCGCAATAAGGGCAATTTTCCTGCCCAAGACAATTTAAACCGTCTATAATATTAACCTGAAAAACTATTTTTGGAGCCTTTTAACTCGAGTCTGGTAAACAGTAGTAAAGGCTTCGACGTTAGTTTGTTTACTGAAATGTCTTAACAGACATTTTCCAGGAAGAACGTGAAATCGACAATATATCTGTTAAACAACGATAATCCCGTCGAGATGGGGACGGATGCGTACCCTGATATGTTTACAGAGAAGTATGTAATGTTGTACCTGGGTTCGTACCAAATTTATATCAACTTAGGGGCAAAAACATAACGTCTAGCAATATTCTAATTTCAAGATCGATATTTGTATATTCAAGAAAACAACGGAGAAAATAAACAACAAAAATCAATCTAGATTAGATTATCTACTGTAAAAAAACATTATCTTGGAAAAAATTTCAAAGAAAATTAGATTTCCTTCGAAAAAGCGATTTTGAAATATTTAATTTAAAATAATAAAAAATATAAATAATACACAAATCACAGTGGGAGATTAGAATTTTATTATTTTCTAATATAAGAAACTCCAACAAGGGTATATTAGATTTTAACAGAAAAGAAACTATACTATTTGTATTAAATAATTTATTTTGTTTAGATTTTAAGTTGAGTGGTAATCTAGCACTTAAAGATACATGTCGTACGGGAATACTACATTTCCCAGCTCATAAAGAATCACTTTTGCAATCGCAGTTTGTGTGTTTTAATTTAATAAGGTTTATGTTTATTAAAGTTTTATTTTATTTCGCTCGATTATAGCTTAACACTGTTTTATTATAATTTTATTAATAAAGGTTATTTATTAATAAAATTATAATAACACTATAACTGTAAGCTTAGATCCAGCAGTTTAGGTGGTACACTTACGACAAATATCAAATCGTCATAACAGTATCACGCTATTCGTCATTTTAAATTATATTCGCGTTTTATGTGGAACAAAAATATCAGTAAAGTATATATATTTAAAAAATTATTAATTTGCGGATAAAACCCGATTTCCAAAACCAAAATTCTCAATATTCGAGAAGAGAGACGACGGTAATTTATTATTTGTTAATCGTCTTATTATGAAATGAAAACGAAATATATTTATTTTTGGTAAAGGTGAATAAATCTATCGTTGCAGCTATAGTGATGAGTAATTAAATTGTTTACATTATAATTTTCAATCATTAATTATCTTGTTGTGAGTTTATTTAATTCGTTTATTTTATTCCATTTCGTGCGATTAATATTTTCGAAGGTAGTTTATAATTTTAAGGTGAATTTACGATTTTTACCAGTTTAATCGATTTAAGGTAGTTTTATGAATTTGCATAGTTCACGGTTTACAATGATAATGAGAACAAAGAGGTAGAAGCTATTGATTTGATGAATCGGATTCTGACCAGTGGTAGGATGTTGTAATTAATATCTTTCGTTTCTGTTAATCTTATTTCATTTATATAATTTCGTTTTTGCCAAGCTGAGTCAGCTGACTCAAGACATCATTCTAATTTTATTTTATTTTTTATTGTCATTGTTTATTATCGTGTCCTCGTTTCTGAGGCTACATAATCTCCATAATATATAATGAGATATGTAGCTTAATAATAAACTTACAAGAAAATACACAATTTCTTAATTTTCATTTGTATATAATTTTCATAATTACTAGTTGGTTTTTAATAATATTAATAACTAGAATTAATTAATATTTGTGTTACGGTGAAAGTTCAAAATCGGTAAATGTCCGAATAAAAATTGGTCATGAAAAAACAATGGTTTATTACTCCGAAATCTATAAAATGGGAGTCCTATATTCCCGGAATGATTCAACCTTCACTCTTCGGACTATTTTTTATGGTATTCGTGCAAAATCATTTAGAATAGTAGCGGCCCCTGTGTTGTTTACCCCTCTGATGAGGAATCAATTCAACTGGGGAACTTATTAATCGAGTTAACGAATTTAAAAAATAAAATTTTCAGGAATATATCGATTTGGGACTTTAACCGTAATATAACATACAAAAAAATTTAGAAAATATTTTACTAGACAGAGTGTCTGGGTTTTTGATGCTAATCTGTTATGGGGTGACTCCTTGGTCCGTTTTGAGAAAAAAATCGTATGGGAGGAAGAAGTTCAATTTTAATAATACTTGAGTTAGGAGGTATGTATTGAGAAAGTTTTGTTCAGAAAGAAATGGACACAAAATAATTATTAAATACGAACTATCAAAATATTAAACGTGGCACAACCAACGTATACTTATACCGGAATTTGCTTGTGCTTGTTTTTTGAGCTAAATGATGATCTTCATCAGTCTGAAAGGTATTATGCTTTAAAGTGAAAACAAAAACAATTGCTTTATAAATTTAATTTTTCCTGAAGAATTACATTAATGCAAAAATGTAATGCTTTTGCCTCCCCTTCCTGATCAATGAAATAGAGTACGGTATGTGAAATATTATTATTACAATATTTGTCGGTATGTCGAAAAACGAAAATAAAATGTTTTCTTTTGTTTTGAGATAATAGTATTGTTTGTTTAAGCTTTAATTCTAGGACTAACCTAATATAAATTTTCTAAACATGTTTAATTTAACGCCATGTATAACTATTACAGCACTTAACCAGTTGAGGAATACGTCAATTTCATTTTGATTATGAATTATGGAATGAAGGAATCAAGTGGATTAAAGGGCATTGAAAGAAACTGTCAGGAAGGGACGTGTAGGTTTCCTACACGCCACTGCTTTGATATTCTTCTATTCTATTTTAGGTTTAGTATTTATAAATGGTGCTGAACAGTACGTTCTTGGAAATTTTATTTAGTTTTATTGAATACAGCTTAAACCAGAAGATACCCAGACACTGTAAACATACTTCAAAAATGTGGAGACCATTTTCTTTTTCTGAATTGTTTTTCTTAATTAATAAGATATTAATTTTTCGACGTTTTTATAACAACCACCTGGAAGATTCCACCAATCTAATTAATTGTTGCAGATTATATTGTTGTATTAACATATGGTTTGATTTAATTTTAATTGTTATTAATGAAGTTGTGGAACGTCGGTTCAGAACAAACTATACATAAATATTTTAAAAAAAAACAGCATTAGACGCTCGTGTAGTAGAGCAAGAAATGTATTTTTTATAATACTTTAGGTATCAATAGAGGGGTTGGAAAACCAAAATATCGTTTAAATTCCCGATAGTTGTCCCAAATATCGTTTTTTTCTATTGCCGAAATATACACGAAACATTTAATAAACTCAAATTTAATATTTCATTTGACGAGAGGAGAACTAGGATCTATTTCTACTTTGGTAGAATTATTGTGTTTAAATTATGCCACTCTTCTTTCTGTAAACATCTTTTTTATGTTTTAAAAAAACTAAAGTAGACAATTTAGTAACGAGCTTAAAGTTACTTAAACAATTAATGAATATTTGACAAATTATTGAATGCTCTTCCAATGTTTGTATTGTTATATAGTCGAGCGCCTTACTAATTCAAAACTGAATAAATCGTTGGATACGAGTGAAAAGACGAATGAAAGTTTTACTTACAACAGAACCTGGACATAGAAATTAATAAAGACGAGATCGAAGAAACCGTTTTGGAAGAAGAAAAAGAATGTCGGGTGAAAATTTAAAAATGTATAAGAATATTTACATACTCTACCGTCATGTACCATTGAAACAGAAAGTCCATTTTTTCAGAGATAATAAACAATTGAACTGTTTTTATCTAAATTTTATGAACTTGCATTTTACGAACTTTACGTTTCACTATTTAATATGTGTAAAAAAGTAAATAATTACAATTTAGAAAATTAGTTTTAAAATAATATAATATCGGAATACTGCTCAGGGAAAGTACCGAAATACATGTATTTAAAATGGTCTGGTATTGCAAGCCCTCTAATATCTTTATTAGAATTTGTTTCTGGACTTTTAAAATTAAGCCTTATTAGTTTTTGTAATTGTTCTAAAATTGAGATTTGATACTATTAAAATATTACAAATGAATAAAATTCGTCTATTTAATATTCGTAATTCTATTTACTGAAACATCAGAAAGAAATTCTGTAAAAAAATTTTCAGTAGATAAGAACCAAATAAAACTTACTGATACCACTGACTAACTAAAAAAAAGATCCGTTTAATATTATTTACAAGTGTTATAAATGTACGTAAAACATAATTATTTGCCGAAGTGCCGATTTTGTTTTTAACTTATTTCTACTGTATATCTATAATGAATTTTTATGGGGTTCTTAGAAGCATATATTTGTGATAGCAGACTTTCTCCGTTCGACATGCTGAAAATTTCGTTCTTGGACACACAAAATATCAATTTGTATTGTACGAGCTACTACTTAGCTTATGTACAGCATGATTATAACACAACTACACGTCAATTAATAAAAGTTTTTGTTTTGTAATTCAGACGTTGTTATACTTTTTTATTTTTAATACATGAGAGTTGGGTGCTTTTCTTTTTGTGATAACTTTAATTTTATTAATTTTACGTTAAGTACTAGTTTTGAGCATTCGCTCTTTGTCAACTTTAACTATTCTCAACGTTGTTATACTTACTCGATTGTAATGAAAGCAACAATCTTCCAATTGAGCAAACTAATCCATAAATCAATATGGTCATCCCATCGACGCGCATCACTGAAAACAAACAAACATACAACAAAAATTTATGTAATTATCGTCGACAGAAAAAAATACCAAAAATATTACAATTGAAAACAATTCTTTCAATTAAATTAAATTCATGACCAATTAAATTTAATTTATTATTTTATTCAAATAAATTAACATTTAGTATAAAAAATACAAAAACATAACATGAAAATTTTTTAATTTGAGTGCGACGCGCGTGTAGTGCGGTTCGAAATTATCGCATATAAATTAAACTCAATAAAGTAATATTACGTGCAGTTTGACTTATACAATGTTGTTTTTGTGTTTACGGTTGGAGTACATAATTGTATTATTTTGTAATTTTTTTATATTTAGAATCGATTTGCATATTAATTGACTGTCAATTATAACTTTATTACAAAACCGATTATATACAGTATTACAATAATAATAATTTAATTTATTTGTTTAATTTTATTTTATTATTTTCATGTATGATAATACCATAGTATACTAATTGAGTTGGGTTGGGCTTGAATTGGTTTTGATTTGCATCTTTTTGATGTATAATAAATTCATCTTAAAGATGGAGGTGAATTGTAAATATTTAGATGATACGATAATTGAAACTAATTACATAATAGATTTTCGTAATTAAGTTTATTTATTTATAAACCGTTTGTCTATTTTCAGGGTTCTGATGGAGGGTCAGTGGTGTTTGCCTCGACACCAACACAAGTACCGGCAACTACACCGAGTCCTGCAGCACCAAGAAAGTCAGATTTTCCGACGACCGGGCTGCCTCTCAGCAACGGGCCCATAGGGCTGGGAGGCAGTGCAAGTCCAGTGCCCGTACCACCAAATTCCGGACCAGCTCCACCAGCACCATCACCGGCACCAGCAGCATTACCACCACCAAGTCTGCCACCGCCTTATCCTACGCCGATGCAGGTAATTATTAAAAAAAATATTTATAAAATTTTGTTTTTTACATTTAATCATTTAATTAAATTTGGCTGTCTATTAAACTTCCAATTAAACGTATCCGTTTAAATAAAATGAAAATTAATTAACAATTATTAAACACGATTTTTGTTTTGCCGTTTCTTATTGTTCATTATAAGAAGGCGTTCTTATTTGTTATAAAACTTATTTCATTTCTTAATCAATTCTTGCACAAAACAAGTTCTGTTTCTTATTTTACAAGAAAAATTTAACAATAATTGAGTACAAAAACTACTATGAATTATTCATTATATTCCGACGAGAGCGAGGATATAATAAATCAAAATGTGTGTTATTAAAACAACAGTTGGAATGTCAAAAATATATATTTTAAGAAAAGGTATAATTTATAATGTTAACGTTTAATAATAAAAAAATAAATACACAAATTGTGCGTTTTGACAAATTGAAAAATTACCAAGCCATTCAACGATTTTAATTAACTTCTGGTGTTATTAATGCGCGCAATCTGAAAAGGTGGCGGTTTATTTGATGGATGTATTTTATTTAAGCAGTACATGGGGCTATCAATGAATGAATTATGATTTAATAAAATTATCAATTTTCATGTTCCAAGATTTTAATCCATAAGGTATAAAATATTTTTTTCAAATATGGCGATTGTATTTATATATGTTACGGTCAAAGCTCGAAATCCTTAAATGTCCGAAAAAAAATTGGAAAAAATTGTTTTATTGCTTTAAAATCTATGAAATGAGAGTCCTTTATTCTCGAAATGGTTCACACTTCACTCTACGGAGTATTTTTCGTGGTATTAGTACTGACTGGAACAGTCCTACTAAGTGGTATTAGTGCAAATTGGAATTTGGAATAGTAGGGACTAACGGCTTTACTAAATCTCACGGTCTCACGGGAGGTAATTGTGTCATGACGCGTAGCAGACTTCGGACCTCTGGACAACTGGTTTTTAATCATGTAAACAAATATAAAAAAATTAAGTTTCAGACATTAACCGATTTTGGATTTTAACCGTAACATATATATAATCATAAATTCCTTGACATATTTAGTACTAATTCGACCGTGAAACATTTCAATAAATAATAATTTAATTAAATACTAACGCAACTAATCAGCCACTTTGCTTTCCAAAGTATTAGTATATTTGCATATCTTAACACACGTAAAAACAGAAGTAAATTAAAAATAAAAATATTTAAATTAAAATGAAAATAAATTTATTTGCATATAAAATGAATGTTGCCTTCATCAATTTAGTACCATTAAAAACTTCAGAATTACTTTCAAATTATATTTTATTTAATTGCTTTGGCATTAATACGTACATGTAGTTTTTGTACGTATTCTGCAGTACTAACTTAATATGTAATTTTAAAACCATATATACAAGTACTCACTGTTTTAAAATATAAAATAATGTCTGACTGTTTTCATAATTTAAGTAGATTTTAATTAATCGGTTGCAATAATTTATTAGTTGCTGCTGTATAAGAAATTTTTTAAATATGTTATAATTTTAAATCACATCTTTAAATAACATAAATGAAAATTATATTTATATATATGCTAATTAGCGCGAATACATATAAACACATATACATTTATAATTTCATTTTTTATATTTATTTATGGTTGTTTACTGCTATAAATATAAAATAATTTAAAAATTTTATTTTTGTATAAGATCAAAGGTGTTACGCTGTTTAATTATTTATAACAATGTTATTAAGCACACAAACGCATTTCTACTTATGTCAATTATACTCGTATATCAACACGCCAAAATAAAAAATATTTCCACAGCTACGGTAGGTGCTTATGTATAAATTTACATCGCACCATAATAAATTTAAAAACCATCATGAATTTAATGAACCGCATATGTCACACCATTAAATCCCCCACACAGACATTCAGCGATATTAAATAAAAATCATAAATCTAAATATTTTAATTTTTATATTATTAAACATAAATTTATTTTTAAAGTGTTGTTATTTCTTTTAAGTTAAATCTTTACCGCGATCTCCCTAATCAAAACATCATATGAGATACATTGTAAATTGATATATGACTTCTTATAGCTCATAAAGAAATATAATATATAGATATTTATATATATATTCATATATTTTGAAACATGATTAAATCTTATTTTAAAATTAAATTTAAAAAAAAATCTCGCGATTTATTGTTTACTGAGAATGACAAAATGGTATTTAAAAAAAAATATTTGTAATATGTCTTCATATTTTTTTAATTTATAATTTAATTAATAAGATGGCAATATTCCAGAAACATAAAATTTTTTAAAATAAAATTTGCATACATTATTGTTATTACATTTCGGGTTATTAACTGTTTTATGAATATAGAAAGAGAGGGGAAGTGCTATTTTATTGCAATACTCAAATTAATTTAAAATAAGATCTAAAACTTAAACGAATTTACGCAACATATTAAGTATTAAGAAATAAAATAATTAAACAGAGATGAAAGCAAATAAAATCTTTAAAGCGCAGATTTTATCAGTTTCATAATAGCATTATAAAGCACTGAAGCATTTTATTGCTTTAAGCTAACATTAAATTAATTCATTCTAAGCTAATAACGTGCTTAGAACAAAATAATAGAGACGACTTGGACCCGATGATAGGAAATTGCAAAATTCTGTTAAAAAAGATAATTTTGTATTTTTTTTTAGTTGTGTTGTGCTGTTCCTATTAATATTTCTCTTAGCCTAACACATGGTAAAGTTAAGCCAGATGTCATATCTAAATTTTAAAAAATGTGCTAAGCCGCACAGGTAACTTACTCCATAGTTCATATTTCATCCAATATCCTTGGCCACACAACGCTACAAGCAAGTTATTCATATTTTTTATTCCGTCGATTATTGTGTATTTATTTATTTATTTTGGACTAACAAAATTTGTGAACCCCACACTCCAATTGAGCAAAGAAGCTCATTCGTTTAAGGTGCGAGACTGATAAGTAATATCCAAACTTTTGATATACATTTTTCGTGTAGTGTATGTATTTCAGGAAGCTGCTTCAAAATACTCGTATATCCTACAATCCACACCGGTTGGGGTACGTTAACATTATACTGGTCTCTCTACCGATGTTTTCGGAATGATTGCGGATAGAGCTCCTAACAGGCCTGTTCAAAGTATTTGTTTTTTTTTTTGATTTTGTTTACTGAAATAAAAATTATTAAAAAAGATAAAGCGAATGAAAAACAAACGATCACCTGCCGCGAATGTTAAAGCTACAATGTGTGTGTGTGTAATCGTATTTTAACACAAAGTTCTGGTTACGTCTACTTCTCGCGAATTCGCGCGAAACTCTGTAGAATGCAAACAATTGATAAAATCATGCCAGTACGGGAAGCAGATTCGATGGGCCAAATCTTTCGTATAATTGTTAACGTTTTGACTCTAGGATCGAAAGTTAATTTTACATTTTTCTTCTATTTATTATTAGTTTTAGTTTTGTTTTTACTTCTATTTGAAGTATGGATGGGTGCGTGTATTAAGTTTTCGTATATTTATTATAAAATTTTGTAAACTTTTCCTGTATTTTATACTAATACAAATAAATAGATGAATGAAATATTTGATAGGACCGGTGTATACTCGAGTACAGTTCGGCTTGTACAATACATCTGTGTTGGTTTCGGCAGGACTTATATTTAAATAGATTTTGATACATAGCATACACACACATACCTACCTACATAAAACATGATCCTGGGAGTCGATTTTGTTCAAAATCCGATACTTGACGAAAAAATAACCGCAAGTATATAGTAGTGGAATGTGTGTTTGCGTTAGTGTGAATGCGCTCCATTTAAAGTTTTTTGGATAAGACCTTTCTAGATAACATTTTAAATAAAATTTAATTTATTTAATTATTTAATTTTAGTTTTAAAATAATTGTAAATTCTGTGTTTCTGTGAAAAAACCATTTATTCGACATCGCATTGGAAAAAAAAATTAAAATCGTAATATGTGTAGTTAAAAATTGGTTTTTCTTAATATATTGACGCACACTTTCTAAATGTGTGTACTACTCAGGAACACACATTTAATAACTTTTGTAATTGCAATGATATTTCGTCGCGAGAAGGAATGTATTGTTGAGAATTGAAAAATATGTCGAGTTATTCCTTAAAAAATGAAAGTTGTTTACACGAACGTGTTAAAAACGAAAAAGTTGTATGTCTCTTATAGCAGTCATTTGCGCGAACGTGTTAACTCGCCTTTTCAAAAGCAAGGGAGATGTTAAAAAAGTGAGAGAACTAAACGACATAAGCACCAAAAAACTGAACCGATTTGTACCGATTCATAATTTTTTAAGCTTATATTCGCAGAAAACAAACAAATATAACCACAGAAAAATTACACACACTAATCTAAAATTGTACATTATACTTCTTATACGTATACGAAAACGTCATGTCTCGTCTCTCGGATTCGAAAATCGACCCTCTGGGGGTCGAAGACGGTCTTGGATTTCGAACAAAATCGACTCCCAGGTTAGTATATTTTTAAATAATAACGAAAAGTAAACCAAACATAGATTAGAGACACCAACAATTTAATCACACATGATCACCAATATCATATGCTATAAACATATTATTCAAGCATTGTGTCAGTTCATGCTTCATTTTTTTTCTACACTAGAATTGTTTATACAAAGGGAGCGACGTGCACGCCCCAATAAAAATGTTCTGTAAAAATGTTGTATATATTTACATTTAGAAAATTGTTTTCTTCTGCAAATTTTTGCAGGTAAATAAGAAGCATTCGCTATATAAAAATATTCAATATGCGAGAAAGAAATGAACATATATTGTAATGCCATAATTGTTTATAGGATTATTATTAATTTATCTTTAATTAATTCAAATGCGAAATTTACGTTTTATCAATGGCGTCTGTTTTTATTATGAATCCTTAATTAACATTTATAAATATAAAATAATTTTTTTTTGTTATCCCTGCAATCTGTTTTGGCTTGCTTGTTCCGTCCTTACTTTTACGCCAGTGTCGACCAATTCAAGGACGTACGGTTATAGGCCCGATTTTATCAACATCTGCACATTGCATAGCTCCATGCCAGCCTATACTGGCGTGGAAGATGAGTCGGCCCATGAGTTTTGCACTCCGACAGGGGGTCATAGATGCGTTCCATTTCATCACAGATCGTAATCTGTTGATGAAAATTCCCTTTGCGTTCTCTGCCCCTATCGAGATTCGAACCCGGTACCTCCCGATCCAAATACCAAAGCTTTAACCGCTGTGCCATTTGGTCAGTATATTTTTATTTTGTTAATTTTAAAATTAGTTTTCGTTTAAAATTTACCATTTTCCGCTATGATGTTTTTAATTTGATGATCGTCATATAAAATATGTAGAGAATAGTTGGTGTGTATGCATGGAGTAGATATTTCGCTCGTTTTTCTTCTCTATGTCATTCACGATAAATTTTGTTTGGAAAAGTAGATCCTTCAAACAAATTATTGGACGCCTGTATTATACGGTGATAATCAAATTTAAGACATCATAGCGGAAAATGGTAAAGTTCTGAATGAAAACTAACTTGAAAATCAAAAACAATTTATCAAAATTAAAGGTAAATAAATATAGTTTATGCGCTCAGGTGATAGATTTTCCGCCACATGTACGAGATATAAATAAATAAAGCAAAGAAAAATCTTAACAAAAAGTAATAATAATTTCCATAGCATTTGATGAAAGTGTTTTTTCGTGTTTACGTTATTTGGGCCTGTATACATACAGGGTGTTTTTTTTTAGAGATTCACATCTAGCAACACTGTTTTGTTTGACAACCGATTTGACAGCTGACATTTGCTTTGTCATTAGTTTGATTTGTCATTTCATAATGAATAGACTTACGCCAGAGCAACGCTTGCAAATTGTTGAAATTTTTTTATCATAATAACGGTTCTGTTCGCCAACTAATCGTGCTTTACGTCCATTTTATGGTCGTCATAATCGTCCATCGGAGCGGGTAATTCGGTTAACTATGGATCGTTTTCGCACCACGTATACTCTAAATGATAATATGCACTCAGTAAGACGTCAAACAGTGCGTACCAAACAAGCGATAGACGCTGTACAGCGTAGCGTCGAGGAAGGCCCAAATCATTCAATTCGACGTCGTCCTCAGCAACTGAAGGTGTGTCCATCCACTTTATGGAAGATTTTATGTAAGGATCTTGGTTTACAGGCTTACAAAATTTAACTTGCGCAGGAATTAAAGCCATCCGACCATCGCACACGCCACTAATTCGGCTAATAGGCCGAAGCACAAATTGATATTGAGGTTGATTTTCCAAACAAAATTTTGTTCAGGAATGAAGCTCTCTTTTGATTGAATGGGTCCGTTAATAAACAGAAATGTCGGATTTGGAGTGAAGATAATCCAAAATCACTGCTTGTGCTTTATGGTCCGGCGGAATCATTGGTCCATAGGACTTTAAAAACGATGATGGGCTGAATGTTACAGTCAACGGTATAGAGACAAGTTTTCTAAAGTCTCTCAAGTCTCCTTTTGTACCCCGATTGGCTGGCATAAAACTTGCTGATATGTGGTTCCAAGAGGGCGATGCCAAATGCCACACAGCGCGGGATAAAATTAATATACTCAAAGAAATATTTGATAAAAGACTAATTTCAAATCACATTCAAGCATTCAAGCGTTTCACTGATATTCAAAATGTTTTTCTTTGTTCTATTTTAATATAAAATTGTGAACCTCTAAAAAGCATTAGAATCCTTTATCCTTTAGAAACCATTTTTTTATTCGCCTTCTACTTGGCCGTATACATACATACAGGATGGGCCAAATAATTTTATTTTTTTGAACTAGCGGTTATTTTGAATATTGTAAGGGTTATGTCACTTCTGATTTGACAGAAAGTTAGTTTTATCCTTCCGCTGAACGAAAATAGTTGTGTATTCGGTTCGCTGAGTGGATTTGCGATCGACTTGAAGAAGATGCCGTTTTTGGCAAAAAAAAATCATCTTTTCGGATCAGGCGCACTTCCATCTTGGCGGCTATGTAAACAAGCAGAATTGTCGCATTTGGGGCACGGAGAAGCCAATGCATCCTCAACGAGTGACTGTTTCGTGCGGATTTTGATCCGGTGGCATCATTGGGCCATTTTTCTTTGAAAATGAGCAAGGAGCCGCCGTTACTGTTAATGGTGAGCGCTACCGCGCCATGATAAACGATTTTTTGTTCCCGGCACTTGAAGAGGAGGACATAGGCAACATTTTGTTTCAACAAGACGGCGCTCCGTGTCACAGCACACGTTTCAACTGATCGCACACTGCCTTCGAATATCGAATTATCAGCCGAAATGCCGTTGGACTATTATCTTTGGAGTGCCGTCAAAGATAAGTGTTACGCCGATAAACCAGCAACGATTGACGCTCTCAAGAACAATATTCGCATTGGCATTGAAGACATAATGCCGCATACCATCGAAAATGTGCTCAAAAATTGCACCGACCGTATGGGGCCAGCCGAGGCAGTCATATAAATGAAATAGTAATCCATAATTAATCGGAAGGATTGTTCTTTACAATGAAAAAATAAATTTGAAAAAATATTGAGAACTTTTTGTGTGTTGAGCATTTAAAAAAAATTATTTGGCCCACCCTATATACGCAATGACAATGCAATGGAAAAATGTGTAGAATAAAATTAATATAAAACAAAAACACTTATCTTAAATAGGTAATTACATCATTGTAAATAATAGATTACAATTCATTTCCATATATAAATATTAAGGAATACCCAATTCACTATTATCACTTTTAGTATACATCATTTATTTATTTTTTAATTATTTATAATTATTAATATGTAAAACCAAACACACAAAATTTATTTAAATTATTATTTTTTGTTTAGTAAGAAGAAAGCCAAACAGTTCATTCTCCTCCGACGGTCAATCGCCGACCTTTCATATTATGTATTTTTATTTAAGAATAAAAATTGAGATAAAAAGAATGAAAAAAATAGTAACAACCCTGTTTTATTTATTTATGCACTATCCGGCGCCAAAGGGAAATTTCTACTGAAACTGCAGCTATTATTCACTGGTGTTGGTTTTTGTACACATGTTTTTTTCCACTGATGATAACCAACATGGCGAAATATTTGAAATTAATTTATTAATAAAATTGTAAGTTTCTGCATAAAAACCTAGCTTGATACATCATAAGATTAATAAAAAGACAAATTACGGTACTTATATTATATATTATATACTCTTTTTACCAAAAAAAAACAATTGACATTACGTCAAAATTTGTAAACGAGAATGGTTTGCTTTGGCTTAAGGGTAAGGGTTGTGCAAAACAAAGGGAATTTAATATTTCCCTTTGAAATGGATAGCGCTCCTGATAGCGGCTCTCGATAAATAAGTAGAGCAAGATATTTTTTTTATCGATTTTTAACTAAAAAGTTGAATGAAAAATCGTAGTGTGGAGTTAAATAAATTAATTATATGCAAAAATAGCGCGCTAAATATAAGTTTTGACATAGAAAATTGGGTGCATCGGAGACATCTATCGGGCGCTAATAAAAAAACACAACTAGTATTAATATCCTTACCATATAAAAACTTAGAATCATTTTTTTTTCAAGTATAGCGCAAGGAAGAAAGTTAGCTGTTTTAGCTATTACTAAACGACCTAATGTCACTCTATTATGGGCTATTGTTTTTAGTTCACCCGTGTTTTTAGCACCGTTCCTTTCCAGGTCATTGCTAGTCTTCTTTCTTCTTCTTTACGGATTCCATTCTAACGACATTCTTGTTATGTCGTCAGGCTCTTTGCTCAGTGTGTTCTATTCATCTCAACTTTCGTTTCTTAAACTTAATTACGATCTGTTTTGTTTGCCGCGCAAATTCATCGTTTGCGATTTTCTTTGGAAGCATATTATCAACCGTCTAAGACATTTTTTCCAAATATACTATAGTGTTTTTGTAATCTTCGGTTCGTGTTTCCATGTTTGTTTGTTCCAGTCACACATTAGAATTCTTTTGACAGGACAGGCGCATTCCAGATCTTATGAAGCATATTGAATGTATTTCTACCTTTGTTAATGCGGTGATTAATGTCTTCTTCTATTCCTCCTGTTTTCATTATAGTACAACCAAGATATTCGAACTTGTCTACAAGTAATTTAACTTAAGTAACCGAAATTTGATAAAAGGAAAAATATGAATACTATTTTTACGTTTGTCGTAATCTAAAAAATATTTTTGTTTTGATTTAAATATTGTGTGTATAATTTGAAACGCTCGGGATAATTCACTTCCGACGTGAATGCACTTCTCATCCCTCTAAACTATAAGATCTTAAAAATGGGCTTCCATTGAACAAACTGTTATATTTATTTGAAAGCTTATAAAATTAACCTTCAAAGTGTTCAACAAATAATGAAATTAAAAAATATTTAGATCTGAAATATGAGGAGTTAGAAATTTTAAATATTTTTATAAATAATTTTAGTTTTGCGAGCGTTTGTAAAATTTCTCTATAAGTTAGACGTTTCAAAATATAAGTGCGTTAGCATAAGCTATAATTTTCCATTGCTGTGATTATAACATTATATATAATCCATTTTGATCCCCTTGATCCCCTCGTATGTGACTCAAATTAAAGGAAAATTGAAATCTTACTTTCATACTTTTGCTCTATTTTGATGATGTAAGATCATAAATTATAGCTTTTTATAGCTTTTGTAAAAGCACAAATTTATTTTGCGAATTATTTCGTTGATATTATAATTTGTGAAACTATCCCCTGTATACTCTAATATGAGTGAACTAATCTGAAACAAATGTTTTAGCAACAGAACCTCGACTAATCACTAGGTTTTTTAATTTTAAAATGAATATCGCGAGAATCCCTGCTTTGGCATGAAAGTGAATCACAGATATAAAATGGTGCGATTTGCTTAAATTACATTTGATACTTAAAATAGTATTTTTCCGCTCAAACAGATAAAAGTAAGTTTGTCGGTTTCTACTCGTACTCTAAACTCAAAAGTCTCAATAAAAAGAAAAAACGGGATAATTGAAACATATCGTGAAATACTATACTTCGAAGCAATGTTCTCCATTATTTGGATCAATAAAGTATACTTTAGGGTTCGTCTTTGTACATCGTAATCGGTTACACTAATATTTAGCGCATAAATCATTCTTCAAAAATACATTTTGTCAAAAAAATTACGGTAAATAATCATATAAAAGTTGGCTAAAGAGATTGTAAAAAATGTTTGACGCTAAGTTGGCACAACTGTCCTCCTCTGTCTTGACGTGAAGTTTCTTCAGCGCGATCTGTCATTTAGTTTGTTTACAGTGCTCTATTTTGTCAGTTCATCTCAAGAGTGTTTTGCGATTTTTATAATGAATTAAAATATCGAACAAAGAATTTGTCTCAAATTTTGTATTGCAAATGGAATTTCGTGTGTCGAATCGCTGAAAATGTTGCAGAAGGCTTTCGGTGAATCGATTTTATCAAAAACACGTGCATATGAGTGGTACAGTTCCTTAAAAAGCGGTCGGGATGTGGTGTAAGATTTGCCTCGCTCTGACTGCTATCAGTGTCTTGAAATGGTGACGGAAAATCGTTATTTAGGGTTTAGAGAGATATCCGCTGAACTTTCTGTGTCTCACGAATCAATTCGTACCTTTGTACACGATTGTTTGGACATGAAATGCATTGTCACTCGACTAGTTCCGAAAGACCTGAATTTTCTTCAAAAACTCAATCGCTTAAAGGTCGCTGAAGACATGCTAGAACGAGTTAATTTCGACCCCACAGTCATAAAACACATTATAACTGTTGATGAGACATGGGTTTATGAGTTCGACATGCAAAACCAGTCAACAAGCTTCGGAATGGCGCGTTCCAACTGAGCCGAAACCACAAAACCACCTCAAAGTCGATCAAAAAAATCTAAGTAATGTTAACGGTTTTCTTAGATTATCGCGGTGTTGTGCACTCGGAATTCTTGGCAGAAGGTCAGACTTTAAATAAAGAAGATTATCTGGCCGTTATGCGGCGTTTGGGAGGGCAAATTCGTCGAAAAAGGTCAGGTTTGTGGAAAGAAAACTCATGGATTTTGCACTTCGACAACGCATCTCAAAAGGCTATCATTGTGAAAAAATTCCTACCAACTCAACAAATATCATCAAACAACCATCGTATTCACCTGATATGGCTCCGGCTCACTTTTTTCTCTTTCCAAAACTCAAATTACTTAGAGATACTCGTTTTGAGTCGATAGAAGGCATAAAAGCGAATTCGCGGCGAGAACTGAAGTCGATTCCGGAAAATGCGAAATTACACTTATTCGTTGGTATAAGTGTAATATTTCGGAAGCGGCCTACTTTGAAGGCGATGCAATAAATTTGAAGGAATAATAAATATTTTATGTTTTATTGACCAATTCCCGTTTCTTTTTTGACAGACTCTATAAACTACTAAACTATAAATGAAAATTGTAATCCTTTCAAACGTTTATATTTTACCAACTTTCTAGTAGTATAAATAAAATCAATATCTCAGAAATAAATTGTAAACCACAAATTCTCAATTATGTTGCGTGCTAAACACTATAAATAATCTCGAGTTACGATTGAATTCATTACGTTTGGCAAATTATTTATTATTGTTGACTTGTGTTGTTAGTTTGTTTTAATATTATACATACGAGTACTTGTATAATACCAACTAAAAAAACAAAAGTATTTGCAATGAAATCGAATATCAATAAAAAATATTAATTTCATTACATGAAATCATAAATATATAATGAACTCGACGTTTTTGTGACGTTCTGAAATTTTACATTTTATATAGTGGCACCCCTAACCGTCAAGTTAAAATGTAACAATACAATATTAATGAATTTTATTAATGTTTTCAACAAGCTTGTGTAGTACATGATCCTTGAACTATATTGTACCCAAGACCAAATCACTACAGTATTATGCAAACGTATGTAGTTTTAAATTAAGAAATTTTTCGTTAAGAAACACATGCTAATTAATTGTTAAAACAGTTGGATACAAGCTAATTGAACTTTGATCCATTACATTAAGCGATTTTTAATGTAGTTCCAATTATCTACATATGCATATTCCATACCATATAGAGAAAAATACAGTGTCAAACATGTGTAGTAATCAGCTTAAAAGTTAGCATAAAGGTTTTTTGTTTATATCCTCACTATATGCTACATTATACTACGATACGATTGTTATATACGAATACTTCCATTTATTATACGGTTTCAGGGTTTTTGTGTTTGCCATTAAATTTTGTACAACAAGATCGTGTTTTGAATATATTGACTAATAAAAAATAATAGTAATAATAATTGTAGTAATAATAGTTATAGTAATAAAAATGTAAATATCGCTAAAATATTTTAATTTATAGTTATACGAAATTATATGGTCTTGTCGACGAGAACTCTTTCCACTTTAAAGACTAAAAAACATTCTGGTGTGTACTCGTATGTGCATGAGAAATTTTATGTATTCGAGTAATACTGGGTGTGATGTGCTAGGTGGTGGCACGTTTTTATTGTTATTATAAATAATAATATTAGTAATAAACAATATTATAAATAGATTTATTGATACTATATATTATACTATTATTACGATTTAATTAAAATAGTTTTGATGTTATAAGTCGTCTAAAAATGCTACGAGCATATTATATTGTGTTAATTTAATTGGTGTACTATAAAAATCCAATTTGAGTTTTGTATATTAATTTCTTTATGTTTTATATTCAACAGTAATACGCCAAGTGTTTTACGTTAATTAGTGAAAAGAATAATGATTTATTGATTTGAAACGAATATATTATGTTCCGTATATATCTGTGGTATTGACAGATAAATTAATATAAAACGTGTGACAAAAGACGCGTAGGTGATTTTCAATTAGTTAAACAGTAATCAATACATTGATTTTAAATAATTGGGTTTTATTAAGAATTTAAAACGCACACACAGCTTCCGTAAAATGTTTCTAAACTGGTTTAATTAAATAATTAGTTTTCGGTTTTGATTTTGATTACTCCAATTTATTTATTATTTAATGCTAAGTCACTCATACAAGTTTTCAAAATAGAGTAGCTACTAGAAAAATGAGTCTTTAACAAGTTGGGTGTGCGCAATTTTATTGTGCGTATTGTGAGACTATATTTACTGTGTAGAGCCCAAAGATAGGTTTCATAAAAGAAACAACAATTAAATACAATGAATAACCATTTCAATCATTGTCCCGACTTGTTGTTTCAACTCGTAACTACAGGTATTAAGCGATTGAAAATTTGATCCATTTCTAATAATCAGGACGTAATCATCGACGATTATTGGAACCTCAAATAATTAAACAAATCAAATTCAGGATTCAGCAATTTGCCAGGAACTCTGTCCTTTACAACCCTCTTTTTGTTGTTTGATTGAAAAATTAACCGGCACATTGTCAGAATTGCATTCGATATGGATATACATATGGTATATGATATTAATTTACAAATAAATGTAAAGGGTGTCATACAGTTTTTATTTCAATTCTATTTTTTTAATTGAAATATAAAGTGCATAGGATAGGGTTATGTATGGAATAACACATCTGGCAAATAACCTCCACAGCTTTACTGATACATACGCACTCGCTTTTGTCGAAATTTTCCATGACCATTTTGCATAAATGTGGCGGAATTTCGTTGATGCAGCGTTGAATCTCCTCCTCCAATGCACGGGTGGATGTGGGCTTGTTCACATAGACCTTTCACTTCAAATAACTCCATAGAAAAAAAAACAATAGTGTTAAATCACATGATCTAGGGGGCCAATTTGATCATCGAAATGGGAGAGTACACGACGGGCTTTATGGCATGTCGTATCGTCTTGTTGAACCCATATGTCGTCCACATCAATATCATCCAAATTAGGCAGAAAGAACTCGGTTATCACGTCGCGATATTGAGCACCAGTAATAGTAATTGTTTGATCAACCTCATTTTCAATAAGTATGGTCCACTGACGTCTTCAGTCGCATCAGACAGTGACATGTCGTGGATGCATTTGTTTTTCGACAATCACATGTGGACTTTCTGAAACCAAAATGCGACAATTTTGATGATTAACGAAACCATCAAGGTGAAAATGAGCTTCATCGCTTAGGACAATTTTGCTTGAAAAATCATGATTCAAACTTTCTATAAAATTTATGAAATATTGTTCAACAATGAAAACGCGTTGTTCTTTCGTGTAGTGCTCACTAATCCTCAACTATCAGCTGTCAAACTTTTCTGACTTCCTTTAGATCCGGGAATACGTTTTCCTAGGAGAACATCTTAAATCAAATACAGGGTGTCCGCCGGGAAGGTATACTACTTTGTTTGTTTATGATTTTTGATTAAATGAAAGAGAATGGATCTTATTGATAAATGTTTTATTTAATGTCGGCAAATATGTATGGAATACAATATCAGATAAATGTCCGCATCTGTTAGCCTCACAAATGCGAGCCCTTTTGAGCACATTTTTCATTACATTCTCACACATTTCACGCGGTATTTCATTAATTTCATCACGAATATTTTGTTTGAGTTGCTCAAGCGTTTCTGGTATGTTTGCATAAGCCTTGCTTTTTAGATATCCCCACAAAAAGAAGTCCGGAGCAGTCAAATCAGGCGACCGTGGAGGCCAATCAACATCACAATTTTTTGAAATAACTTGTTGTGGAAAGAGTTCTCGCAGTAATTCCATTGTAATCCTGGCTGTATGCGATGTGGCACCGTCTTGTTGATACCACATGTTAATCAAGCCCAAAGTATGCAGTTGTGGCGTTAAAAAGTTTTCAATATCACGATATCGCTCGTTCACAGTTACCGTTACGCCGTTTTCATTTTCAAAGAAGTAAGGTCCAATGATTTCTCCTGACCAAATTGCACACCAGACTGTCACTTTTAATGGATGTAAAGGTGACTGATGAATAATGTGAGGGTTTTCCATTGCCCAGAACCGACTATTCTGTTTATTCACATATCCATTTAAATGAAAATGTGCCTCGTCACTCATGATTTTTTCATGAAAATCGGGGTTGTCATGTGCGAGCTGTAACATCCTATTTCCATATGTACGGCGGCGTAAATGGTCTTGTGGAAGAATTTGCCACGTGTCTACTTCACGACTGTTAAGTATGAACTGTCAATACTACTATTCGCCTAAATGGCGGCAAAACAAAGTAGTATACCTTCCCGGCGGACACCCTGTATTTGAATTACCTACTTTTCACAATGTTTTCTTGTTTTAAAAAGGACTAACCTGTAATGAAAATATATAAAAATATTTGAACTATAAAGATGAAGCTTAAATCAGTGTTGGGTATAGAAAAATTACAAACGTCAGAATGGAGATTGGGGAAATTAATTTTTAATGTTCAACGTTATAACAAAGCACCTACTAAACACATTTTTTTATTCACATGTTTTTTTGTTTCGCAAAAATAAGTTTTTGAATATTTTAAAAAACAATTTCAAAAAGTTTAAAATCACTCGATCGAATTCAACGTATTAGGCCATCATCAGATGGCTATCATACTTCTGATGATGGTCTTACAAGCCGAAATCGATCGATTGATTTTTTAAACTGTTTGAATTTTTTTTTTAAAATTACATATGCAAAAATTTATTGTGTCAGTGTGAAGTGAAGTCAGAAAGAGAAGTATTTTGTTTTAACAAATTCTTTTTGTTTTGAAGTGTATTAGAGAGGCAAATAAAAAATTGTATGCGATTTGCATATTTGCAGAAAAGCGAAATTTAAAAGTGAATTTTATTTTTTCATACATATTTTCTATTCATTTATAGATCTCTTGTTTTATTCTCTTTGGGTATAATTTAAATTTAAATATGATATTAATTGACTAAATATTATTATTTTTTTATAATTAATATAACCTGTTCTACCCCCCACAATAAGCTTTTAAACCATGTTCAGCGTGTGTCAATTGAATTAACAAGAAGTCGAATAAAAACTTACTATGTATGCCGTTTGCGTTGAAGGTTCAACTTTCAATATATACAGTCAGAGTTAACTTGTAGTTAACTCGACCTAATCCACAAAAATTCTGAGGTCGAGTCTGTTTAAAAAATTCGAATTAAACGGGGTCGAGTCGAAAAGCAACAACAAAAATAAAACTAAAATAAAAAGAAAACAAAACAAAATTATTAATTTTTATTTGGACGAGCAATGGTATCTAACTTCGAAAGCATATTTTTTTGCGATTTTTTCCGATTTTAATTTATTCAGTTTTCGTTAAAATAATTTGCATTCATCTATAGACATTTTGAAACCTTGTTTGGACTCGATGCTAAGATAACTCTTCAATATAAGCGTTAACTGCTAGTTAACCTGAAGATAACTATAACTTGACGACTCGCAATGTAAATCGTATAATGGTTAACACTTCCTGTTTTTATAATACACAACGAAGTTCGTGTAGTGGCATTCTCATATTTTTTTTAAAAAATGAATGCTAATATAGCCCTTATTCTAATTTATTTAGTTTTGAATACACTTTTCAGTACGACTGTTAAGGTTGAAGACGTCATTATGGCTTACCGTTAGTTTAATAAGTAGTATAGTTTTGTTTGCATTTAGTTTGCATTTAAAAAATATTTTTACGTTTAAACAATCCACGGTTTAGATTAAAGTAAAAATTTTTACATTCGTTTGAAATAGTATTCATGTGACCTTGCCATTGTTATGCCATTTTGTACAGCAATGCTTACATTCCTAAAAGAACCAGAGATGGTTGAAATTCACTCATACAAAAATGTAAGCTAATCAAAACGGGAAATTGCTCGAAAAATCAATCCTTCTAAAGGATATGGAAGTATAGATATGGTATAAGGAAACACACGAAAGGAGATTCCAAAATAAGCAATCGTAATACAGAGTTAAATCGTCCTTTCACTACGTCAGCAAATTGGAGTTACCGATAGGTAAGTGACAAGTTCTGAATATTTCGTAGTTTTCAAATAGTATAACTTGAAAGAAATCGATAAAATGCTAAAGAAGAATCAAAAGGAATGTGTATACTTTGGTTGTACACTAGCTAAAACGGGTGGAACAGATGAAGACATAAAGCGAATCCACAAAGTCAACTACATTCAACATGTTGTATATTCTGCAATGCTAAGCTAAGAATGCTAAATTCGTGTATGAAATCAGTGTTGCTGTACGGTTGCGAAACCTGGAAGCATATACATAAGATCAACAGTAAACTACAGGTGTTTGTAAATAAATGTCTTAGGAGAATACTGCGGTGTTTCTGGCCCAACAAAAATAACAATTGTTTAGCTCCTTAAACAAACGAATCAAACAATCATTGGGACCGAAATAAGAAAGCACAAGTGGAGGATGGATTGGTAAGCTGAGTAAATCACTGCCTGTGTCACTGAGCGGAATCCCCAAGAGAGAAAAGGAAAGTCGGACAACCAACTGTAACGTGGAAACGAACGATACTAGCAGAGATGAAGGATCGCACAAGTCATGGATGGAAATCAAAGCAATAGCACCCAACAGAGCTAGATGGTCCAGCCTAGTAGGCGCCCCTTATCTCTTAGATTGTGGATAAAGGAATAAAACGAAACATCAAAATTTCACGGCTTGAGTTCGCCAGGAAATATATGGTTTTCAGAGAAAACTGGAAGAACGTGACTTTTTCGGATGACAAAAATTTAATTTAAATAAGCCTGAGGTGTAATTTTTTATTGGCATGTTTTACGCAAATATCTCTGAATTTGGGATGTGGTAGCTTAGTAGTTTGGGCAGTATTTTCGTTCACTGCTAAGATCCCTCATTTCATTTATCACAACAAAATCTAATTCAAATGATTACACACAATTGTTAGAAGGAATTTTTATCACATTGGTGCAAGAGAATGTGGAATAAAACTTATTTTTCAACACGATAATGCAACAACTCATACATCTGCTGTTACCAGCGGCAGTAGTTGGCGTGCAGAACTGATATAAACCAAATCGAGTACTTGTCGATTTACAACAACTTCCTCCGGCCCGAAGTAAGTGCAACGATTTAAAATTTGGAACATGGAATGTACAGTTCCAGCCCGTAAAGCCTCTACCAACTCTCGATCAGGCATCTCAGTACAAGCTCGGTTGCACTAAGGAAATTGGACTTATGGGCAATGACATCATCATGCCGAAGCAACAACTTCCACAACAAACCATAAGATTGAAAGAACAAAATATAAATTGATGTGTTTTATGTTTGTGTTTGAGATATTTAACAGGATTTTATCTACTATGTTTTTTTGAACTGTAGAAAAGTCATGTCGTACGACATCTGTTATGAACTTCATTTTACGAAATTCTGAGAACATATATTTACGAATAATCGACATATGTATATTTATTAATAAACAATTAATATACATTTTAATTATATTTAAAACACATTCTTCACTTTATTTATTGTTTAAGACACAAATTCATGTTTCTGTATTTTATTGAAGTGCTGTTATGCTCGGTCTTCAAAAAATTTTGTCATGGCAAAGAGCAATGTCATGACAAAAATGTATTTTTTCACTGAGGACTTCCACCAATATGTATTACCATGTCCTCATGAACCAGGTTGGGGTTAGGTTGAGTTTCCATGGAGTAGAGTTAGGTTGAGTTGAAATTGTGACACCCACTAAGTAAATTTAATTTTATTCGTGCGTAACAATCTCTTATGTGTATTTATTTATATGCCACGAAAATTATTTTTAAATACTTTTTTATTTTAAATATGTATACATATTTGTAGTTAAATGTTGAACTAATAATATAAATTTCATTTACATTAAGAATGAAAATTATTCATTCCGCCATTTTGAATTTCAACTCTACTCAATCCCATTAGTTTCATCGAGCTCAAATAACTTAACGAAAACTCAACTTTACTCTGTTCCTCTGTTCTAATTCCAACTGAAGCGACTTTCAACTCTGCATGGAAACAAGATATAAGTAAAATCTTTTTATGTTCTCTGTTTTGTTTAATTGAGCCTAAAATACAATTTTCTATTCATTTTGTGAAATATTCTCTTTATCAAGACGTAATGCGCATGATCATATACAAATCAATACAAATACATTTAGTCATGCATTCTATAGCGTCATGATAAAATTAGGCGAGTGAAAACTGAGCATTAGAGTATGTCCGATTTGTTTTTGATACGTGGAGAAAAATAAATTTGTTATTGTGTCATTAGATAAGCTCAATTAAAAAATTGAAGAAAAAAAGATGTTTTCAATAAGAACAGGTTTTTATTTTACATATTCCTGCTTTAATGAGTAGAACCGCCATGGTTGGAAATAACTTTCAAAACACGATTACGCCTAGAATCATACAGTGACTTTTAATAATTCAAAGAAACCTTTGTCCATGATGTTTTTAAGGCTCAATTAAGGATTATCTGTCTTGAAACTGCTTCGTTTGCGTAAACCTCTCTCACAAACTATTCCCAAACATTCTCATTATGTTTAAGTCCGAAGAGTTTCACGTTTTCGGCTTGGATTCAGGGTGTTACTATTTTGCCTATATGAATCGGGACTGATAAATCCATCGAACTGGTCCAAAAATATTTTTGAATTATGAAAACGCATTTTCTAGAATGAATTTATATGATGTTGCAGTCATTTTTGAACTTTAATAGGAAATAGCTTCCCAGATCATTATGTCGCCTTCTCTGCTATGGTGTCTGCCCAAAAAACGCTCATCCTTTCGTATATCGTGAAAATAAAAATTATAACCGGCGGAGCCGTTGTCCATATTGAATTTTTTTTCTCATCAGAAAACACAACTTTTCTCCACTTGTTCATCCATAACATTTTTTCCTCGCCAAATTGTAGCTGTTTTTCTTTGCGGTGTTTGTTAATTGGTGTTTTTTTTTAATTTTTTGCGCGAACTATTTGTTGTGTTTGCTATATTATGTTATCTAAAAAAATTTAAAGTTTCCAATAAAAATTTTGTATTGTACACAAAAATTATATTTGTAAACAATATTATTTAATTCTAGTAGATATTGGTACCAACATATTTGTGTCTAATAAAGAAAATACAAAATTTTTATTGAGAACTTTTAATTTTTGTACAAAACATAATATAGCAAATAAGGCAAATAGTTAGATTTTCTGAAAGCTAAGAGTCTCAACTATGTTTCCATTAAAAAATATTTAATATTTACTAGAGTTTGTTAAGAGTTAAATGGTTCAGAAAGAAAAAATTTCTTACAAAAAATAGAATTCGAAATTTGAAATACTTCTAACTAGATACTCGTAGTTATAATTATTATACCTTAGAGAAAGTTAACAGCCTTTTATTGAAACTGAAATAACTTGAATATAAAAATGGTTATTTCTCAAGATATTGAAGTTTCTTTAATACAAGGTGCTTTGTTGGAAGGCTCCTCTTTAAACGTTTATAACTTAATAGGGGGGCTTTAACGTGCGAAGTAATAGAAGTAACCTCACTTTCGTTTTGATCAAAGAATCGTGTCAGATACTTTAGGGACACCCTGTATGTACTGTTTTTTATATCGAGTTTGGTTGAACCCGAATTTTTGAGTCGTTTACATATGTTTTCTTATAATAAGTCGTTGATAGTTCAAAGTAAACCCAGAACTAATTTTCGAATTATGCAGTGAAATATTATGAATATAGTTCGATTTAAAAATATTTGATAATATTCGCAGCATCATAGTTTTCTACATATACTCGTATGGTAGGTATTCCTATCCTCAACGAATAATTTTAAAACATTTATGATCGTAAAATAAATATTTCAATATGGTCGTTATTGTCTAAATTGTTACCGTTTGGAAAAGCAATTTTTTAAAAATTATAATTAATGATTTTGAAAATATTAGGTGTACAAATGTATTTCCGACCTTTTTATAGAGGTGTCGTTAGTATCACTGCTTGCATATTATTCAGTCGTGCAATACTTGTTATTTGGAGGTTAGATGTCAAGCTTGAATAATTACTAGTGACACTTGTTCAAAGCGTATACAACAATTATTTTCATGTAATTGAAAATGGCGAATTTTATGTCAATAACAGCATTTGCGGGAAGTTTTTCTTCAGTATTTTTTGTTGAAGAAAAGTGCAGCGGAAACAAATCGTTTGCTTGTGGAAGTTTACGGTGAACATGCTCCATCGAATACAACATGGAAAGAGTGGTTTCAACGATTCAAAGTTGGTGATTTTGACGTAAGAGGCAAAGAACGTGAAGGCGGACCAAGAAAATTTGAAGATACAGAATTAGAAGAATTGCTTGATGTAGACCCTTGTCAGACCGATAAACAATTAGTAGAAGAGTTGAATATTACCCAACAATGTGTTTCGCAACGTATATATGCAATGGGATTGGTTCAGAAGCTGGGAAATTGGTTGCCACACAAATTGAAAGAACAGGACATGGAGCGTCGGAAAACCATGTGCGAATTGTTTCTTCAATGATAACAATGGTAAGGGGTTTTGCTTCGGATCATCACACGCCAATCAGCGTGGGTCAGCAAAAGCAAATATCCATGGTTCGAAGGTGATGCTTTGTATTTGGTGGGATATGAAGGATGTCGTTTATTATGAGCTGCTGAACGAGCGTGAAACCATTACGGGACAAGTTCATCGACGACAACTGATGGCTTTAAAGCAAGCTCTAGCTGCAAAACGATCGGAATGGGACAAAAGGCACAATAAGATTATTTAGCAACATGACACCACTAGGCCACATGTTGCTATACCTGTCAAAAACTACTTAGACACAAACTAATGTCTTTCAGTTCACTAAAGAAGGTCGGAAATACATTTGTACAACCCATATTTTGTACAAAATTTTGACTTTTGATGTATATTATTCTGGAATATTATTCGGTTTAAGCACGAAATTTTATTATGGTATACAGCTAAATTATTTTTAACTATCGAGAAATTAATCAATTTCAATTTAGTGTCCCAACGAACAATTTTTTCCGTTTTATTTTTGGAATTTGTTTTGGAGCCCGGGGATTGAGGACGTACGACTATAGATATATTTGCTTTAGGGCACTAACCTAAAAATAATATCATAAACTTAATATTACTTCCAACAAATGCCGTATAATATAATATAACTACATCTTCCATTTTATCAAACACATAAAACCTGATTATGCCAACCGCCTTCTTCTGTAGTTAAATAAAAATCTACACATTAACTCAAAATTAGTACATATTAAACGATTCTAATCACATCACAAGAAAACAAAATTTAAATAACGAAATAAAAAAAAATTCTTTCATTTATATTTAATTTCAGTTTTATTTTTATTACTTATAATTAAATTTATCTTTATGTTAAAGATAATTAATTGAAAATGTAAATATAATTTATATATTTTATTTCGTTTCTACTACACAAAAAAAAAAGTTTTAAAATTAAATTTAAATATTTGTAAGAAAATAAAAATGAAAAAAATTACTTCCGCTATAATAATTTTGTTCGTTTTATTTTTTTTATACATTTATATATACATATTTTTTATTTTCTTCTGAAAATATCTTAAAGAAAAGTTTTATTTCTTTTCATTACTTTCTTGTAATTTTCTTATATTTATTTATACAATTTTTTTATGTTTTCCATATTTTTTTATTTTTAGTAAGTTAAAATGGGAAAATTTTTCCATATCATTTTTGTATTATATAGGAAGAAGAATATTTGTTATTTTCTTGTTTTTAAACATTTTTTTATTATACGACTAAGGAAATGGTCGGTTGGTGCACATTAAATCAAAGTTCCTTTGAAAATTTCTTTTATATTTATAGTACGTTTCCCATTTTCCAAGCTAAGCCAATTGGTCACATCGAAATTTATAAATAATAAATTAATAAGCTGTTATATAAAATCAGACAATATATATTTGTGTGTGTAATTATGTACATGTGTGTTTATATGCTCGCGAGTTGTAATTGCCTAACAAAATACAACAATATTAATCAATTCCGATCTGATTCAATTTCCATTTTAACAACAACAATATTACAAAAATCTCGATTCAATTTAAAATAATTTCATGATTTCATTTTTGTTCTTTGATTTGCGATGTTGCTGATATCAATATTGGGTGGAAGTAAAATTGGTATGGGCTCGATTTATGATTGTATACACGTTCAAACTGCGGACCATGATAATTTTGGTATCAACCCAATATTTTTTTATTAAACTTAACAAACATCTAATCTGTATATAGCAGCAGTGTTCAACTACTGAGAGGAACATTTAATAGTTGATTTAAGATTTTATGGTTATTGCATTTTTATTATTATTACGACTATTGTTAATGTTATTACTATTATCATCGTGAATTTTTTTTATAATTTTATTTCCAATAAAATTCGTTTAGTTGGCAAAAAATATAAAATTGCAACGCTTTATGGGGCGCTATTTGTTGCTCTTGCTTCGCAATTTTTTATTGGCAGGATTTTATTGTATGTACAATCGAATTCAAGTAAATAACCTTGTGTTCACGTATAAATAATTATATCTTCGCGAGGTTTTATAGGTCTTTTTAGTGTTATTTTACGACGGTAATATATTGTGTACTATTAAGTTCTGGCATTCGATATAATTATTTTGAATTGCTAAATTTACATTTTTATAAAAATGACGGAAAATTCTATTTATTCGATCGATGTTGCTTATTTATTTCGAATAAATGCAACGCATCCTATAACGTCATCATTTATTGGCCTAGAAAAATCAAGGGATGAACGAATCACCATTACTTTTTCGAAAAGACAATTATTATCCATTTAAATAAAGTGATCATTTTTTCTTGATAGCTATTGAAGCTATTTTTGTCAAAAACCATTTAAATTAAATAGTGCAAAGTTAATTAGTTTTAGGTTACATTTTCAATTAAAACGCCAATTAAATTAACACCCATTTTATTTTGATTTTTTACAACATTCTTTTCATCCACAACAGTCAAAAAATTAAAAATTTTAATATTTTAATTTAAATATTATTCTTATGCATTACGAAATGTCGAAACCAAAATAAAATACATTTTTAGTTTACAATTTTTTGATCACTATGGTATTGCAATTTCGTCACCTTGAGAGATTAATCAAAATTAAAATCACTGGATATTATTTTTTCCCCTATTTTCTTATAAAATGAATGCAACATTATACGATTTTTCATTAGGAGTTGCACTTTTGAAAAATTTGAAATAGATTAGTTTACATTTGAAAAAAATTTAAATTAAATTAATTAAATTATTCGACTAAATGCTTAAGAGGTAGGTTAGTTAAGACTCTGTCACCCAAAAACTTTTCCTCAAAACAACCAAACCGTAAAGCCTGAATGCCAATACGCAATATGCTAGAATTCAGTCAAAAAATGTTTTTTTTTGAAATTATTTATTAACTACTTGATTTATTGTTTGTTTAAGGCCATAGAATTAATACTCTCTTTTAATTCGCTCGCATACCATCCATCCATTCGCTTAATAACACAATTAGATCTAATTGAAAAGATTATGAGAAATTACGAGATACTTAATTTTGAGTCCACAACCGACTGTTGTTTAGTATGCTTATTCAAACAATTATGATTATTAAATTTATTATACATAAATATATAAATTTATTATTTATCCATAAAATTGAAACAAATATATGTTCTTTAATTTCAGGTATCAAATGGTCCAATAAGTACACATTTAACACCAATTACAACCCATTCGATATCGTCGCATACGACGGGATTGAGTAATAAAACAGTAACAACAATACCACCAGTGGCAGCAAAAATACCAACCACATGTACAAGCACAATGTCACCGTCAACTAAAATTACACAAAACTCAATCTCATCCCCAACATCATTAATTGCATCAACAGCAACATTAGGAAATTTACTAACCCCACCATTGACAACAATAGCTAATGGTTATAGCAGTTCACCGATTCCCCCAAATTCGGCAACACATCCTTTATCAACGTCTAGAATAAGTTCATCGCCGCCCGATGCTAATAGCGTGGGAGGTAGTTTACATTTAACAACAAATCAAAATAATATTAGTTTAAATAATAGTAATGGAAGTCTAAATGGTTTGGTACCAACGCCTCCATCATCGTTACCGGTAGCGGTGCCGCAACAGCCACCGGCAGCGGCACCAACTGGCCCTCCGGCGATAACACATGCTCCTGGTTTAGACAGTGCGACTGCTGCAAGTGGCCGAACAAATAGTCCTGCTGTGGCGACGAGTGCAGTACCATCGGCGTCGGGACCCACATTAAATGGAGGTATTAGTTCGCCAATCGTAGCAACAAATGGTAGTATGCCGCCATATAGACCACTCGGATATCCTCTCTATGCACCCTATAGTAATTTACATCATAGTCCGTACTTACCACCCGCCGTACCGTCTCCTGCCGCATCACCGCGCACTGTTGATTCCCGAACAAATCGGGAATCGCCGCTGGTTATGTCATCAAAGTCTGTGCGCCCAATAACACCCAGTTCCGCAAGTAGTTTAAATAGTTTATCATCTACCCAACTGCCATCACAATCATCTGGCATTTCCATTATGTCAAACCTCAGGGACCAGCAACAATTACAACATTCACAAGCGCAACAGCAATCTTCAATGCAAATTTCAACACATCCATTATCCGGATCACAAACAGTTCGAACACATTCCCCTCGAGGGCATAGCCCGACAAGGGAACGTGATAGTTATAGGTAAGATGAATTTTACAAATAAGCGGTTTTGATAATTAGTAGAACTAATTTTATAATTACATTTACAGTAGTAGTGTTAGCAGTTTATCAAGGTCATCAGCAACACCGGGATCAGCTGTCGCATTTGGAAGTGGCGGGTCCGGAGGTACACAGCCTGGCCCATCGCCCGCATTGCCATATAGTACGGCAAATTCTGGCCAGTCACCCATACCCATACAAACATCGGTACCAGGTTCATCTAGTCTCTCTTATCCTAAAACTTCGGTACCATCACAATGGCCAAGGTTTTTATTACTATTGTAGTTCTATTTTTTATATATATGTATATATTATTTATTTTATTTAATTCAGCTCAACACAGTTGTCGCCGGCGCCCAATACATCTCTAACACGACCAACTCCACCTCCTGTTCCGGTTTCAATGTCATCTATGCATGCAATGTCATCGTCAGCAACACATACAGGTTTCCCTCCTCCATTATTTACTGCACCATTACCACCGCCGGCGGTTCCCACAACAACGACAGCACCCCATCCATTTTCGGCAGAAGTATTATTTCAACCCAGTAAAGGTAGATTTTTCATAAATTTTGATCCATTTGAAATTACAAAATATTTTGGTTTTGAATTTCAGTTGATCAAACCGATCTACTTCGTCGTGAATTGGATAGTCGATTTCTTGATCGAACTGGTTTAGGTGGCGTTCCATCAGCGCCTTATCTTCGCCAAGAATTACACCATCACCAACACCAACATACGCATTTACATCAACACCAGACGATGCTGTCGTCTGCGCCATCGGCCCCAGCGCCACTATTCCCACCACCCCTATTTAAAGATATTAATAAAATTGGTGCAGTCGATTCGCCGTTTTATAGAACGGGTTTAGGTATGCCAGCGTATCCGGGCTACTCACCGAGTTTACTGCATCCCGGTTTAAGTGGTTCGACACCATTCGTGCCGCCAACGCATCTACCCAATTTTGCACCAAAGGTATGTAGCAACTAGACAATTTATTTTATTATGACGGCTTTCATTTTATGTTATTTTAACTTTAACTATATCGGATAGTTTTTGTTGTAATTATTTTATAAATAAAATCATCCAGCCCTAAACATTAGAACAATCATCACTGGTACTTGACACTCACATACATTTTATGTTTTGTTTTATTTTAATTTATGTTTGAATGCTGAATACCAAGTTTGATTTGAGTTTTATTTTGTTTTTGTTCTTTTTTACTTTGTTTTCGGTTTTCTGTGTTTTACTTACTCAGGGAAGTGACATTCTCGCCGCTAATTTTGCATGCGGTTTTCCCGCGGTTATATTTTAACGATAAGGCCAAAAACAAGCAAGGAAAAATAAAAACAAATTTTTAAATATTTGATACCGACATTTAGCCAAAATTTAAAAAAAAATATTTGGACCAAAAACGCTTTTTTTTGTTCGCAGCAGCCAACTCCTGCGGTAGATCCTTCTAAGCCTAAACAAGTGGTAGGTGTCCATGAAAAGTGTGTGATTTTTGTTTGAGTTTTTTTTTACATTTTTTTACTTTTTTTTTATACACAAGAAAAAAGGAAAATTTTTCATATTTCATCAATTCATCATCAGAAAAAATCTAGCTAAGATTTTTTTTATGCTTATTTAGGATTAACTTTTAATTTTAAGTATCTTTTGTATATTTGGAAAATTATTTGGGTAAAAGATTTTTGGAAATCGTGTATAATTTAATACATGAATTCGCCAATCTTTCACTCAATTGATACTTGTTTAATTTTTCACCAATATAAATTTAAAGTTAATTACTATTGCGTTAGTTAAATGTTAGTAATTTAATTATTCAATTAGTTTTTAAACCAAACAAAAAGTTAGTTTTACGTTATTCTAATCTTTTTTTATCATTATCCAAATCGTTTAACTCAACAAAATATGTTTACGTATTATTGGTAAATGTACCAATTATCGAATAAATTACTCGGCTGATTAAAATTAGTTTGGGGTCCTTTAATTTTTCGGGATATTTAAACATCTTTAAAAGTTCAAAGATCATGGCTGAAAGTTGGTGTATTTGTACTTTCATCTTGCCGGCTTTGTTACATTAAAATCATTTCGATTCCGAAGGTTTAAAATCCGAAAACCTTTAATATTATTTTGGTGAAAAATACTAGTTTGAATTTTAATTAGTTAAAAATACTACTTTCGTAACAGAAAACTAAATTTTCTAATAAAATATTTCCGTCTCAAAAATAGAAAACTGGTAAATGGAATGCAATGCATGTACGTATTGCGTGGGAAATTTATCATCACCAAACAAAAGCAAGTTCCGATAAGACTGTACAACCAAGTTTTGGTGTAAAATCAACGGACATGCTAAGGACACCTCATATATTTCCACCCTCTGTGGCCGGACCAAGACCGCATGAACTACCCGCTTCAGCATTTCCACCATCTGGTTTATCGGGACGACCTCCATACGAAACTGCATCAATACCAACGAGTTTTTTAGGTGCACCTAGTCATTTAGGTAGGTTATCTAAATCACAATTTGTTAATATTTGTAAAATGTTTCATTTATTAATATCGTTTTAGTAGGAGGTGGTGTTTCACCCTTTGGCCGGTATGCACCACCGTTTGGTGGTTCACCATTTTCCGGAATGTCGCCATTTACCCGTGAAATGCAATTAGGAGCGCAGCTTGGATCGGTTCCTGATCCTTGGCGAACGTAAGTATATACAATTTAATTTTTGGATCATTCTAATGACGTGAGTTATTTTTTTGATATAAGCAGGATGCCAAGAGCGGTTGGGGCATATCCGCCACCATCGGCGCAAAGTGCGTGGGCATTAAAACCTGATCCTAGTATCGATGCTGCAAGACGGGAAGCTGAGGAGCGTGAACGCGAGATGCGAGAACGCGAACAAAGAGAAAGAGAACGGCAGAGAAGGGAACGTGAAGAACGTGAAAGACAACAAAGAGAAAAGGAAGAAAAACTTAGAAAAGAACAACAAGAACGTGAAAGAGAAAGAGAACGTGAACGCGAAAGGAGAGAGCGAGAGCGCAAAGAAATGGAAAGGAGAGAGATGGAACGAGAGAGACTACTGCAGCAGCAACGATTAGTGGAGAGTAATAAAATGGCAGCGGTAAATGCACAACGTGATAGATCACCCATACGAAATGGTAACGACTCGGATATCAGAATAAAAGAAGAACCTCGAAAGGATGAAGAACTTTTAATGCGAACAGATCCACGTTATCACCCTGCGACACATGCAGCTCATATGTATATGGCAGCCGGCCGCCATGGACCGCAACTGCTTGGCCCTCCACCTCCGCATTTAGCACGCTCAATGATGCATGGCCCACTTGGGGGTCAAATGTCTCATTTCCCACCACCGCCTGGGCCTGGGTGGCCAACTGGTATAGATCCGTATCGTGATCCTTATCGTCTCGACCCAATGCACTCGCTGCGTTATACGCCAATTATGGACGTGATTCGCGCTCAAGAGGTTTACGCTGCACATTCGGCCGCCCATCTTCGCTCGAAAGAGCCTAGTCCTGTACCACCGCATCACCGTATGCAACAGGGTTCATTGAAACCACAATCATCACATTTAGGAGTACCGCAAAATTCTCATCAAGTTTCGATGGATGTACATAAAAAAGATGATCAGTCACAGCCACGATGATAAAAAGTTAAATTTTTATTTCAAATTTTTATTTAATTTTAAAACTACGTTCTAATTTAATTGAAAACTAAACCATTCAATTAATTTTCGTTTATTTGGAATGAATCTCAAAATATTACAAACAAAAAAAAACACAAAAACAAAAGATATATTTAAAAATAAGAAAAGGTGATAATTATAATTAATGAATTAATTAATTAAAATTAATAAGAAAAACAAAAAGTAAGTAATTTAATTAAATTTTTAATAATTAAAAATGAAATGAAAATAGTAAATAATTAATTTTTTATATATACATATATAAATCAATATATATAATTTAATTTAGTTTTTGTGATGTTAAAAACCAAAATAGACCAAATTTATTAATTTGTAAATATTTAAAATAAAAAAAACAATTAATTAAAAATTAATTAAACAACGTAGAATTATATAATTTTTAAATTTATTGGTTTTTCATCATAAAATTTCTTAATTTATTTTAATTATGTATTATTAATTTTTTTGTACAAATAAAGTTAAAAATGAAAATAAATAATTATTTTATAAATAAACAAAATCTATATGTATATATACATATTTATTTAAATATATGTATATATAACTTAAAAGACACAAAAATTTAAAAAAAATTAAAAATAATAAACGATCATAAATAATTAGTAACAAAATTCAAATTAAAAAAAAGATTAGTTGTTGTGTGTGCCGCGCTTAATTATTTATTTTTCGATACAAAAAAAATTACAAAAAATAAAACTCAAAAAAATACAAAAAAAATGAAACAGAAAAATTATAAATATTATAAATATATTAAAAATTATTATAATTAATTATTGTAAATTTAATATAAAAAACAACATTTTTTAGTTAATAATAATAAAAATTATTTAAAAAAAGCAACAGATTAATTAATTTAATAATTAATTATTATTACTCTAATTATTATTATTAATTTAAAAACAATATATAAATATATATGAAATATGATAATAATAAATTAATTATTATTATGATATGAGGAGAAAAAATTAAATAAGGTTATTATTATTTTATTATTATTTTTTTAATTTAAAATTTATATAGAAAATTAAAAATAATTTAATTTAATTATTAAAAAAAATCCCAAAATGTTTTTCTATTTTGAAGATATTAGAGTGAGGTGTAAATTGTGCCAAAGTTAAGGTCGCCTTCTCGATACGCTGTTGCTGGTTTTAAAGTAAGTAAACTTACATTTTTTGATTAGATTCTTTGATTTTGATCGGCATGATCAAAAGTAGTCGATCGTACACTCTGAACTGTGTACGGTAATCGAAACAGTTTTTTGAGTGTTTGTTGTAATAATATCTAGTTAATATAAGGTTGGGGAAAAAGAAATCAATTTTTTTTACGTTTATTTCGGGAGTTTATTTAATATGGTACAATCATTCTTTTTGGTTCAAATATTTTTTTTTTTTTTTTTTTTTTTTATATATATTTATTTATTACAACTGATTTACAAATCATCTAGTAATTTATCTTTCATAATTTATATTCTTGTTTGGAGGGTTGTAGCCCTTTGGCTAGTCCCCTTTACAATTTTATTATATTTTTAGTCGATCCTGATTGGATCTAGTAGATCATGCGGTTTCTTCCTTCGCAGCCGTCTTACTAGGTTTGAATCATCCAACATACGACGTATCTCAGCATTTTGGTGTAGACTAATACGTTGCATGTGTTTTCTCGCGTGTTTGCTTATTTCTTCACTAACGAATTCCATCTTCAGATCTCTATGGAGGTTGTCATTTCTTATGTACCACGGTGCATTAACTATTCCACGAAGGACTTTGCTTTGGAATGACTGGATGATATTGACATTGGTTTTCTTTGTACAGCCCCAGAGCTGAATACCGTAAGTCCACACAGGTTTTAGGATTTGCCGGTATAGTAGCAATTTATTATGTAGAGTTAGCTCAGAATTTCTTCCTAAGAGCCAATCCATCTTTCTGTATTTGATGTTTAACTCTTCTTTTTTCTTTTTCACATGCTCTTTCCATTTTAGTTTCGCGTCTAGAGTCATGCCTAGATATTTTGCCGTATTTGCATAGGGAATTTGCTGGGAGTTCAGTTCTACTGGTATCCAGTTGACCTTCTTGTTGGTAAAGTTTACGTGAACAGATTTTGTTTCATTAAGTTTTATTCGCCATCTCTTGGTCCAGGTACTGACAATATTAGTAGCTCTTTGCAATTTGCTTGTAGATTCTTCTATGCCATTAGCAACTGCTAAGATGGCCGTATCATCCGCAAACGTCGCTATGTTAGTATCCTCTATCGTTGGCAGGTCCGAGGTGTATAGAACATATAAAGTTGGTCCCAGAACGCTACCTTGTGGTACCCCTGCTGATATTTTCTTTATTTCTGAGTATTCGCCATCTAATTTAACTCGAAAGTGTCGGTTAGATATGTAAGATTTTAGACTTTCATAAAACTGCTTTGGTAAGTCTCTTTGTAATTTATATTCCAAACCTTTATGCCATACTCTGTCAAAGGCCTGTGCTACATCCAAGAAGACGCTTGAACATACTTTCTTTTTTTCAAGTACGTCTTCAATTATGTTTGTAATTCGGTGTACTTGTTCTATTGTTGAATGATTTTCTCTGAAGCCAAATTGATGTGGAGGAACAAGATTTCTTTCTGCTATTATTGGTTTTAGTCTCTTTAGGAGTAGTTTCTCGAATAATTTTGAAATTATTCAAATATGCGCCATGTTTTTCGATAACTCGTTGCTATTTAGAAATCAATTTCATTATGCAGTTTTGCCAAAACGCCTTGTTCCTATTATCAAAAAACTGAGATAGCCAGTTTTCACAAGCCTCTCTTGGGGAAATCTTTACACCACCAAGAGGGTATGGCATTTGCCATGGACAAAAAGAGATGGTAATCGCTTGGTGCCAGGTCCGGGCTATAAGATGGATGCATAATAACCTCCCAACCAGGCTCTCGGAGTTTCTGGCGAGTCATCATGGACGTATGAGGCCTGGATTCACCGGCGTTCGACCATGGTCGTTTCCGCTCGACATTCTCGTATGTGACACATTTCTCGTTGGTAGACACCATCCGCTTTAGAAATGGCTCGATTTCGTTCCGTTTGACCAAGGATTCGCAAATGGAATCTTGGTCCATTAAGTTTTTTTGCGTGGACTTGTGCGGCATCCAAACAACGAGGTTTTTAAAGCCAGTCTTATTCAAATAGTTTGAAACTGTTTTGTGGTCGATCTTCAGCTCCTGGGCGATGCTATGATAGCTCGGCGGTCTACTTCGATAAGTTTTAGGATTTTATCGACATTTTCGACGATAGGCCTTCCAGTGCGTGGGTGCATCTTTGATATCAAAATTACCGGAACGTAATCGACGAAACCAAAATTGCACATGATTGACTTTGACATTATCGGGACCATAGACTACATTCACACCGCCTTAGTTGCTTTGTCGTCTTTATCGAAGCAAAATTGTAAAATACAGTGAATTTTCTCTTTGTTTACCTCCATCCTTGACACGCTATAACTCACAATTGAATCGATCAATCAAAACAAAGTCAAAATAATGTTTTTAGTACATGACTCCCTCTTTCCAACGAGTATAGGTATGTCCTAGTGAGACAAATATATCACGAGATATACATCACTAAAGCCATCTATCGAAGAAATAATGGATTTATTTTTCCCCAATCTATTATTATTATAATGAGGTATTTTCCTCAAAACATTGATGATGATCCTTGGACATCCGAATCTACCTATGTAGTAAAAGAGCATTATAATATTTACGAATGTTAATTATTGTGTGTATGTGTACCTACACACTTTTCTGTAGCTAGTATTTGTTAGTTTAGTAATCTGTGTTAGTTGTGACTAGATAGGGAATATCTAAATTTCATCATATGTATCTATCGTCCTCAGTCTTAAACGGTTGGAATTATTAATCAAATAAAGCTGCTGCACTATACCCTGTGTATAAAGATTCGACAGCATATTTATACACATATGATGACCTAACAATTAGTCCATCGTCAATTATTAAATTTGAATTCAGTATAGTTACATATTTTTATTTTATTTATGTAATTAAAGAAATCTGTTCTGTGATTTACATGTAAGATTTCAGAATTCAATTTAAAACAAAAATATTAAAAAATCAAATAAAGAAAAATTAAAACAAAAAAATATAAATCAAATCTTGATTTAACAATTAAAAATTTTAAAAATAATTCTTAAATATATTTTTTGAAGTTGTCCTTTGATAAATTAAAGTCAAATAGGTCGTCGACGATGTTGGAAAGATTTAGACGACCGATAAATGGGGTTATTTTCTCCATAGTTTGTGGAATGGTGTTCTAGTGCTAAAAACTCATGGTTTCGAAATGTTCTGCAAGGCACATGAATTGATATATTTTCCAAAATGTATGCTGAATCACATTGCCAAGCAAAACGTTACCAATGAAAGCCGCACCTAAGAAAAAATGTATTGTAATTGTAATCCGTGCATCTTGTTGAGTATGAAGGTAATCGAGCCGCATTTTCATGGAATGGTACTTTGTGGTCGTAATTCCAGTCACTTTTCTTTAACAAGAAAATCAGAAACTTCTTTTGAATGCTTTCAATTCTTTTAATGTGTACAGCATATTATGGATTCCAGACCGGCACAGCGTATTCCAGTTGAGATCAAACGTAAGTGAAATAGAGTGAACATAAGGTTTGAATATCTTTAAATTCATCTGTCCAACTTTTAACAAATCCAAACATGGTTAAATCACATGACATTTGCTTTCGCAATACAATTTTCAATATGCCTACGCATTACAAATCATTAAACACACTCGGATATAGAATGCAACATTTATGTCAGCTAAATGACAGAAATAAACACACTTGATCCAATTAGAAAGAACAACGAAAACAACATTATTTTGCAAAAGGCTTTTAGACGTTTATTTAATTGATAAAAATGCGAGGTGCAGACAAAGAGCCCGTTTGATCAAAAATGTTGTAACTACAATTTCCCTTGAACTCTCATGTGTTTGTAAAATAACAAAATAATAATAAAATATAAAATAAATAAATCAAACGCCGTTCATTATTTATTTAAAGCGTTACACATTTTACGACTTCAAATATAAGATACTCGGCTCATATCGAACAAAAGTTCGCCGTTTCGTCAAAAATTCGAAATTTCATTAAATAAAGTTTACGATAAAGAACAATGCACTACTGGTTAAATGAAGTAAACCAAAATCTAAAAATTCGTTACTACGGAATTCTGATAAACTATAGTAACATTTTCGGTTTGGTCAAAACGAGTTCAGTATGCAATTTTACCTATACCAAATAAACATTAAAAAATAAATGCAACCGATTCAAAAACAACATAAAGCTGGTTTGTCAATTTTTAGATTTAAAAAATTGAGGGGGACAGAGAAATAGTAACTCATATTGACGAATATGCAAAATAGTCCACCCTCGAGATTCTTGTATATTACAAGAAACAATACTAATTTTGGTACAAATTGTTCCGGCTTTAAAAAACAAATCCAATGTATTTGGGTTTCAATGGCGAGTCGAGCTTTCTATACTTTCCTATAAAAAGATTAAAATAAATAATAATATTAAATGCACCTACCCAAAAATCAGACTACAACATTGCACAGCAAAAAAATAAATGTGTTGTATTTTCCCCAATCCATACTAGGACTTTTAACTCCGTTCTCATTCTTTGTTCTTCCCCTTTATCTATAAAACTGGGGGGAAAAACGAAGAATGAGAACGGACTCAAAAGTCCTAGTAGGGATTGGGTGTATGGATATAAATATATTATCATAGAAAAATAAGTTTACCATAGATTTCCCTTTTTTATAAATCGAGAATAAAAATGAGTTGCGTAAAAAACTTCTAATAATTCTAATGTCATAATTGTATTTGTGACTTTACTTTGCGCGCAATCAGAATCTACTTAAATATAAGTCCTGCTCTAACACTCATTGACAGATACCTATATAAAAATAACTACCGAAGATAGTGTTGGTTACACTAAAAATCCAATGTAAATTTGATGTTTTCCCATTTTTTGTTTGTTTCTGCTCCTACACTTTTATACTTAATTATTTCAAAAAAAATTACCAATACATCGTTAGTTAGTTATTGTTTATTTCATATGTGTGGAGTTAGCAGGACTTACACATATTTAAGTAGATTCTGAACGTACTGAAAAGGAAAGGAGTATCGTTAATGCTCAATTTAAGTATGTTTGTATTTTAGCACACATGCATATATTCCTATTCAGATCTTAAAAAAAATTTTTTGATTGTTCTGCGCAGCTTTCAGTGATGTAGAAAAAAAAATTTCATGATAAATGATTATGTATTTATGTTATTGCAATCATATTTCAATTGCAAATTAATAGGTCTAATAAAATTTGCTCGGCTTTTGGAAACAATGTTAACATTTAATTTTGGTTCGGACTAGGGTAAAAAATATTTTAATTAAACACAATTTAATTTATAACGCCTAAAGTTTGCGTTTTAATTGATTCCAAAATTCCTATTCCATTTAAATACAAATACAACAATGTACAATAATACTTAATACATCACTGAGTATTCGCCATATTTTTTCTGCGCCAGAACTGTCAGAATTTCAGCGAGATTTGAATACTACTATATATGTATTTGTAAAAATTCATTGTAGTAACATCGAAAAATAAGTTTAGTTTGGTAAACTTATGTTTTTATGGTAGTAATTTAAAACAATAATTTTTTGAGTTTGGCAACAGTGCCCTCTCTCTCTCTCTGTAATGAAAGAATGCGGCCTAAAAAATGGAATTTTACCTCAACCAGCGATCACTTAAGAGCTTAAGTTACATGCCGTTTGTATCACTTTGGCTAGTGCTACAATCACCAAAATTGTATAGGGTTCTCATCACATATAAACAACTGACCTCTAAAATTTTGGTGGTCGTACCGCTCCTTTAAGTGGTGCAAATGGAGCACAACTTAAGCTCTTAAGTTATCGCTGGTGGAGGCTTTTATCTGCTAGTCCGCACGAGGACTCGTGAATCCGGTAATTAAAAAAGAAAATGTATGAAACAATTTTTTTTAGCTATATGGTATACCTTTATATAATACTGTGGGCCAAAAATACTAAGACTTTGTTCATAATTTTAAAATTCTTTATTTATTTCTCCAAATCTATTTCGTCCCCCTCAAAGTAATCCCCCCCCCCTCGTCGGCCTCAATACACTTGTGCCAACGTTTTTTCCAATCCTCGAAACAGTTGTTAAAGTCAATTTCCGGAATAGCCTCCAATGCGCGTAGCGATTCACGTTTAATGTCTTCAATTTACTCAAAACGGTTTCTCCGGAGCGGTCGTTTGAGTTTGCTGAACAGCTACGAGTAGAAGTCACACGGAGTTGAATCAGGCGAATACGGTGGTTGCGGAACGATATGGGTGGAATTTTTGGCGTAAAAATCACGTAAAACCAATGCAGTATGAGAAGGTGCATTATCGTGGTACGTAGGTATGGTGGTATAATACGTTTCATGACATCCTGGTAAGTCGGAAAGCATTTTTTCACAGACGTCAACGCGACGCTGTTTTTCCAAAAAATTGAGTGATTTTGGAACCAATCGTGCTTTCACTTTTCTTAGGCCCAAATGATCTTTCAAAATGGTTTTCACTGATCCTTCCGATATTTCAACGATGCCAGTAAGGTCCCTAACTGTTAATCGTCGATTCTCGAGCACCAATTCCTTGATTTTATTAACGTGTTGATCATCAGTTGATGTTGATGGTCGTCCTAGACGCGGTTCGTCAACAACACGTTCTCGACCCTCTTTGAACAATTTGTACCAATAAAAACACTTGCTCGCGACATACAATTATCACTGAAGGCCTTTTGCAACATTCTGAACGTTTCGGCACCACAAAATTGATTCTGCACACAAAATTTAATGGAACTTCTTTGTTGAATAATTTCACTCATTGTAAAAATCGCCGAATGCACTTTTTGTACTTCAGAAAGACAAGCGTATACTAAACACTAATGATTATTTTGATGTGACATTGGGCACTGATGTTACTGACAGTCATACCAACATAGAAAAAAAAATATTTCGACGAATGGCTTTCCGCGCGAAATTTAAATTAAAAGGTCTTACTATTTTTTGCCCACAGTTATTTCCCTAAACACACAATTATTACTTGAAAATAATCAAAAAACTGCGAGTTTTGCAAGATGTATTCCAATAAACAAAATTTATTAATTTTTGGTTTAATTATTTAGTTTTGAATTTCGCAATTTCAATTTAATTCAATACAAAAATTGTATTCATAGTAATTTTAAATGAAAATTTGAAGTAAAAATTTTGTACTTTATCTCACAAAATTTTTAGTGACATTTTGGAAAATTCATTTCTTCAGCATCGCTAGCCTAATAGTAGGATGATAGTTCTTGTTTCTGGGGCAATTCTAAAACAATATAGATTTCTAAAGGAGCAGGAAAAACAAAACCTGCGACTAACAAAAGATAGATTGATTATCTTTAACCAAAATACGGACCCGAAAGATGTGTTTCTACATCGAGGCCTACATAAAGCGTTTGTCCCAAACTTAGAAACACTTGTGTTTAAATCATCAAACGAAAAACATCACAATAATTTTAGGATCAAAATGCCATTCTGATAAAATTTGGTTCCTTATTCTCTAGTTCATATTAAAGAACTAATCCGGTCATATTAGAGAACTTCTACAAAAATAGTTTAGACTTTAGAGTACCAATGCCGTCGAATATTAAATCATTAGCGGAAAGCTCTAATGATATTAGAGCTTTCCGTTAGGGAATCCAAAATTACCTAACGTTGTCAAGACTTTTGTCATTAAGACTTGAGTGTATTTTAGTGCATATTTGGCCCGCGGCTGAAAAGGCTCTTTGAGATTCCACAGACGTTGGTTTTATTGTGAGAACGTACTGGTATGCTTGCTCAAGGTATACCCTCGGTTTTTATTTTCTTCAATTAAAACTAGTCTCTTCTAGTTAAGGTAGCTAACTAGTTAAGTTTACTGTGTTTAATGGAACAGTCTTTTTGTCTACCACCATCATTTCTTTTTTTTGTTTGATTGCTAATGTTAGTCGTTCCTTCATGGATAAAGTACTGGGGACAATTAAATGTTCTTCGGATTCATCGCTTTCCGTTAAATATACTACCGGTACATCATTATGTAAATCTTACCGTTCTATTAATGAAACAAGCAGTTTCATCATACTAGCTTTGCTTGCTATGTTAAACAAACTGTAATCATTTACATTTTCCTTAGTTTTTTCCAATCGTCGGGATTATGTAAAAATTGAAGGACATCAGAATAGTTTGAACGTCTCTCTTTTAGACGGAAAAGTAGTTCGGTTTTTAGGTCTTCACTAAGTAGTGTATTTTGGTTAGATAATTCGTCCAACATAAATTTAATAGAGACGTCGACACTTAATAAAGTGATATTACTTGAGCATAACGCTTCTACAGCCTACTTTATGGGTAATAGTGACGATATTATACCTTTAATTAATTTAATTTCATTTTCTGAAAAACTTATGTCGACATCTAAATCAATAAAAGTGTTCCGTTAACAGGTTCTTATTAAGTAAAATCGTTCTACCATAGCCAGTAGACTATTCCACCTAGCCTTTGTGTCTAGAATAAGTGCAAGTTCCTTCTTAAATTCATTTCGCGTATGTTTTTGAAGGTTAACATAACATAACATCGTTGTTTTTAGGTGATCGTCTAAACATTTTTATTATTTTTCGAATATTCTGGATGACAGGATATATGTGATTAGATATCATAATATTTTCATTAATATCGTCGGATGAATCATTTGATATGATAAGACCATCTGTAAATTGAATGTTGGTTTCTTCAATATCGTATTCGTATTCATCACTATCTTCATTTGAAGGCTCTTCTGCACAATACTCTGGTGCGACGAAAGGCTGGTTATACAAAACTTTAACCTCGGCCAACTATAGATCATGTGCCAAACATAATTGATGTTCGGCATCTACTAGTCCCGCTAGCTTTTTCATCACAGCCGCTCCGTCAGTTGTAAGAGCAACTATGTTTATTAAATTTATTCCGTACTCGTTCAGTTTATTTTCAACCAAGTCTAAGCATTTTTCTGCGGGAAAATATCCTTCCATCCGAGCAAAACAATAATGTTGATGTTTGTTTTGTAAAACAAAATTTCGGTAATTTTGAAATCAAAATTGGGTGGCAAAACCGGTTTACCGGTTTCTCGAAAACCGGGATTGAATTCCCTAGTAAATTGAGACCGGATTCATGAGTGTGTGGACTAGCAGATAAACTCCATTTTTTACGCCACATTCTTTCATTACAGATGAGAGAGAGAAAGAGCACTGTTGCCAAATTCAAAGAAATTATCGTTTTAAATTACTACAATGAATTTTTACAAATACATATATGTATGTGTACTAAAATACAAACATACTTAAATTGAGCATTAACGATACTCGTTCCTTTTCAGTACGTTCAGTCGTTTCATTCTACTTAAATATAAGTCCTGCTAACTCCACACATATGAAATAAACAATAACTAACTAACGAAAGATGTATTGGTGATTTTTTTCTATAGTAATTTTTTTTGAAATAATTAAGTATAAATGTGTAGGTGCAGTTAAACAAACAAAAAATTGAAAAAAATCAAATTTAAATTGGACATTTAGTGTAACCAACACAATCTTCGGTAGTTATTTTTATATAGGTATCTATCAATGAGAGTTAGAGCAGGACTTATATATAAATAAATTCTGGTACGTTGATAAATCTATTTTACATTTTTACACACTTTAAGAAAATTAACTAACCCTGTCAATGTGCTTCATTCTCGATACCATGTTGCAAGCAAAATTGCAAATTTGCACGCTGAAAATGTATTTTCAGATTCTCGATCGTTTTTGCGACCGAGTAGTAAGCAAAGTAGCAAATAAAATTGCAACCAACATTTTGAGGTGGCAAATGTAAATATCATCATTCATGGCAGTTTGTTAGTTATTAAAAGTTGTCAAAATAACAAATTTCATCCAAAAATTATTATTGTTTTATTTATTTTTATTGATATGGAGTGGATTATACATCGGAAAAGAAATCAAGTTCCTAGAAAAATATTCAGGGATAGGCAAAATCCTTTCGAATGTACCGATGAAATATTTTTTAAAAGATATCGGTTTACAAAAGATGCCGCTAAATTCATTGTTGAATTGTGTTCTACAGAGCTTGTAAGGACAACATTTCGAAGCAAAGCCATTCCACCTTATTTAACGGTAAATATTTATTTTATTTCCCCTTTGGAAAATCTGCCAGAAAACTTATTACAACGTTTTATTGCTTAGGTTCTTTTGAGTTTAAATGTTTTGGGATCTGGGAGTTTCCAATTTGTTTCTGTAGAATTAAACTACCACCATCTTCCACAATCAACTGTAAGTAAATTGTTAAAACAATTCTTAACGGTTTTGAATTCGAAAATTGAAAATTTTGTTAAATTTCCTATTTCTTTCGATGAAATACATCAGGTTAAGCGGGACTTCTATAAGAAATATGGGTTTCCAAATGTTGTTGGATGTATCGACGGGACTCATATTGCGATAAGAAAGCCAAATGTGGAAGATGCATACAGTTTTTTTAATATAAAAGGATATTTTTCTATTAATGTTCAAGCGGTAAATATTGGAATTATGTATATGCTTATTTGGGTAGTTATTTACTTAGATAATTTACTTTAGGTGTGTGATTCTAACTATATTTTTACGGACGTTGTAGTATGATGGCCGGGGTCTACTCTTGACTCGCATATTTATAAAATATCAGCGCTATATGCCTTTTTACATTCAGAAAGTTTTCTCGGAAATACGTGGCTTTTAGATGACAGTGGTTATCCACTGCAGCATTGCATCATCACCAATTCTTAATCCGTCAACTCCCGTCGAAATTATATATAATGATTTTCATAAAAAAAACTCTTAAAATAATCGAGCAGGCATTCGGTGTCCGTTAAAGTAAATTTAAAAATATATATGTAAGAGCGGTAGTTTAGAAAAACCGGCTGATATTATAACGTGCTGTTTCATGCATAACATCGCACGAATGAAAAATGAGCCAAACTCAGCCCAAGATGAATCCTCAGATTCAGAAGTCGATGACGATAATACGAGTTTTGAACAAGATTTGAATACGCAAACTCATGTTAGAGGAACAGCCAATCGGAATTTGTTGTTGAACTATAATTTTCAAACTAGAAGAAATTAAACAAAACACATTTGAAAATGTTTATTAAATTTATATTAATTAAATTTCAGTCTATGTGTACAGTATGAAATAAAAAATTATAAAAAATAACCTCCTTTCATTATCATTACCAAATTATGTATCATGTTTTACATAACAATGCACGTGTAATGTGTATTGCAAATCAAAAGGTTATGGATCTAAGTATTCGATGCTTCTGAAGGAATCACAACATGGACTAGGAGACTGTTGAGCTGAGTAAGTACTTGTACTTGGAGATCGGCCATACAACGCAGCATCTGCAGTAGAATGTAGCTCCGTTTTATTTGAATTCATATTTTTTTAAATCTCGGCTAACAAATAATTTTGTCTTTCCATTTCTTTAAGTTTTGCCATAGAAACCAATAATTTTTCTTTCATTAATAGTATTATTTCACCTTCCGCTGCACTTTTCGAGGTTCGAGATTCTTTTCGGACGTTTGTTTTTATTTTTTGCCTCACCAAATTTGTTTCGTACTGATAAATTGTTGGTCTACTCATCAGGTTGCAACAACCAAACTGCAAAAAGTTCAACTCTTGCTTTGTACCGATAATACAAACCAAGAACTTATCGACTTTTTGTGGTAGATATATTGTGAGTAAATGGCCTATTTGTTTTTCTATGACTAGAAAAGTCGTAAACATTGACTGCGGGCCAATAGTCGGGTAAAAGCCAATTTTTCGGTAAATTCATTTATTTTTCTAAAACTCTATGGCAAACTGATCAAAATATCTGCTCTAAATCCGATTTTTACCATAGTAAACGATTTACTCGACTATTGGCCCGCAGCCATGGTATGCATGTCATTAAAAATAATATTTTGTCCGAAAAGCCGAAAAAAATCTAAAATAAATTTTCTTTACTGTATATGATACCGCGCTGCGCATCGGACAATGTTCGAAAACAACTTTGGACATATATTCCTTGTAACGGTCTTCTAAATATCGTTTAGCTTGGTTCACAAACTTGGATCTAATCTTCCACATTTAATTAATTTTATATCGTTGAATTCTGATGCAACTTTGACAAATTTCTGTGTCAATTGGGCCATAATACTTCTTCTATCCGTTTATTGTTATTAAATATTACATGGGCGTATTACATCTCTGGACTGTTTAAGCGTGCTATTTCTGCTCTTCTTCGATTGAGAGAATGGTGTTCATTTTCATTTTTGAGAAAACTTTGAATGTTCGTCTCTGCGATTAGGTTTATTGGTTCCAATATATTACTGGTGTTTACGGTTCTCTGTAACCAAATTAAATGTACACCACGTTAATGCACAATCGTTCCCCCGAAGTTTTAGATGTGTCAGAGAATTTTGTAAAAACTTACGTTCGAGATACATCGGGGCTGGTTTGCACAGTTTTTGTATGCACCCCTCCAATTGTTTCGATAACTTAGATTTCTCTTTTTCAAACAGATGTGTTGATTCTCCCGTCGTGATTTTTTCCTCGTTTCCTTCCTCTTTACCAACAAACAAATTTTGCGGCGGGGAAATTTGTAATTCTTTTGTCAACAAAATTTGTTTTCAACGATCGAAACGGTCGAAAAAATTGTTTGAATGAATGAACGAAGAACTATGAATCCGGCCTAATGATTCTCGCAGTTCTACAAAGATAAAATATTTCAAGCCCATTTTCTTTATTTGTCATTTTTGAATTTTATGTTAATTTTGTATTGGAGTTATAAATATAGGGCGGGTTAAACAATTTTTTTTTAATGCAATAAAACAAAAAGTTCTCAATATTTTCTCAAATTTTTTGTTTCATTGTAAGAACAATCCTTCCGATTAATTATGGAATACTATTTCATTCATATGACTACCTCGGCTGGCCTTGACGTACCCCATACGGGCGGTCCAATTTTTGAGCACATTTTCGATGGTATGCGGCATTATGTCTTCAATGGCAATGCGAATATTGTTCTTGAGAGTGTCAATCGTTGCTGGTTTATCGGCGTAACACTTGTCTTTGACAGCACCCCAAAGATAATGGTCCAACGGCGTCAAATCACAGCTCCGAGGCGGCCAAATCACATCAACGTTTCGGCTGATAACTCGATCTTCGAAGACAGTGCGCAAAATATCAATTGAAACGTGTGCTGTGTGGCACGGAACGCCGTCTTCTTGAAAGCAAATGTTGCCCATGTCCTCCTCTTCAAGTGCCGGGAACAAAAAATCGTTTATCATGGCACGGTAGCGCTCACCATTGACAGTAACGGCGGCTCATTGCACATTTTCAAAGAAAAATGGCCCAATAATGCCACCGGACCAAAATCCGCACCAAACAGTCACTCGTTGAGGATGCATCGGCTTCTTTATGATCACGTGCGGGTTCTCCGTGCCCCAAATGTGACAATTCTGCTTGTTTACATAGCTGCCAAGATGGAAATGCGCCTCATCCGAAAATATGAGTTTTTTGCCAAAATTTTCGAATTAATGTTTCAATATTTCCCAGCATTGTTCAAGCGAATACACAACCATTTTCGTTCAGCGGAAGGATAAAACTAACTTTCTGTCAAATCAGAAGTGACATAACCCTTACCATACTCAAAAAAACCGCTAGTTCAAAAAAAACAAATATTTGGCCCACCCTGTATTGTGGACACAGTGTGGTTTTTTAAACCCAAGGTAACAGTTTACTCAGCAAAAAATACACTTTTTTTATTATACGAATACGTCAAAAAATAAATAATTTTACACACATACAAGAACACACACTTAATATTTTATACATTTTAGGCTGCGTACCAAAATTCCAGTAAAAGTAAATTTTCGGTAAATTCATTTATTTTCGAAAACTTATTATCAACCTGATCGAAAAATCTGTTCTAAAACCGATTTTTATCGTACTTATGGCCGGTTGCACAGAAAAATCACTAACGGCTGGTTAGTGGTGCGCCAGTTAAATGTTTTATATGAAATTTGTTTTCGCAGTCAGAAAAAACTCAACGCTAACTTGATTAAATATATTTTATTCCGTGGAAATATTTAGCTTGCATATAAATATTTAAATGGCCAATTTTAATTGAATAACTTTTTAACTAATCGTTAAATATTTCCATGGAATAAAATAAATTTAATCAAGTTAGCGTTGAGTTTTTTCTGACTGCGAAAACAGATTTCAAATAAAACATTTAACTGGCGCACTACTAACCGGCCGTTAGTCATTTTTCTGTGCAACCGGCCATTAGTGATTTACGGGACTATTGGTATGCCGCTTTAGATCTTTCAATAGTAAATTGGCTGTGGGCCAATAGTCGGATACAAGTCAATTTTAATTAAATTTTGCGGTAAATTCATTTATTTTTCAAAAACTCTATGGCAAACTGATCGAAAAATCTGTTCTAAATCCGATTTTGATTTACCCGCCTATTGGTCAGCAGCCATTGTGTTATAGAACTTGTATTGTATATCATTCTATAATTGTTTTCTATGTTATATCGATTTATTGACAGCGATAGTATAGTATTTAGTTTTGCATAAAATGCATAAAATAAATTCCATCGTTGAACCATTCTCCATTTTGTATATTAAATATTAATAAAATTATAGTCTTTAGTTAACTTTGTTATTTATGTTCTATGCTCGTGTCATATAAGTGATTTACTCGAGATTTTACTGATGTAAACAACAACAACAATAATTCGAGATGTTCTGCTTCGTTATCTTAATAACTTTTGTTTGTATGGCCGTTGTAGCTGGAGAATAAATTAGTATTTTTTCCTGCTAGATATTAATTTTATGATAATACTACATACTACGCTTCACCGTATAACGATATTAAAATACATTTTAACATTTTCTTTTTCGAACAGAAAATTATTACAATTTGCGTATAACAGATATAACATTATTCAGTACACAATTTCTTCTTCGTTGAATTAATTTAAGTTTGACTAATAGCCAATAGGTGACACCACTACTATTGAGAATTTTCGTTGTGGATTATTTTGATCGAAAGACATTTCACCGAAACATAATTTTTGTTTTAGTAATGTACTAATTCAAAAAAAATCTTATTTGGTTAATCAAGATTAGATTTGTTGAATTTAGATGAATGACTACGTTATAAATAAAATATACATACTATCAAAATATGAAATAATAGGGTAGACATTTGTCCAATTCATTTGATTTATAATCTCAAAACATACGTAAAGAAAAGTGGTTTTAAATATGGACTAGTGTCATTAAACATAGATTTTATTGAATTCCTTTTAATTGGTTTTATATTTTTTATAGCTTATGGCAAGCGCTTTATTCCAGAAGAAAAATTGTTTGCTCGTCAAGCTGGTGGTTGCCTGGGAACAGTTATCAAATTTTAAACGTTTGTCTTATGAAAAATATAATGAAGTTAACCACGTTCCGATTTCGATGCTAATTGTTCTTATGATTTAAACGGAATGATATTCTTGACATACTATTAATGCCGTTTTACTTTGTAATATATTTCTTTAAAACTAACTATTTTTAAATAAATATATTTGGAATTTAATGGAATCAGTGTTTAAGTAATTCATTTTCGGAAAAGCTGGAAGATTAAAAATTAAAATGTCAAAGTTTGGCGCATAAGTAGCGTTTTGATTTATTTAATGAATAACTTTTTTTGTTTTTGATTTTATTTAACGTTGGCATTTATTAAAATTTAGATTATAGTTTGGAAATATGTTCACGTTATGTTTGATGAAAATATCTTTCAAATGGCGCCCATTGTTTGCTTCGACCTGGCATGCTCTTTCCAGAGTATTTTCCATAACTTTTCTTAGAATTTCAGGTCCCAGCGCCCTCACTTGTTCTCGTATATTGGACTTAAGCTGTTGAGTGGTTTAGGTAGCCCCAAAGAAAAAAATCGGCTAGTTAAAATCAGATAAACGAGATATTATTCGATCGCCAAAAATTTCGCGCAGAAGAGCCATAGTTGGACGAGCTGTGTGAGCTGTGGCTCAATCTTGTTGGAACCACAATTCTGGATTGTTCTCTACCTCTTGCCTTAAAAAATTTTCAATCATTGCCCGGTATTGAATGCCATTTACATTAAACAAAATTTGTTCGTCGTTTTCGAAAAAATATGGTCCAATGATCCTTTCTGCAGTTATTCCACACCATACTGTGCATCTAAGTGGATGCATTTGATCTTCAACAATTATTCTTGATTTTGGGTGCCCCATATTCTGCAAGTATATTTAGTCACGTGACCATTGAGGTGAAAATGGGCCTCATCGCTTATTATGAGTTAGTGAAGAAACACGATGTTTTCTAGGCACAATCCTTGAAAACGGCGACTATATTGAATGCGTACTTGCACATGATTTCGTTTTAACTCGTGAACCAATTGAATCTTATATGAAAAAAGGTGTAACTTATGTAAAATTCTTTGTAAAGACCGCCTAGACATCACCAACTGCCGAGAACGTCGCCTGGTGGAAGATGCGGGGTTTTACTCATAATTGCTTGCACCGGAACAATGTTCACATTATTTCGAACTACACGAGGTCTTCCAGCACGCACTTGATCCATCACATACAGCTCCTTGTTGCAGAAAACACTGAACCAATCGGTAAATTTTTGGCGCGCTAGGTGCATTTCGAACATGAAAGAAATTTCGATATGATCTTTATGTCTGAATAATCGAATGCTGACTTTCAAAATAAAATTGAACAACTTTGGTTCTTTGTTCTGTGCTGAGTCTTTCCATCAGAAATTTCCCAAGTTTTTCAAAGTTACTTCTGAAAAAAAGGAAAAAAAATACGTAAACAAAAAATTTATTCACTCTTTAAATCATAATGTTACTTACTTAGGGGGCGCCTTTATAAGGATTAAACTTTCTGATGACTTGTAATTTACAAGCTTGTTTTTTAATCAATAAGGATAGGTGTAAAGTTGATGTTAGCAAGCCTAGCTGATGCGCGTGTTTGTTTTTTTGCGACTGCCTGCAAATTAAATTTTTTTTTCCATTAAATTTTTTGTATATATATTTTGGGGGTTTTGGGGCTCGACTATAGTTTGAAGAGTTTATAATTAGATAAGTATCCTCTATTACCGTTTATATTGCTGGTATTATTTGTTTTGTGTCAGATTTGATATTTGAAGTTAACCTGGTTTTTGAAGACGAACTTAATTATTTATTTAAAAATTGTTCATGTAAGTATTGTTGTTGAAGTGCGCCACGATTCGCGATGTCCACCGAAAGTATTTCTTTGCCCTCCATTTTAATTAAATCCATGCTTCGGACTAGGTCCAATTTACTTAATGTGGTTAGTTTAAACGTCCAGAGTCTTATTTTAAATATTGACGAACTTTGTCATACTTTTAATGGGGTCCCAATTGATGTCATTTGCTTATCGGAAACATTTCTATCGTTCGATATTCCCGATTCCGCGTTGGCCATTAGTGGTTATAATTTGTTCAGGCGTGATAGAGCTAATCCACCGGTTAATTATGGCGGAGTATGCCTATATGTTAACGAGCATATTAAATGTAATGTTGTATCGGTACCCCTCCCAATTTCTCAAAGGCTTTGACTTTGAGTTTCTTTTTCTAAATGTCTTCGTCAATAAACGGAAATTCCTTTTTGGTGTAGTTTATAATCCTCCTAAAACGAACAAGAGGTCGTATGCTCAATTTAAAAAATCGCTTTTAGACATTGAGTGTCTTTTTAGTTATTTTTCCTGTCGGTATGATGAGGTTTTCATTTCGGGTGATTTCAATTTTGATATTTCTCAAGAGACTTTATTTTCTCGTAGCTATTTAAATATCTTAAATATCATTAATCTTTCAGTTTATAACACTGAAGCGCCCACATACTCTTATGCAACCGCAAGTGGTGGTTCTTATTCTCTCATTGATCATGTTGTCGCTTCTGCTGATAATTCCATTTGTTTTTTCAATCAATTGTCTCTTGGTATTGGTTCTCATCACGATCTCCTTGTTTTTTCTGTTAATTATCACTCTCGTCCTAAACCTAAAAGTTTCAACTTTAGGGATTTTTCGAAAATTGATGAATCTCACCTTTCATCAATTTGTGGCTCTATTCGTTGGGACGATATTTTTTCTCTTAGTACTTCTACCGATCAAATTGACTATTTTAACTCCTCTATTAATTATGTATTTAATAATTGCGTTCCTCTCACTACTATTTATTTTAGACCTAGATCCCCCCCTTGGATGACGCAAGAGATTTCGAATGCTATTTCTGTTCGTTTTTCCAAATATCGTCTTTGGAAAATGAGCCCTAATTCTATTTCTTATCTAGCTTATAAGCAATCTCGAAATAGAGTGGTAAGTTTAATTCGTATCGCTAAGCAAAATTTTTTCAAGGATAAGCTAGATCCCTCTCTTCCCTCTAAGATATTTTGGCGTAACGTTCGCAATTTGGGCCTTGGTAGTTGCAAAGGGGGTGCTTCGGTAAGTTTCAAAGCTAATGATTTTAACCATTACCTAAGTAATTCTAGTTCCACCCATGATATTTCCAATATTCTTTTTCGTTTGCAAATATTTCAATTGCCGATTTGCATTCTGCAATTTGGGAAGTTAAATCGCAATCCACTGGTCTAGATATGGTTAGTTTAAAATTTGTTAAGCGTATTTTTCCTAATGTATCAAGATACTTGTTACATATTTTTAATTTTATTTAACAACCACGTTTTATCCCGCTCAGTGGAAGTTGAGTAAAATTATTCCTGTTCCTAAAATTAGCAATCCTTCTGAGCTTTCCCATTTCCAACCTATTAGTATTTTAAGTTCTCTGTCCAAGGCGTTTGAATTGGTAGTGAAAAACCAAATTCAATCTCATATTGATAGCTTTAATTTGCTTAGTATTTTTCAATCGGGTTTTAGAAGATTCCACGGTACTATCACTGCTTTACTGAATGTTTGTGATGATATTCGTCGTAGTATGAGTAAAAGAGAAATGACTTGCCTTACTTTGTTGGATTTTTCGAAAGCGTTCGATTCAATTAATCACCAAATTTTGTTTAATAAGCTTATTTCGAACTTTAATTTTTCTCTCTCTGCTGCTAAATTAATTTTAGACTATATTTCGGGTCGCTTTCAGGCAGTCTTTTTTGACAATTCGTTTTCTGACTTCTTACCTGTCTCTTCTGGCGTTCCTCAGGGGTCGGTTCTTGGTCCTTTACTATTCTCAATGTACATTAATGACGTTGCATGTTCGATTCGCCATTCTTCTTTTCATATTTTTGCTGATGATGTACAAATTTATAGGAGTAGTCGCTTAGATAATGATTCCATTAACTCTAATATTACTCTTATTAATGAAGATTTGGTAAGAATTTATAATTGGTCACTATCTAACCGGCTCGCTCTTAATGCTAATAAATCTCAGTCTATTATAATTTATAAAAAATCTATAGATACTTCCTCTTTTCCTGGAATTTTTCTCGGTGATTCTTTAATTCCATTCTCTAATACAGTTAGTAATTTAGGGTTAATTTTCAATAAAACTCTAACTTGGGGTGATCATTTGATTAAGGTTAGCAAAACGGTTTTTGGAATGCTTAGTTGTTTGTATAAAGTTGTTGGGTTTTCTGATAGTAATTTTAAAAAGCGTATGTTCCTCTCGCACGTTCTTCTCCATTTTCTTTTTGGGGATGTTGTTTTGTTTGGTATGCTTCAGGAGAGTATGAATGTTCTCCAAAGATGTTGCAATGCTTGTACTCGTTTTGTTTTTAGTATTAGGAAATATGATCACATTTCTCCTTTTTTGAATTTGATTCTGGGTTGTAATTTAGTTGATTTTTATGAACTTCGCGTTTGTCTTTTTATTTTTAAGCTTCTCAGGACTAAGCAACCTCCCTATTTATTTAATAAGTTATTGTTCAGTAGGTCTTCAAATTTACGTTTACTTCCCCCTATAAACTTGTGTAGGTCTCTAAATACTTCGTTTTCTGTTAGAGGTATTTCTCTTTGGAATTCTATTCCATTAGATATTAAGAGTTCGGCGTCGCTTAGATCTTTTAAAACGAGTTATTTAGCGTGGCGCGCTTGAATGACAATACATTTGTATAATAATATTTTTAGATTTATTTATATTGTTTTTGTACGTAGTTTGTAAGCATTCACTTCTTGCAGTATCCTCCGTAACAAATGAGCTTGAGCTCAACATGGAGGGTATTAGCATGGCATGGATTTGTTTTTTGACAACATCTGAGGTTTTTATGCCTGATGGAAGTATTTTTTTGTTGATGTTCATTTATTATGCTTCCATATGTGCTTTTCCTCTACTAAAATTGTTATGTCAATCTATCAATAAATAAATAAATAAAAGTTGAAGATACGCAAATTCAATATACGCATATTCTACTATAATCTATAACATTACGAACGATTACGCTCAATATGGGATGGATATTATCCCTATTGTGATTGTCGTATCGACATCGATGGACAATTGACGCCATCTGCCTACGAAAATTGTTTAAAAATGTAAAAACCAAATATTTCAATAATTTTCAATCAACAAGTATGGCACGAAAATCTTTAAGTTGCATAATGTATTTTTCGAAAGCCGTGTAGGCATCATCATCATTCGCTGAATAGTGAAATAATATAGCTTTTCGAGTAAATCATTTACTACGACGGTAAAACAAAAAACGATTTTAGAATAAAATTTTTGATCAGATCTATTGCAAGAACATTCTGAAAATATTTTAATTTACTTTCAATAGATCACGGTTTTCAAGAGAACCGGTACTTATTGAGTATACTAACTTTTTGCAAGTGAAAAATCAGTAGCATTTTTTCGGTATTATTGGAGTAACAGCTAAAGTATTTCCCTGAACATAAAGCTTAGGTGTTATAAGTTAATATTGCGGACACTAGGCTACTATTCATTTGTAACGCCTAGGCGCTCTATTGCACTAATATTAATTCAATTTTAAAATACGTCAGCAATTACAAATTTGATTTTTTGGTTCAAAATTTTTCAAAACTTACTGCCTATAGGGAATAAAATTGGCAGTTTCGGTAGATTGGTTCCCCACAGAGGCTATATAAGGGAAAATTCACTTTTTTACTAGATGATAGATTTTGGACAAGTGCGTTGCAAAGAACTACAAGTTTGGTTCTGCTTGTAATCACAAAATAAAACAAAATCAATAAATTGAATAAATTTATTTAGCATTACTCTGCCGAAATATTTAATTTTGTTAAAATCCATACCAAGTTAGCAAAGATGTATTAGATGAAGGTGACTCCAATTTGATTAAATTGATTGAAAGATCATCACCAAACCAAGAGGCTTTTCATCAGTTGCCATAATGAGAAAATAACAGGATTGAATTCAAATTGGAGGAGATAATCAAATGGGAAGAACATTTTGATTTGATTACAATTTTTATTAACTGCCTAGGGGTTATATCTAAAGGAGCACTATTTTTATTTAAAAAATCACAAACATTTGAAAACTAAAGGAAAGAGAGTTACTCGTAAGACTGAAGTAATTTTTTCTGATAGCTCTTGCTTTGACATGCGACATCATCTACTGTGTGCCGCATACCAGGAACTGTGTTCTGATGATATTAACTCTGCACATATCGTTTAGTTATCGTTAGGGAAAACCGGCTTAAAGATGTTTTCACAGAAATTAAAATATTTATCTGACATACTTACATATTTTCATGTCGCCGGTAGATGTTTTAAAAAAATATAATTTAACCCCGAATGATAGTTCATAATCCTACGGAAGGAGTATTTCAAATCTAGGTGTTACCGAATACGAATTTCAAAAGTAATTTTCTGGTTGCAAAAAATATTGCATACCTTTTATTAAAATCAAACACAACTAGATAGGAGTTAGTAAGTAATTAAAAAGTTTAAAATTGAAGTGACTTTTTAACTGCTTTAAGAGCAGAAGCGACAAAAAGTTTGTCGTACACAAAATTTGACAAAAATCGTAATGAAATTTTATAAACTAACCGTAATTGGAAAATATTTTGTGAATTATTATTAATTGTACATGTTTCCCAATTTTAACTTGGCAGTTGAAACAGACAAACTGTTATAAAGTTAAAAAAATTTACCATGAATAAATTTTTAACTTTTTAACTTTTTATGATGTTAATGATGTTAAAATACAGTTGAAACACGGTTGAACGGTCGTACATTTAAATTTGGAATTCTCGTCTAATTTCCGAATTCTAATAAAAAAAATTCTGTTTATAATATATACTCATTTCTCAGTCCAAGGCAATCAAGGCATTAATCAAATTTAGCCAGTTAATTCAATTATACTTGGCTTTTAACTATATTCCTCACGCAATGAGTTTTGTGATGTTTTTATTTCCGCAAGCTGTGTTAAAATGATTTTTTAATTTAATTTTTTATTAATTATTCAACTTAGCTTGGTAAACAAAAATTAATACTTTGAGCAACATACCAGATATGCAAAACTCTTAAATTTAAAAATAATATAATTAAAATACTGATTTAGTTTTTGATACATTGAACTTTGAAATAAAAAGTTTCTACTAATAAATTTCAAAATTAATTTTTATTGGAGAAGTTAAATTTTGGTTATTACATTTTTCATGCTTTCTAGATGAAACAAACTAATCCAGTTCCAACCCATTTTTTTTTTATTGCCGCTTTGTAGTAAGCTAGACTATAAATTCAGGTTCATTATTTAAATTCAGATATAATGGGATATGCATTTTTTGAAAATTCATCAAAAGAGAAATTAAGCAGCAGTCACGTGCTCTTTAATTCTTCTTTATTGCTGAAATTGTACTTATGTATTTGAAATGCAATTTTATATAAAATTTACAATGTGAACCCGCAAAATGATAAACTGTGATAATACCATAGTGACCTTTCCGAATCGCATTCATCACGTGAACCGTTACAAACAAATTCGGTTGTAAACACAAATCAAAATGAAAAATATTTACATGCAATTTATACCAGTTATCGTCTACACAGCACGATCAGATTAAAGATTTAAACGGTTTATATAAACAAATCTGGCTCGAACTAGAATCACTCATTTGTAAAGTAATTTTATTAAACTAGTTTTAATAAAAATTCAAAACGAAATGATCCATAAATCGTATTTTAAGATAATCTTGGATGATACGCCCAATTTAAAGATGGTCTACATAATATTACGCTATTACTACTCAGGGTTACTAATTTAAAGGAAACTGATTATTATCTGTTAACATACTCGTATATACGACTGTCCCAATATTAGCGTATTCTTGCATCATGTTATCATTCATTATAGTTGTACCACCTAGTACCAATTTTCAAGGAAAATTTGAAGTTTATAGCTAAAAGCTGCGTAATTTTGATTCTTAAACTTGTGACGTTTTTCTGTATGTTTGTAAAAAACGCCAGATTCATAAAACAAGTTTTTCTCAAATGGTAAGTGCATATACGAGTATGTACAGTAAACAAGTTTATTTTTCATAATTCCTGGTATTTTAGTGAAAACACGAATGGTATATTCTTCACATGCTTGATTTTATTGTTCTGAAGCTACTTTCAGATTTTCCTTCTAATACCAGTAAAAGAAAAAGCAATTTAGCCAACCGAAAACAAGTACAATACTTATGTTTAATTTGTATGTAGTTTCTCTCAAGAGTGAACGAATTAAATATTTTTAATTTTCTAAATTTAAGAGACTTTTGTATTGTTTTATTTTATTTTATTATGGAAATTTCAGGTTTTTTGCAAAAGATTATATTTGCGGATTTTTTAATAAATGTTTGTGTATGATGAACTTTGATCTTTTGACTACGTTCCTTGTATGAAATCTTAACCCAATTATCGTAAACGTTTCTCTGACCGAACGATACGGCTACCTTTTAGTTAAAATATAAGAGCTCTACATTGACTTTGATGATTTGTTAAGAAATGTTTTGTTCCGTTCAGTGTGAGTATTTCCATATTATTTTGCGGCAACAGCATATTATGAACTTGACTCGAAAAATTTAAATGTTTGATAACAACTAGGAAAGGGCGTTTAAAATTTAAGTTCAGAAGATAATGGACGCAAATATTATTAACTTCCAAAGTATTTTACAAAGAACCAAAATCACCCACATTAGCTGGATTTCTCGAATTTGCCTGCAAACTTAAGTTATCAAAAATCATAGAAGGGAAAAGTGAATTTTCAAGAAATATTTTGTAATATATTATATTTTTCTCAATTACTGAAACTAAATTAGAAATTTTTTGAAACTAAATTTTTGGTACAGTTCCTTTTATCATGTACGAGTATATGCTTTGCAAAACAAAGAGTATTTCTTGTGAACTTTTTGTTTTTGATCAAAATTAAAAGGTTTTTTTACAAACTCGAGTTTTATTTAGTTTTGTTTAATTAAATTTTAATACGGAATTTAATAAAAAAATTATAAAATTAATTTAAAAGAAATATTAAATAAAATATTTAAGTAATAAAATATAAACTACAATCAACTAAATTGAATAGTTCAAATGATGGTGGTGGGACATGAACATTTCCCACCAAAACTGGTGACTCCGATGTGAAAGAAAATGTGGTGACCACTTTTGGAGACATAAAGACATATTCAAATAGAGTCACACATTAAAAAAATTTAAAATTCGTCGGCCGCATAAAATTTACATCCGATTAAAAAATTCATCGGCCACGTAAAAAATTATAAGGCCATGCTATGGCCCAATTTAAAACTCGTCCGCCGCATAAAAGACTACGTCAAATTAAAAAATTCGACGGGCGCATATATATACATCCTACGGTCGAATTTATAAATCAACGTAAACTAAATCAACGGTCGCGTAAAAATTCTATGGCAGCCACTATCAATCAGCAGCCACACCGCTTATTCTACCAGCATAATGTCGCATTTAGAATCATCGCATCACAGCAGTAGGTTGTCAATGGCTGCCATAAGGAAATTTATATAAATTTCTTTTAAATCAATTCTGAAGTATATACCAACAATTTATTATTATCAAATGACCAACATTTTCTTCTTTTTAAATCATTTTTTGTTTGAAAAGTAAGTTTCAGCAATACATTGCTTGACAACTTCTTTTCATTATTTATACTTTACACATTTTTACTTGCGGCGTATTACGGCAAGATTTTAATTTTATTTCATGGGAATCTACGTTAGCTGGGCTCACATTTACAAACATTTGTGCCGTACGTCGAAAATGTGGACGTGTATGGCGCACGACAACGCCACAAACATTTATGCCACATTCAACGCACAAGATCCAGCACTTGTAGGTTAAACATTTGCGGCGAAAATATTTTTACCGAATGCGTTTGGCACAAATTTTTGTAAATGTGGACCCACCTTTAGAATAATTTTATGTCATATGCAGCGTTTTTTCCACAGCTAAATTAGCAATGCTTTAATATTAATTCCATATGCGGAGAGACGTTTAAATACTGACTCGAGATGTTTCTCGGACCGGCTCGCGACGAGGATATAATAAATATAAGAGTAGACGAAGTCCAGCCCTTTTAAAACTTTCTTAAGGAATCGCTGGAATGTCTGGGTTGAGTTACGAAGGCCGTATGGCATACGGGTAAACTCAAAAACCCCAAAAGGAGTAGTAATCGCTGTTTTGTGAATATCCTCGAGCCCTAACCAAATCTATTTTCGAGAAACTAGTGGCGCCGGCGAGTTTCAATGAGAAACTGTATATTTAGGGGATATGATATCTGTCTGGGACAGTAACAAAGTTTAACTGTCGATAGTCTCCACAAGGGCGCCAAATTCCGATGTCTGCCATAAACTGAAATCCAGTTTTTGCAGCTTTTAGCTTCGTTGTGTCGAGTTGTCGCGGTTTAGGACAAGGTAACCTACCTTGCGTGACGACGTAGTGGACACGTTATGATTCACTGGGAGATTGTAATTCGGAGCGTTAGTGAGCGAGGGGTATTTCTTCAAAGGAGGCGTATCAACTTGGGCGATGATTGCGTTCACAGTAAGGGTAGTAAATGAATGGAAGAGTCTTCTGTTCTTCAAATTGACCACCGCGACGATGAAGGGATGTGTGAACGAACACCTGAAACCGAGATTATCCTTCAAAACTTTTGTGTCGTATGTCGAAATTGGGATCCGTTTGCTACGGTAAGAATGCAAACGGTGCCTTTAGCATGTCGAGGAAACTTGTTTACGGGTATCACAGATACTTCAGCCCCCGAATCGATCAGAAATTGCAAGTTATTTTCGTGATCTTGGATGAAAAGACGGCGAGTCGAACCAATCCCACTGTTTGCCGTAGAGACAGCAGGATTTACCGGTTTTCCAAAGACTTGTAATGTTTGGAAGTAGCTGTTCCATGAACAAACTGCACGGCTTATTATAGTTGCGTGTGCGTGAGTCGAATCGACGGTGGTAGTAGCAGAGTCCGGATCGAGATGACGATCTCGACCTTGACCTGTGTCGGTAACTGAAATTCGGTCTGTTGTTTGGCGATCTTCCACGTGAACCAATGTTCATATAGGCCAATGTTCGCTGTAGATCTGCCAATTGTTGTTGCGTCTTGTGAAGTTGTCTTGTCTTTGCATTGAGGCAAGGGCTGATTCACATTCAGCAGTTGCCTTGCTTGTGGATGACTGGTTGACAGCAGCAATTGGCTTTGATGCTCTGGCATGAGCATAAATCCTGATATTGTCGGCGACCGGTAGAATTTCCTCGATGTCAGTTTTGATATTCCGCGCCATTATCGCTCGTAAGTCGTCTGGCAAACGTTTAAGCCAGAGATTTTCTGAGTAAATCGTTATTTACTAATTTAGAATCCTCTGCTTTTTGTTCAAGCAGGCGATAAAAGTGGGACGGTCTAAGGTCTCCAGGTTGGAAACCGGAGAGCAACTTGTCAAGTCGTTGCTCCTCACTAATAGTGTAGCGGTTGGTCAATGCGGATTTCAGTCTTTTATATTTCGCGCCTGGCTGCGGGTTTCTAAAAATGTACGTTATAAATTAAACCGTCTCTTGTGGTATCGCGCCGAGAGTGTATGCAAATCGTTCATCGTCGTCAATAATTCGGAAGATTCCGAATTGATGTTCGACAAGGATGAACCATGCCACCGGTTGTTCGTCCCAGAAGGGTGGTATTTTGGGTGGCATCTTGAATATTTTGGTCGTTGGCCGCGATGCTGATGTGCCAGCATTGCTGTCGTTCTCATCTTCTAATGATGAAACGGCTTTTTGTTGTTTAGGTGGCATCCTTATTTATTTTATTTTTCACTTCACTAAGATCCTGCGTAGCAGAAACATTTGTTTTAAAACGTGTCTATTTATTTATAGACTAAAAAAATATTCGTTCGCGAGCAAGCTGAATAGAATTATTTTTCCAACCAAGGAGTATTGCGAATAAAGGAATGGGCAGATCGAATGAGAAAAATAAACAAAATCAATTACGTGAGAAATTTCAATGAGCGAAATTGTAGAAACGAAAAAATTATTTGAATGATCGACGAAGTTAATAGTGTGAAAAATGTTGAACCGAACAATCGTACACTTACAATAAGCTTAATAAATTCATAAATGTTTACAAAAAAAAATATTTAAATTCAAATGGTTTGAGAGTAAAAAAAATTAAATGAATTGGTCGAGTTTCTAACTTGCGATTTTAATATCACTAGCCATCAACGCCATCACGCCGGGGTCACCAGTTATAGCGGTGTTATCGGGTATTATTGTTTAAATCATTAACACTAACTATATTTTTATTATTATCAATTATTAATTTATTTGTGGTTAAGTATAAATTTCATTATAAACTTTTATTTTATTTCACACTTTTTAGGGTGTGAACGATTGTTTGGCACTTTCATTTTGTATATTAAGAGACTGTGTCTCATTTAACTTTTTAAACCCGACTGTCCTTTTTCATTTCTTTTCTCGTGTAAATATTTGAATTCTCGATATTTATCGATAATCGGTAAATATCGGGATTCGCGAATGTAAGTGGCGAAATAGCTCTATTTAGCAAAACGAGCTGTACCTCGTAATTAAATGGCGCGGTGTATAAATAGTTTTGCTTTGAGGAGTGCCACGAAGTGAAAAGGGTTTTGATCCGCTACAAGTTCAAATTAGAAAACACTCGTTTGGGTACCCATACTGAAAAATCGATAGTTTTTTTTCGTACACAATCAGGCTTAATTAATAAATTTCTTTGGTTTTGCTCTACTCTAAAAGGAATCGAGTAATATAGGGCAATGTAAACAGGTAAATAATCAAAATAAATTTATCGAAGTTGGGCAAACTACATTCCTTATTAAAGCTCGTCCAGATAGTTGTTAACACATTGCAGAGTTAATTGCCAGCCTAAATAGCTTACAGCAAAGCAGAAAGATTTTAATTTGAATTGGTTTGGATTTTTATTTTTCCTGGGGAATGAAAGATTGGGGGAATTTCCGTGAAACTTAAATTATGAAAAAACGCTTTATAGAACAACACTCGATTGTACATTTTATTGAAAAATAATTTATTGTACAGCCGTTAACAAAACAACAATTGTGTGCAAAACAAATTATGATCGCGCAAATACTTAATAATTAAAATATTACTTTTATTACAATTTTATAAACAAATTTTAATTCGTTTTATACAATAGAAAATGTTGGCTTGCGCCCCCTAACCCCCGCGTCTCTTTATTATTGAAAAACGGAAATTTGTTCTACAGGATTTTGGGCCGCTTCTATTATTAATCGCTTCGTAAACCTTGCAGACACAGATCAAAGAGATTGTATCGCTCGTCTCGCCTCTATTGATAGATCTACCAGAAATGTTGACTTTTAATGTTTGACTTTCAACATTTCTATTCACTTTGTTTAATATTCAACTTTAAATCTATTATTATTATCTGCGTAATACACATTATATTTTTGTATTATAAATTTTTCGATCAAATGTTTTAAAATAAAAAGTTAGATCGATAAAGTGTTTTACGAGGAGTTTAAATAGGATTTGTGTCCGATTATAAATCGAGACGTAATTTCACGTTACATGTGGTCGGCGGCATAAATACAAAATTGAAGGAGTGTTGACATTTTCAATAAAGTGCAATTTACTACATAAAATTGGCAACATTGAACTAGTTAAATATTCTGAAACTTATGTCCTCCAATACTCTGCACGTTTATCGTAGCGTTTTATTTACATTTTTATCAAACTTTCAATTTACACAATATGTTTGGGTTTTAAACTGGTGTTTATATACATTTATAATTTTACTTTGCAAACACACCACACACCACACACCACACACTTGAAGTTTTTACTCGTATTATGTATTCGTTTCAGCAAACGTCGGAATTTTGTATATAACGCATAACTACACATTGCCGTTTCTATAAAGATGAAATTAACTTATAAAATTTGAAATATATTTAAGTATTTGGTGATAGTAAAAAGACTCGGGGATGCAACGAAACAAATTTTTAAATATAGGATAATGCAAGGGATGTTGATAAAATTTGCCTTTTAAATTTGATTGCTTGTCGTACAACATTTACAGGTGGTGATAATATACTTTTCTTAGGTTAGAAATATATTTTCCAGCATAGTTCTTTTCAGAATGGGGTAAATGCGGGCGTAAATAAAGGTACTATAATTATTAAAGTGGCATGATAGATGAAAATGAGACAATCAATTACTTTAACGATTTAATTTATTTTAACAATATTATTTATAGACACACACACACACACACACACAGTGTGTGTGTACATAAATATATAGATAATTTCTTTTAATATCAATTTAATATTCAAATTAAAACTTTGTTTAAACGGTTTAGTTTTGCGAAAATATCATATAGTATACATCGTACTGATGTATATACAAACGTTTGCAGCACATGAATTGATAGAAATATTATGAGTATAAACAACTACATATCCAAATCATTGTATAATATCTTGACGAATATTTATATCAGTATAATAGTGGAGTTCAATTTACATATAAAACTTTACCAAGAATAGTTTTTGTCATTTACGTAAGGAATAGAAATTGCGCAGAAATTTTATGTTCAATGTGATATAATCGGTTATGATTTATTGAGTTATGGTGATCGTACTACTCGAGTATGGCTGGATTTTACACTGTCATTGGTCAATAATAATGCCATTACCTAAAACATCGTTAACTGATTAGTCGCTAAACTTTATTAACTTTTGAATCTTACGATTATACCGGTATTTTTCAGTAAAATTACTGGAAGTCTACTGAGAAAGTTAGTTTTTAAAATTATTTTAGAATTACTATTAAAGGGTGGCCCATCTAACGGTTGTAATTTAATTTGGCTCTAATTCAAAGACGAATGACTATTTTTCAAAGCGATTAGTTTTATTAGAAAGAGTATACATTGCCATCAGACACATTCTGAGCAACAGCTGCAATGTTCTCGGCTGTACGCGCTGTAAATGCTCGCTTCACAAATTGATCCACAAATTGTCTTGTAGGTATTTCATTTCTACTGAATTTTCCATGTTAATTTCTTACTGTTTGGATAGAGCACTCACACTTTGAAAGTTTATACAGCAATTGGTTGTAAAGCAACTTAACTCATCGAAACTTATCTTTAAACGTGGCCAAATTTAATTTAATAAAAAAAAATTATAAATTATTAGCTATACTAATATTAGTTCTAAAATGCGCTAAGTGACGTGCGAGATTAACGTAAGAAGAGCAATCATTGTTTGCTTGGGAGACAGAATATGTGCCAACATTTCGATGGTTTTAAATTCCACGTTGGATTGACATGTCCGCTGCCAATATCTTCTTGGAAGCTCACAGTATTTCAAAAGTTACCAAAAGGCTGAGAATGAATAAAAATACCGCACAGAAATTAAATATTATAATTTTTTTTTAATATATTTATTTATTACAACTGATTTACAAATCATCTAGTAATTTATCTTTTATAATTTATATTCTTATTGGAGGGTTGTAGCCCTTTGGCTAGTCCCCTTTACAATATTATTATATTTTTAGTCGATCCTGATTGGATCTAGTAGATCATGTGGTTTCTTCCTTCGTAGCCGTCTTATTGCGTTTGAATCATCCAACATACGACGTATCTCAGCATTTTGCTGTAGACTAATACGTTGCATGTGTTTGCTCGCGTGTTTGCTTATTTCTTCACTAACGAAATCCATCTTCAGATCTCTATGGAGATTGTCATTTCTTAGGACTTTGCTTTGGAATGGCTGGATGATATTGACATTGATTTTCTTGGTACTGCCCCAGTTTTTCATAAAACTGCTTTGGTAAGTCTCTTTGTAATTTATATTCCAAGCCTTTACGCCATACTCTGTCAAAGGCCTATGCGACATCCAAGAAGACGCTTGAACATACTTTCTTTTGTTTCAAGTACGGTTTCCATTATGTTTGTAATTCGGTGTACTTGTTCTATTGTTGAATGGTTTTCTCTGAAGCTAAATTGATGTGGAGGAACAAGATTCTTTCTGCTATTATTGGTTTGAATCTCTTTAGGAGTAGTTTCTCGAATAATTTTGAAATTATTGGGAGTAAGGAAATCGGCCTATACGAATTTTTGTCATTAAGTGGTTTGGTGGGTTTAGGTATCATAATTACTTCTGCTATTTTCCATTCAATTGGAACGTGTTTAAGTCTGAACACTGCATTAATTAATTGGAGTAGTTTACGTAGTCCTTTTTCAGGAAGAGCTTTTACTATTAGTCCTGTAATTAAGTCGTATCTTGGAGATTTCTTTGTATTTAGGTTAAGATTGATTTCCACTTTTAATTCTTGTAATGTGCAGTTATCCATTTTATATATTCGTGGTATGTTTTCCCCTGCAGTTTGTCTAGGTAGAGGCTGGAACGTGTTCTCGAGGTGGGTTGCAAACAACGAAGCTTTTTAATTTGCACTTATAGCTCATGTGCCATCTTCATTTTTAACTGATGGAACTTGTAGTTTAGGTCGTTTTAAACTTTTTGTCGCTTTCCAAAGGGAGTATTTGGTATCTACTTCCCCAGTAACGCCACTCAAGTATTTATTAATGGATTCATTTTTGATTTTTTAATTAGCAACTTTAGTTTATTGGATAAAAAATTTAGAGTTGTTTTATATTCTGGTGCCATTTCCTTTGAACTTGAGGGGGTACTACTCCACGCCGCTTCTTGTATACTGTTGTTGAGTTGTTCCAGTTCTTCTTCTAGCTGCATCGGGTTTTTAATTGGCACCTGAAGATCAATATTATCCTTAACAAGTTTCTGGAATTTCTCCCAGCAGGTTTTTTTGTTAGTTAGCGAAGGTGGAATAGTTTTTTTAACAATCGTTGCACTAATTGTCATAATAACAGGCGTGTGCTCCGGCATAATCCCTTCGCTGCTTTCTAGGTATATGTTTCCTAGGTATAGTTTTCGTCTATACCTTCGGTGATAAAGAAGTCAATGATATCGGCTATTTTGTTTCTATCCGTAGGCCAATAAGTTGGTTGATCTCCAGAAAATCGCAATTACATAGTCTTCCTGCTGCAAACAGCTCTCTTCCTTTTTTAGAGGTTACTCTTGATCCCCAGTAGGTGTTTTTTGAATTAAAATCACCTTTGATTATGAAACTTGATCCAATTATTTATAAATACTTTTAAGGTGACTACTTGCATAAATTCCTCTTTAATTTTAAGATCTATAAAGTGTTTGATGTTTTCTTTTATAACCACCGACGATCCTTCCCGGCTTGGTGAATGGCATGGAAGCAACTGTATCCATATACGAGTATTTTAAGATATGAAGTTGAAGTAAAATGGGTTTACCATACTAGGCATATATCTATGTTTTCAGTATTTAGGAAAATTTCTAATTCTGGAATATGTTACATTAGCCCATTTGCATTCCAGGTTACTATTCTTAATGTTTTATTTGTTGTTGTTTGCATCCTTTTAATAGCTCATGGATTTCATTTCATTTAGAGAGTCTTGCTTATCTAACCTGTTGCTTAGAGCTTGAAAGCATTTCTCTTGTTTAGCTAGTTAAGAGCTCCATGCTTCTTAGTATCTTTTGGAGCACTGCTGTACCTTCGGTAGTACCCTCCGAAATTTCTAGTATAGTTTTGGTTCTCCCGTTTTACTAGCATGAGGTTTAGGTATATCTTTGGTAGAAGTTTGATAATTTTTTACCGATATTCTTGGACTGTGTTTCGCGTTTTATTTCTTATTCTTTGTAGCTCCTTAGCAATTTCGCATCCCCGGTACTTTGCGGGATGTGACTTATTGCAGCAATATTTTTACTAACCGGGCATACCTATGGGCATCATGCTTTCCGGCACATTTCACGCATCGCCTCTCTTTGGCAATATTTCTGCGTATGATTAAAAGCTTGACATTTTTTGCCCTGCGGTATTAACCCGCTATTTTTTTTCAATGGCTCTATTTTAACTCTCATGTTAAGTATTGTCTTGATATTATACACATCTTCCATTTTTTGTCTGTTATTAAAAGTGAGCATAAATAGTGGAAGCCCTCTTTTGTTAATTTGAACTCCTTGTTCAGTTTCGATTTTTTCTTCCTTAATAATGTTTACATCATTTCCTATTTGATAACCCTCTTGCTTGAGATCCTACATAATTTCCTCTTTTGCGAAGATTAGGTGAAGTCCTCTAGCCATAACTTTGATTGGGCGATTATTCTTATCCTCATAGGTAAACCACTGAAGCCCCTCGGAATTAAGCTTTGTAGCCAAAGCTGTATAGGGTTCAGAGTCTGCAACATTAATTTTTCAGACGTCATTGTTTAGAGATACGAGTTTGTACCTCGGCTACCGCAATCGATTTCATAATCGATTGTATATAGTGGAGAAATTTGATATCCCGACCAAAAGGAAAATCACCTTCACCAATAAGGTGATTTTCCTTTTGGTTTAGCTGGTTGTTGTTCTAGAGCTAGTTGTTTCTTGATGATTAACTGATTTCTAGAAACCTCTTTTGAAGTTGATGGTAACGTTACTGCCATTTCTGGTGAGTGTTGCGCTTTCATTTTCTTGCTTGGTCTTTTATTCCGGTTCAACATCCTATATGTTTCTCTTTCTAATTCTTCTTCATCCGTATGGAATGGATTAATGTCATAATCGACGTTGGGCTAGGTGTCGTCCCAAGTTGTGCTTGTGTTTCAACTGCTTTTTCAGTTCTTCTCTTTCTTTAAAATTGTAAATTCTTCTTTCAATTTAGTTGTAAATTCCTTTATTTATCTTAGTTGTGCACGGAGTTCGGCATTTTTCTTCTCGTTATTTCAGTACCACATTTCCAGTTGAAGATCTTGGTGATCTTGATAATTTGGAACTTCGTAGAAATGGGTTAAACAACGATTGGCCCACCCCAGAATCTGTTGGGCCTGCTTCCGAAGAGTGTGGATTTGGCAGCATATCTACTGCTATACCCCCTGGGGTATTACATTCCATATTTGTTCTACTCATTGTTTGTTTTAGCCAATTTATACCACTGGCATTCGGTCCCCGGTAGCTCTTTTCTACTGTCGAAGCTCTGTGTTTACACAAAGACAGCCGAAGCCCTCTGATTACCTTAGGCTGAGGGGCTAAATATTATAAAAAATTAGAACAAAAGACGAACTGCCCACCTCATTATAAATGAGCTCTATACTCAAAATGGGGTGTAAGGTTCGCAAAATTATAAATTGTAAGCGGTTGTAATTTCGAATGCAACGATGATCCTGGGTTAATCGTCACTAACGTTAACATCCGATTTAATTCGGCCGGTGCTTTTAGTACAGTGTACCAATTTGCCAAAAATGTATTTCTAAGATCAATTCGTTGTTCATTTGTGGAGTGACATACACAGTAATAACCTTTAGTTTTTAATTAAATGTTATAGTGGGCGTAGTATCGACGTCAAGTAATATAGGCCCTAGTTACTTTCGTTATAAATGACGATCATGAAATATCTCTGACCTCAGCAGGTTTATCGATTTTCACCTTGCATAGATCTTACTAACGTGGAAACTCGCTGCGATCTCATGAAAGCTAACCTAACTGAATTGAAGCGCTCGATCAATATTATCATTTTGCAGGATGAACCGCATGCACCATGAGGTCGACGTGAACGTCGAAATCGTTAATCTACGGATTATTGAATCGCTCGGGAATTGTTTTCCTCCGTCCAGATTATCGAAAATCAATCAACCACCTCGGTGTGATCACATTTTATAATCTTGAAAAACAGCAAGAACTAAGCCTACAAACGATTGAAAATTGATGATACTGATCTTCTTCAATTCCATGAAGGGATCTGGACGCCTCATCAATGCTCTTCCAGATAGCTCGATCTATAACAAGAGGGCGCCAGACACGATAACCAAGAGTTTGCAGTTTCTGAGCGCAAGCTTTTGAGTGTCCCTTGTTGTTATATTGCTTCCAAGTTGCGCTACCAAAAATTACTATTGGTCTTAGAAGCAAGAAGAATTTTGTTTTAAGCGACTTTAAAATGTTAATGTTAGCGTAGAATGCTTGGTAACCCGCTGTAATCCACGGTGTTATGTCTACATAGATTGAGTTTTGCACATTTACCACCGATTCCTTAAATACAATCACTTTTTCGTATTGTGTGTAGCCTGTTAAAAGTTATCATCGTGTTTGCATTTTCGCGATAGCCATATATTTGATTTGCGTTTCGTTGATATTGAGGCCGATTTGTTGTGCTGTTGTTTCCAACGGGAGTAGAACTTCTTTGAGAGACACGATGTTACGACCCTAAAGTAGACACGATGTTACGACCCTAGTGTAGACTAATAATTAGCTCGATTTGTATTATAAACGGTTGTGCTGTGCTATGTTCAGCTGGCGAATGAACTTACTCTTCTAACTAAAGGTTGAATAGAATTTGGGCTTTTGGGTGTCCTTGCCACATGCCTGATGTTATTTCGGCAACCTTGTACAGAGCTTTTCTTCGACTATCACTGGATTTTAGAGCCATCCATTAATACTTTGCAGATGGTTATCAATTTTGAATGGAGTATTTTCCAGTATTTTCCAATTTGGTTGGAGTATTTTCTCGCGATCATGCAGTCGTCGTGTGGCTGCTTTCTAAATTGGAAGCGGTTCCGTTTTCGTGCGCGAGCCTTTACTTGAATTGAAGCTAGGCTTTCCTCATCCTGCCATATGTTTCTAGGTTTAGAGATAGTTTTACCTAGATCCCTAGTTGAAGTTGTGTAGTGTTCTTTCACAAAATGGGGTAATGGTTGACTGGCCAGGTTTTATTCTATATGTTTAATGCTTCGGTATTACCACGTGAGATTTGTTCGAATGGGTTATTATACGTAATGGATATTATACGTAGGCGGACGGCATATTTTACAACTACCAGACAGTGGTCTGAATCGATATTGTTGGCATCGTTGGATCTTGATATCTTTGATACTAGAAAAATGCCTTTTGGATACCAGAATATGATCAATTTTATTGATCGTAACTTTATCGGTTGCTTTCCATGTGCATTTTTGGATTCGCTTGCATGGGAAGTATGCTGGTTGCCACCAGATATAGACAAGGTAGCTCGGTAGTACGCATCTCGTTGTTGTTTGATGCAAGGTGTAGTGAGTCTGGGACGATGGTATCATGATGAGTAATTGCCTGGCCGATTTGTGGGTCGAAGCCACCCAAAACAATCTTTACATCATGTTCGGAATTTTGTTTAAAACACTTTCAAGATGCTTGAAAAAAGCGTCTTTCTCATGTTCTGATTACACCTCCGTTGGGGCATGTACGTTCACAAATGGGATGTTGAAGGGAGACATGTGTAATCTGCAGATCCGGTTGTTTATGAATCTGAAATTTGTTACTAATTGGCTTAAACCAGTGCTGATCAGGAAACCAATTCCAAACTAGTGCCTATCGAACATATTGCATTAACAGACAGCAAATTCGTGTGACTGTGTGTGATTGACCATGTTGTTGTCGATTAGTCTTGTTTTTGTAGTGCAATTAGATCGAGCTTGTACTGAGATGGCTGATCGAAGAGTTGGTATAACATACATAGACGGCACAGGATGTGAATCATGCGGTAATCCTTCTGTATGCACTTTGACCGGACCACCGATGATACTGATGACAATAGATAATTATTTCGAGAAAACAATATGTATTTTGTACGAGGAGTATTTCGAAGTAAACTAGAGAACGTATATATCATCATTACAAGACAATATAAAGAATGATGCAAAAGACGTTTGGAATGTTTTTAATACAAAACGTCAGACGAAAGGCTACCCAGCTGCAGAAATTTTTCAATCCGTATAAAAAGAATAACTCAATCGCGACAAATGGATTAGGTGTCCAATCTAATCTCAATAGTTTATATTGAGATTAGATTGGACAGATACCGCATATCACAAAAGAAAATATCCTGCAAGCACAGTAAATTCATTTGGGGATGGATCTGGTGAAAATATTACGGTCTGAACTACTTTCGCGAGCAACTAAATCGACTCAAACCTCCGCGCGCACAAAAAGGCGTATTTTAACCGCTTAACCGATTTTCGTCAAACAACTTTTTTATAGCTTAGTATTTTTCTTTACAAAAACGCCTTTAGCACTAAATTCTATATAGTACTTTTCAAATTAATTGGTGTACTGTACTGAAATCTCCTGTAAAGTACCACTTGACCGATATTTGCCATCAGTCATTTATCATACGTTGACCTGAACAAATCTGTACCAGTTTCATTCGTTGTTTCCTCAAAATCATGGATATGCTACTCCAGAAAGATCCATACAAGTTGTTGCTGTCTTAAGAGTCTCCAGAAGGTTTCAGGAAACTAGTACCTACAATCGGAGACCACATACCAGCCGGTATCGGTGTACATCTGAGAGGGACGATCGATTAATCGTCCTAACTTCACTAAGAAATCGCCATCTCACGGGGGTCGATGTGCAGCTGAGGCCCACACAGGGAGACTCGAATTTGCTCACGATCACTTGAATTGGAGTATCGAGCAATGGAGGTCCGTTCTATTCACTGACAAGTGCAGAATATGTCTCCATGGTAGTGATAGGAGAGGCCGGACCGGCGGAGGTTCGTGCATGGTGTGGGCTAGCATATCTTTTGAGGGAAAATAGATCATGTTTTCGTACCTGGTGGAAGCCGTAGAGGAGGTTTGACCGCTGAAACATATATCGAGGATATTTTCTTGGATCAGATAGTGCTCTACGCAGGATATAGTTCGTGGATGAGGTTCGTAAGTAAGTGAGGTAAACGTATTTGGTAGCTCATAAATGAGGTTCGACTTTAGACGATGAAGTGGCCAGCCCTCAGTCCAGACATGAATCCAATTGGGCATTTATGGGACCAACTAAAACGGAGGGTCCGAGCCAGAAATCAATTTGGGTTGCGTTTTCATTCAAAATTTAGTATAAAACAAGTACTGAACTAATTTTCATGAAAATAGTGTCATTTTAAAGTAAAAATATCAGGCTTTCAAAAAATTAATGTGAAACTTTATTACTTGTGAAAATCGGTTAAGCCGTTTAAAAAAAAAACGCTTTCCTGTGAACGCTAACGGTTTGAGTCGATTTAGTTGCTCGCGAGTTTAGTTGAACCACTATGTCTGCAGTTCAACCAATAAACTAAAAACTTGTGAGTTTCTAAGTATTTGGAATTTTAATTAGGTTTCGTATATTTGTACTCTTATAAATATATTTTTATGTAATGTCTCATTTATATTTATGTCTTATTATATGTAATATAAGTACTCTATTTATCTCAGTTCGGATTAAACATTTATACCTACAGCAATAAAGAATGCAAAACTTACGATATTTTTTCCAAACCAAGAACATCAAACTGGCTAAACGAGAACGATCCTCGCGAAACGAGAAATTTGTGTATTATTTTCAGAAGTTTGTTTATTTTATGAAACCCACTTGCACTCGCTAGTTGCCTCAAAAGTAAACATATGTAACATTTCGTACTTGAATTTAAATAGTTTAATTGTGAGTAAAACAAGTGCGAAAACCAATGTAACTAAAGAGTGTTTATTCCTTTCTTTTGTAATTTTCAACTTCAGCTTATTTTTGCTTGTCCGTTGATATTATATCACACCTCAACCACCAGTGTCAACTAAATTTAATCAAAACAAAGGATTGTATGTTTTGTAACCGAGAATCATGCCGCTCTAAGCTAATTTGAAGAAATCATTATCACATAAAGCAAGCACAATGTGGTTACAAAATTTATATTTGCAAATTGCACAATCGCCGTTCGGCGACAGATAATTAAAGTCAAAAATAAATTTTTAACTTATCTAGTAGAAGATGAGAATCCCATATCTGTCATTCGCGACACTTGGATGAACTTAAAAAATGAATATAAAGTTTGTGCGTCATACCTATTAAACACGATTGCTTCAGATCAACAGTTTATCATGCTAAATGAAGCTATCACCTTCTCCTCCTCTTTTAGTCAATACAATATTAAACTTTATTATCGGCCACTCGTTTATATCACAATCACGTGTTTGCGCTTTTTAAAGCTTATTAACATACCAATAGTAAAAAATTCACTTTCATTTTCATTGATACTAATAAACGTTTTCCACTACCGTATACGTAACACAACAAATTTAATAGGTGTTGTTAATATTCAAACAGAACTAAGTATGTAATATATTTTTTTAATAAATTCAATATGCAAATAATAATATAGGTTAATGTTACTCTTGTGGCTGTATTATGGTTTTCTTAGAATTACAACAGCATTTATATTTGTATTTGAATATTAAAGGTGTTTAAAATGTCAAGCTAGAAACGTGAACATTAGAATTGTTAATAAAAAAAAACTTGTACATGGGTCCGATGGTCAAAACGCATGTAGCCGTTTCGTATTAGTGCTATATACTATTTTAGAGGTGGCTGGACTTTTTATTGCTACATTTACATTTAACAAAAACAGGTCTTTCTGGATTGTGATTGTTGCCTCTTATTGTGATACTCGTATATACATATGTAGTGATGCCCAAGCTCTTGCCAACGAAAGGCAATTCCCTAGTTTACATTAATAATTCGGTTCTTTTTTGCTAATTTCGAACATGAAGTTCTCAAGGTTAAAACCAAACAAAACAAAACAACCAAAACTTGTGAAAGCTTTTATCTAAATTTTGCAGTATTCAACTGAGCTGTGACGTTATTTCACTTGGATAAACAAAGTAAAACGTATAATTAATTCATTTTAACTCATAGCAACTTATTGTACAAATACTTTCTAGATCTAGATAAACTGTGGAGGTATTTTTTGCTAAATTATTTAGATAAGCTTGGTCCTACTGTATAGTTAATAAATTGAGTAGACAATTTGTCACGATTAAATTTAACATTTTACCGGGTTATAAATCATACGGAGATTTTGACAGTAAAATGTGCTGCGGCTAATTTTACTTCGCATTATGACTTGTTGAAATTGTGATAATTTATAGTGGGTGAAACAACATTCATTGCTTTAGTGTTATCAGGCTTAATTTATTTAAGTTTATGATGAAAATACTATTTATGGATATTTGTCCATTCCAGATCATTTTTGTAACTTTCTCACTTTATTAGTCAGTAAGGCAGCAAAATGTGCTTTACAGTATGAATACTTGGTGACAAGACACGTTTGGCGAATGCCTTTTAAAGTTTGGGCTTGACCTTGTGGCCAATTTGATGTCAGTTAAGTCTTGTTATTTACGCAAAGCCGCAACATATTTCAGCCGGTCTTTTCGTAAATTAATTGATTGATTGGGCTGTAGGACCAAGTACTGCACACGTGTCCCCGATAACGCCTAGCCTATTACTACAGCCTGTTTACACATAACAATAGGAAGGATATGAAAGGTTTTTCTCTTTTAGGAAGGAACGACCCGGTTGTAGACATCTAGCGATCGTACGGCACAATACAACACAATTCTAATCTACTAGAAAAAAAGTTTCATAGTTTTAATGGTTAACGATGGTATTGGTGTTCAACAATTGCTTCTTTAAATCGGCAACCTAAGAAAAAAATATTATTATTTCACATGCATCTGGAAATACTTTTTAGCTTCCTAAACAAAATTTATTTATTGAATCGGCCCGGTTACAGACATTTAGGTAAAGCCGATAGTAAGTAACACAATGACAACACAATTCAAACCTACATAATCAGAAATTAATATTACATCTCCTTCCACTTGACTGACACCCTACCTTTAGTAATAAAATTTAAAATTAGATTTTATATTAGTTTCGTATAAAGCTGTATACGAATTTCATGAAATTTAATTTATAATGTATAGCTTAAAATTAATTAATAATAATGTCGATGTAAAAGCTAGTTGATGTCTGTATGAATTCCTCCAAACTAAATCAAATTATATAGAAATGCAATAATTATTGTATCTTTTTAAAATCTCAGTTAAACAATCAGTATTCCAATATTCAGCCATTTCACAATACAACTTATTTTAGTTTTCGGCTTATAAATTCCCAAACATTAAAAATGCAGCTTTAGCTAAAAATAATCCTTATTCACATATTTATTTAACGCATAAATTTTATCACTACGAGTACTAAATTAATTAGTACACCATTACTATACGTGGGTAACTGCAGCAGGGAAACTTCCGAATTTCAAAATGAAACTTTGCATACCGATTAAGTCCAATTTGTGCTAATTACTACTCACGGGAAAAAATAGTGCTAGTCCAGGAGCCGATAAAACGGGAAAAGCAACCTATTTGTGCATGGCAATCAACATACCTGATAGGAGTATACAATCAGAAGTGCCAATTTCATTGATTTGGGGGGGGGGCTGGGCCAGTTCTGGGTTAGCACAAATTCAGTCACTATATATTTCGGATGCTAATGAACATACCTGATAGGAATATACTATCTGATTTGCTTATGACTTGGACTTTAAAACATTTTATTTCTATTGTTTAATTTGTTGTTCAACACAAATATTATTGAACGATATATCTCTGTTTTTTTAAAATGTAGTATCTTTCAGGGGCTAGTTTGGTTTCCTCGATTTATGAATGAAAATTTATGAAAATCATATTTCTATAGTAAGCACAAATTTCATCAGTTTAGCGGCCTTTAAAAATTTTTAAAATTAGGCTTAAATTATTTCTGTTTTTTTTTTTAAATCGGTTTTTATTTATTCCGTCTATCACGCGAGATTTGAAATTTTCTTTTCCTGTTTTATCGGCTCCTGGACTAGCACTAATTTTTTCCCGTGAGCACTAATTAGCACAAATTGGGCTTAATCGGTATGCAAAGTTTCATTTTGAAATTCGAAAGTTTCCCTGCTGCAGTTACCCACGTCATTACTATTTGAACCTAAATATTAGGATTTAAATTAGTTGTATTAATAGAGAGTACAGGAACCCATAGTATAAAAACACTCAAAACCAGTATTAATTAATGGTCTAATTCACAAACTGTATATAAGCTCTGTAACTGTAAAATTTCCGATATGTCCTAACATGGTATTCATAGAATGTAACTCGGCCCTATAAACGGAAGTTTTGTTTTGTAACTTTGCAGCACCAAATTTGATGCCGTAAAGTTGCATATCAAAATTTCGATAGCGAATAAATTGATAAAATTGTCATTTTTTGAAATGATCGTTGCATACCAGTAGCATCTCTATACCAACAAAAGTTGAAGCTAATACCAATTGTAGTTCTTGAGCTCCTAGTACAAATTTATTTGTTTGATTTATTACTTATATACGCCTAAATGTTGATAATATTAAGATACACGTACAGTCAAAACAAATAGTTTGTCTCTGATATACACAGAAGAAATATTGTTCTTTAGGTACACAAACGAATGTTGCCAACTGTACTAATATGTTGTTTGATAACTGTACAACATATTTTTATTTTTATTGACTTCTTAATTATTTTACATAAAATTCATTATTTTTATGATATACAAACATAGCATATTTTATTCATCGAATTTGATAGAATATTTTAAAATAACATATGGCTTGGTTACAGTATCTAATTTATTTCGTATTGATTTCCAGCGGCGAAAGTCTACAGTTTCTGAATATCATTTTTAGAAAACTGTATCTTTTTCTCTGTAAGCAATTTCTATAAAGTTGCAGCTATAGAATTTTTGCATGTGCAGAATTGTGTCATTAGTTAATACTCTTCGTAAATGTTTTAAATTGAAATAGCAAATTAAATACTAGAATTACTAGAAATACTAAATGAAGTTAGTTAGATCTTACCTTAATTATGATTTAAGCTTAAATTATCTTCTTTAGCAAAACAAATTGTTGATCTAACATATAATCTAAATTATTTGCAAATATTATGTAAACAAATGCAAAATATCTTGATCAGTTAATTTAAATTAGGTCATCAGTAACATTAACGTAAATCAAATTAGGTGTTATAAACTTCTTCGGTGAAGACTCGCACTGAAATATAGTTTCAACAGGTGCGCTTCAACTTTTTTCCGATAGGGACGACGAACGACGTCATATTTTTTATTAATCTTTTGTCATTTGGAAACTTCATTAGTATACATTTCATCATGGAACGCTACACACGTGAACAGCGATTGTAAATCGTGCAAATTTTTTATCAAAATAATCGTTCTGTTGCTGCTACTTTAAGAGCATTACGGCCATTTTACGGTCCATTTAACAAGCTAGCCCGTTCGATAATCGACCGTATAGTGGCAAAATTTGAGTCTACGTTTTCGCTACATAATGTTCTGGTGCCCTCGAGAGTAAGAAGTGCTCGAAGTGTTGAAAACATCGCAGTCGCCAGGACTTTAGTTCAAGAAGACGCGAATGTCTCGCTCACACGACGTTCGCAACAATTGGGCCTTTCTGTGATATCATTGTGGCAAATTTTACGTAAAGATCTTGCCCTACATCCGTATAAGATCAAGCTGACACAACAACTAAAGCCGTTTGACCATTTGAAGCGACGCCGATTCGTGAATTGGGCTCAAGAGTAAATCGAAAATGATGCAGATTTTCACCGAAAAATCATCTTCAGCGATGAGGCTCACTTTCGGCTAAATGGATTTGTCAACAAGCAAAATATGCATTACTGGGCAGGAAGCAACCCACACGTGATTCATGAGGTACCGTTGCATCTCGAAAAAGTCACTGTTTGGTGCGGATTACATGCCGGCGGCGTCATTGGGCCATATTGTTTCATCGACGATAACGATCGCCACGTTACTGTTAATGGAAATCGATACCGCGATATGATAAACGATTTTTTTTGACCGCAATTGAATGGAATGGATTTGGACGACATGTGGTTTCAACAGGACGAGGCCACATGCCACACAGCACACGATACAATCGCGTTATTGAAGACTAAGTTCGATGAGCGTGTTATTTCGCGAAATGGGCCCGTCCAGTGGCCGCCGCGCTCGTGTGATTTAACACCTCTAGATTATTTTCTTTGGGGTTATGTGAAGTCATTGGTCTATGCCAATAAGCCGGCGACGTTGCAAGAGCTCAGAGCCAATATAGATCGTTTAATTGCTGGAATTTCGGCCGATTTATGCGAAAGAGTGGTCGAAAATTGGGTTCAAAGATTGGACTTCGTAAAACGAGCACGCGGTGGTCATGCAAAAGAAATCGAGTTTCATACTGAAATGTATATGTTCAAATTCGTAATAAAAAAAAAGTTAGTTCAAAAGTCGAACAGTTTGTGTTTTATTCAAAAAAAAAGTTGAAGTGCTCTTATTGAAAAACCCGTTACTAAGTTTATTTTTCAACCAGAAATATTAATTTATTTTATATTCAAAAACAGTTCAGTAAAATAATTTCAAATTAGTCTACACATTATAAAATTACACACTTTTTATATAAATTGTGATGAATATAAATCAAGTTAGATGTCGCCATAATTAAGACCGAAATCCAAATTACCTTCCCCAGCAAAGCAAATTATTGATCTAAACTAGGTATAATCAAAACAATTTGTAAAATAACTAATAAATTTAATCTGAACCAGCAAAATAAGTTAAGAAAGTTAAAAATTAATTTAATTAGAGTAGAGTTAGTTAATAAAATTATATATACGATACTAAAGTTATGTCTTAATTAATTACCCAAAGCCGTGACGATTCGCGCTTAAATCTCTAGATTTTTAGTAAAACCTGAAAATATTATCATTTCGCTATATTCATCGTCAAAAAACGAATACGAAAAGATTACTTTTCATGTACACACACAAACTTTACTCCACATTGTACGACAATCATCAAATTAAAGACCTCATAGCAGAAAACGAGAAATTCCGAATGAAAACTACCTTAAAAATGAAAACAATTTCCAAAATTAAAGACAAATAAACAAAGTTCACTCTGAGAAGAATAAAAATTCATTCCGGTGCTAGTGTGATATAAACAAATAAAGTTAAAGCAAAAGTTAACAGAAAAAATGTCCAATTAAGTTTAAACTTAATTTGTATGTTTTTTATTCCGAAAAGTTTATAAGTTTTTGTTTTTTAAATAAGTTTTTTATGTCCAACTCTTATTAACGAAATTTAAATAAAATGTTCTTTTAGGATTGTTTTGGTTTTTCCAAATTATTTACTAATTTTTTGTAATTTCGTATACAGCTTTGAAAGTAAACAAATACATCGTATTACTTCGTAAACTTGTGTTACAGTTCGAAAAGGTCACTGTGACAAATCAAAAACAAAAATTTGGACAAACCAAATTCGAGATTAAAATCGTGAATATTGTTAATGATATAGATGACCAGAGGACCGGATTTTTCCATTAGGTGAATTTTTGGTTAAAAGTTTTTTTGTCGGCAACAAAATGGTACATTCCCATAAGTACATTAATTTGTATAATCTTGATAAAATCCTGTAATTAACTCTACTACCTAGTTTCATGATAATGGAAGGTGTATTAATTGATGTTATTTCATCTAAAAATCTATTTCTACTTTTATAAAATTAGGTGTTCATAAAATCGAGATCTGATTCTGAAATTTCTGTACCCACGTCATGCAACCATTGCAAAGATTATTACAAATTTGGTTGGCCGCATGTAGATTAAGAAATTAAAGAGGAAATTGCCTAACGTTATGTGGTCCCGTGTTATTGGAGACGTAATAATGTCTGCGATTCTTTGCTGTTCATATATAAAAATCTCTAATACCACGGAAGTGATAAAAGAAACTGGAACAGAAAATATTACGATAGTATACTTAATTCTTAAAGTACCAAACGGCACAGTAGTTAAAGCTTTGACGTTGTTTGGCAGGTACCTGGTTCGAATCCCGATAGGAACTGGCTGCAAAAGGGATTTCTCATTATCTGATTACCATTGGTGATAAGTTTACATGTTTCGTTCATAGAAAATAGTCCTCTAGTATATGCTCAGTGCAATTTTTATAAAATCAGTGAAGGATCAGAAAATTCGAGTCGTTTTGTGAAGAATGTTTTAATGCACATTTTCGAATTTTGTTTTATGCAAATTTTCCGGATTGGTGTAGTTACCTCTTGCAATGAAAATTAATTTGGTAAATCACGTATTAAATTTATATTAAGTGCGATCTAATTTGGTAATGGTAACTTAACTTTTGTAATTTTTAAATAATAAATAAAGAATTTGTTACATTGTTTAACAGGTCAGAATAAATTATTTATTATAATTTAAGTTTCGAGCTGTGTCAGAGTGTGATTACTGGAAATTTAAATTTAGAGCGAATAAAAGTAAACGGTTAAGAATTATTCGATCAATTAAACTTTAACTTAGACTTTAAGAATTATTCGATAAATTAAATTACTTAATAAATAATAAATGTTATTTCCATAATGCAGTACTAATTACTGAAAATGCTTTTATATTTACCAGCGGTTTTTTCGCAGTGGCTTCATTAAATGATAATTATTTACGGGATATTAAATAATTATTTAAATAATTTCTGGTTTCAGGAAATTCACTTGGTGTTGGGAATATTAGCTTAGTAAATATGTACATAGCAAGTTTCCGAGTTGCAGGTGCAGTTAACAATAAGCTAGGTGTCTACAACAGAGTCGTACCTTTCCTGTCCTTGGCTCTTATTATATGTAAACAGGCTGTAGGAATAATTAATCAATCTGATTACGATCGGTGAACACAACAATGATCCATGTCGGGCTGCAGAGCTCATAGGCTGACCCATCTTCCAAGTCAGTACTATAGGCTGGCAAGAAGCTATGCAATATGAAGATGATTCTACGTAAATCGGACCTATAGCCGTACACCCTCGATTTGGCTACTGCGTAAAGTAGAACGTGAAAGCAAACTGCGAAAGTGTTGGGAGTGCTTCGACCGCAGAACCTTGCGAAGATTAAAAAAAATATTTTAAATAATATTGAGAAAACTATTGTTGATGTTGCGGACGCATCATTGCATCATTGGTAGAAACGAAGTTTAATTTATAAGTATTAATGGATGTTCCTTTACAATATACAAGGTGGGCCACATATTGGTTTGTTTTTACATCATAGGCTATGGCAACACATTTTTGAACGATTTGCTTGAAATTTTGATACCTCGTCAGGTTGATATTTCGCGTCACGAAATAATCATGTTTTGCTTGCGGAGCGTTTCGAAATATTGAAAACTTATTTTCAAGGTCAGTGTTGTGTAGCCGAAACCATGCGCACTTTGAAAAGAAATATGGGTCGTGAAAGAGTGCCAAGCGGAATGGCTGTAGTGAAATTGATGAAGAAAGTAAGGCTTGCTATTGGATGACAGAAGTGGTCTCTGAGTTCAGACATCGCACGCCCGAGAATGCGGCTGAGGTTCGTAGTGTAGGACAGAATCCATCGACCTTAACTCTACGCCAATAGTTGTAACTGGCCATTAGTCCACCGGCGGGTTATTCGCCTACAAGGTCCAGATGACTCATCAGTTGAAAGCAAATAACCATCCGCTTCGGTATCAGTTCTCTGTGTGGGCGACGTCGTTTTTGGTTGAAAAATCATATTTTCATACGAAACGCATTTCCATCTCGGGGGCTATGTGAACAAGCAGAACTGCCGGTTTTGGGGTTCGGAACAGCCACACGTACTAATAAAAATAATAATGTTTATTAAATATGTTTAAGCTAATGCTACTACTATTTGGTGTAGATGTTTGGAGTGGTGAAATAATTGGCCCATTTTTTTTCAAAATCACTGCTGGAAACACCGTTACCGTTAATGGCGACCGTTACAGAGCCATGCTGACCAATTTTTTATGGCCTATAATCGAAGTTATGAATGTGAACAACTTTTGGTTTCGACAAGATGGCGCCACATGCCATACAAACCGACCGACAATCGATCACTTGCGCTCTAAAGTTGACAACCGAATAATCAACCGTTTTGGGGATGTCAATTGGCCTTCGCAGAGCTGAGAATTGATGCCGTTAGACTCTTTTCTATAGGGTTTCGTTAAGGGTATATGCTTTACAGATAATCCAGAGACAATTGCAGCTTTAAAACATAACATTGCGAAAAAGTTCTTTAAAACTGGATTCACATGATGGCTTACTGGAAGGCCAGCAGTGGGAGCCACATGAACGAATTTGCTTTTCATTCTTAAATCGGAGACTTCAACTACATAATAAAACAGAAATTTCCACAAACTAAAGATCTATACTCACTTTATAGCACTTTTAAAAACAAAGTTGTAAATGCCTCATCCTATACGAAAACAATAAATTTAATTCCAATGACCTTGATGAGATACAATTAAACTTTATAAACTTTATTGTGGATTATCACTTTATAAAGAGTTTTTTTTTCAAGAGGATAAGAACTTTAAAAATAAAAAATTTAATAAAAATAATAATTTTATTCAAAAAGTTTTATATTCAAAAGTCCGGGCATATGATTTCGGGTATATTCCACCTCGGTGGTTCCTAATGTGCGGCAATTTGCCAGTCCAATTTTTTACAATTTTTTCGGGAAAATCCAGTCTTATCTTTGTTACAACTCGTTAAATTTTGACTTCGTTCGCAAATTGTTGCTGATTTAACACCAATAACTCAGCATACTCCCACAAAAAAATATTCCAGCGTTTCAAATCGTGAAATAATGTTTTCATTAAACCTTGTTTTCAACAAATCGATGGATGTGCGAAATATATAATTGTAGTGCCACCTTCTTGGAACCACATTTCGTCTGGATCGATGTTTTCCATGTTTTCAAAGAAAAAAACGTTGATCATCGATCAGATTGATAATTATGTCGATCATAAAATTCACGTAATTTTTTATGCTTTTTACGAATTGAAGACTGCTTTTCAATGTAAATTTGAATAATTTGTGGCGAGTCTTTCCATGGTGAAATGGCAAACTATATATAATGAATAAAAAGGTGTTACCTAACCTTGACAGCTGACAGCAACTTTAACAGTTTATCGATATCGGAAGTTATATCACTCCAAAAAAAACTTCCGACACATTCAATTCCGTTTTCTCTATACCATTTTTTGTTTAGAGTGTAAAATATCTAAAGTTATACCTTAACTAAAAATTCCAAATCCATGATTTCATGAGGATCACTTTCTAATTAATCATGTTTACCAAATTGAAGCTGTTGCAGACGCAGTAAACTACGAAATAATTAAGTTTCTTAATGGCTGGTCATCTTAGAGCTTCTACTAATCAGGTTTAAAGCCACGAATACCATTGCAGATATTCTGTAAAGTGACGCTAGTTCATTTAGTTCCTAAATCCTGAATAAGATGGCTAAGCAAAATAAAGCGAAGTTATTTAATTTGGGTTTCCATTAAAATTCAAAGGCCCTGGAAAGAGAACTTAAAATACTGATGGTGTGGTAATGGAAGAAGCTCTGAGGAAATGGAGAAATCTTGGCTTATGAGGAAATTGTTAAAATACATTTTTACATTTGTAACAAGTACTGATTTTAAACTCTCCTTCCTAGCTTTAAGGTTCAAGCTATAAAAACTTTTGCTACCACCAAGGCAACAATTTTATACGATGTGCCAATATACTTTAGAGAGAAGTAAACAGTCTCAGTTATCGTTAAAAGAATTTAGTTCAGTGATTCGAATTTATCCTATTAGTGTATCACAAGATTGGTTATGAAAAGGGTAAGATCGAGCATAAGGGCTCTTTTTTCCAAATATTAGGTTTAGAAAACAAGAGAAATACTTTCCTAATTTTTGTACTATGTCTATTCCTCGTCTATGACTATCTATTTTCATAAAACAAACTTTTTTTTCAGTTCAAATTTTATTTGTACTTCGTACAATCAAGAACCCCGATCAAAAAATTCTAGTTTTAGTTTATTCGCACGCACTAGAATTTTCGTTCTCAACATTCTTGACATAACTAGAAGACCATTCTTTGGTGTTGCTCGAAAATGAATAATACCAATTAACGAAAACTTTTTTCTAACAAATTTTTTGTAGTTCTTGCCGATCATTACGTTTTACACATTACGCACTTTAGTTTCTAATTATTCTACATTTCTCCATAAAACCTTCAAGCTCAGCGGGAATAATTGGTGGCCCATTATTGACATCTCATTGGAAGTTGTTGTAGTGGCTCCGATTTCGCGAATTGAGAATTTAAACATCGTTTTTAGATGTCATTGTGAATGTATTTTTTTTCGTTTCGCGACGTAATTACATAATGAACAACACCTGATTAGATTTACAAAAAAATTTATTAGCGGTGTGCTTTTTGACAAAAAAACTAATTAAAAATTTTTAGTAAAATATTTTTCGTCTCAAGAACGAGTATCAAGCGGCCTCAAGCTCTCAGGGCGTCCAATGGGAAGTTAGCAGTGTGTTTTTACCCACACACACACACAACTTCTTTCGCAAATGGTATTTCGTGTGGAAGAATTAGAATTATTAGCTCAACACATCACACGCATATCACATCCAAAATTCAAATTATAAGAAAATAAAGAATCCATTAGTAAATGTGGAATACAAATAATAAAAATATAAAATATCTACTAATATATAATATTATATTACAAAAAAAATACTTCTCATTTAGGCCACATGACCCCATTATTTTGATATCACTTGTTTTAAATATATTATTAACTTTTGACTTATTATTCTGAATGACGTTTAGGTAATTCACTTATTTATTATAATTTGATTTTTAAAACTGCAACGCACGAATAGAAATAATAATATTTTTGGATAACAAAATCGCGACGAAAGCCTATATCAAGAGGTAGTTGGGTTTAGGTAAAATATAAACCACACTGAAAAGAAATTAAATTAACTTATGTTTTAACAAAATTAACTTCGCTTTTTAACAGATGCACACATTGACGATTTTAGACAATTCATTTGTTGGTTTAACAAGTTCAAAAAACGGGTTTTTATTCTATGCCATTGTATTTGCGTGAGTGCTGGCATAATTAGAATTATTTGAATTTAAGGAACATAACTAATTCTTAAGATAAGACTTGGTTGTGCTTTAATATCCTTGAATAATTTTGAGAAAAAACTCATTCCTCAGCGAAGGGTCCATTTCCAATTTCTATTTAGGTACAGTTATAGCAAAATAGTGTAAAATGGCAGCTTGATATGCAGGCCAACCATTTGTAATTTTATTTTTAGGGATTATTATTAAATTGCGTGGACCAAACTGTTATTTAGATTTATTGTTCAAGCTTAATTTATTTTGCATTCTTTCTAAAATTTTCAGGGTATAGGAAATTTTTCACTCGTAAAATTGGAAACTCATATGTCGTTTGGTATTTTTGCTTATTCTTACTAATAAGTCGTCTTGCATTTTGCTTTATTCTTCATACTTAAACACCTACAAAAGTTTGATTTATACAGTTAATGTACGTTTAATGGTTGCCCAGATTTAATGTAGTTTTAATGTAACGTGCTAATGTGCCATATTATTAAAGCATTTAATATCTGAGCTAAGAAATCTGCTATCTGCTTAAGATTTAATTAATTAACAGTAACTACTTTTATTTGTTAATTTACAAATTTATAAAACTTCACTATAGTGGAAATAGATTTTTATTTTTTGTTATTTGATATTTGATTTTTAAAATTATTTACTGTGACCTCTTCTACAATTGTTAAATTTTTATGTTAAACCTATTAGAGAGGCATAACAATTCATTCTCAAATATTTATTATACTGTACATAAAGGCCACAAAAATTTATTACTATAATAATTCTAAATTAACATTTTTATATCTTCCATTATTTCAAGCTGTGTCTATCTATTCATGCTATATAGCAACCTTATTTTCCTGTTGAATGATAATTATGTCCTAAAACACCTATTCTAGCCAACGAGTTATTGTTAATCATTTACCAATTGCACACAAAGCCTTCGGCGCGCGATTTTACCACTTTTGATCGGTGTGGTTTTTGTAGGTTACGTAGATTTATTTTGCAATATATACAAAGCAAGATAGTCATGTGAGAAAGACTAATGACTGTCTCTCTTGACATTTATATGTAATTCAGAGGACTAATGTTCATTCACCTTTGTGAAGATTGCCCAAATTTCTATCCCCGAAAATCGAAAAAATTGGTTATGGCAATACTGTACAAGTTTATGTATACTATGCGACATTTAATTAACAATTGTAACAAAAGATCTAAATTATGAAGTAAGTATTTCCGAATAATAGCTAAAAATTAATAAAAATATTATGAGTATAATAAAAACAACAAAAAGTTGTGATATAACCTGTAAATAAACAAAACAAATTTGTACTCTCCAAAAACTATACTGACAGAGAAAATCTTCAAATCGAGATACAAATTTTACTAGCATCTATATACATATAGCATAAATAATACCATGTCACCTTAAAAAAAATATTTTAAGGAGTTAAATAGAAGTATAGTTCCTCGAAAGCAGAAACAACTCGTTGACCAGACTATCGGCTTATATCTGACGATGGAGGAAGATTTGGAAGTAAGGAAGTAATTGCAGTGAATTTTTTAGAACATTTCTTTGCAGTAGAGTTGAAATATAGTCCTTTAAACTCAGCAAATATTCGTTGGCCGGACTATCGGCTTATGTCTGGTGATTAAGGAAGATTTAAAGTAATTTCAGTGAATTTTTTAGAATTTTTCTATGGGGTAGAGTTGAGATATAGGCCTTCAAACTCAGTAAATATTCGTTGGCCGGAATATGGGCTTATATCTGACGAAGGAGGATTGCGGTTTAAATTTATTATCGCCAAATACCCAATTAAACCAATACGCAATAATTAACACTGAATACTTTAACAGCCAAACACAAAAACCCGTAGCCTTGCAGCATATTCCACAAACAATAAAAATTGAAAACAAGGTAATAAAAATTAACTCCATAATCAGTTATAAAGCAAATCATTACACTATGCCTATTGTACAAAAATTACTGGGAAGAATATGAGGATCTTAAAGAAAATGTGGGTAAAATAAGAAATTCCTCAAAATGTGTAACTCGCATTTCCTTTACTATACAATGTGTAAATAAGACAGAATGTCTCGAAGATAAAATTGCATTATTTTCATAGCTGGCCTCCTCATTGAAATAAACATTATTCGAAAAAATAAGTGAATCTTACACGAAACTATCATAAACATAACTTTCAGACCCAAAAACAACTCAAATGTTAAATAATACTCGGAATAATAATTATGCAATCGAATTAGATTTTTATTTTTTTCTTCCATTAAAGTCGGTTTTTCCATTAACTTTTTTCCATTCATATCGCAACAAGCCAGACAAACAAAAAGATCCTGAGTTCAAAAAACTAAACGACTTGATGTAGTCCGCTCCTTAGAAAAGTTCTAAAAAAATGCGGAAATTACTTTAAATTTCACTCATCCGAATAGTTTCTGAGTTTGACGTACTTCATCTCAACTCCAGCCATAGAACAACTCTGTGAGAATTACAGAAATTACTTTAAATCTTCCTCCATCGCCAGACATAAGCCCATAGTCCAGCCAACGAATATATGCCGAGATTTAAGGACTATATCTCAACTCTACCCCATAGAAAAGTTCTAAAAAATTCACTGCAACTAATTTAAATCTTTCTCTATCGCCAGACATATTTCGATAGGTCATCCATAAAATACGTCACGTAAAATTACTAAAAAAAAATTGTGAGTTGACAAATAATTGTTATTATCATATTATCAATTCACATTATCAAATAATTGTCCCAGCCCCAAAAATGTTTCTATCTTCATATTATTATGAAAATGTATAATATTTACTCTCAGCCCCGAAATTTTTTTGTGTCGTGATAGATTTAGTTGCCATGACAGTAAATATTTTCGGGGCTGAGAGTAAAAATGTGGTATTTTCGGGGCTGATAGTCAAAAATGTCATGATAATAATAATTAGTTTTGCCTCCTCATTTTTCTGGGATGAAAATTGGGCTATTTCCACATACATAAAATTAGGCTAAAACCAGGCTTACTTCACAAACTTAATTTTATAAGTATGATTTATACTCTCAGCCCCGAAAATTTCAACTGTCATGACAGTTTTTAACTATCGTGATAGGAAGTATTTTTGAGGCTGAGAGTAAAAATGTGGATATTTTTTGAGCTGAGAGTAAAAAATGACATGATAGCAGTATTTAGTGTTGCCATCGCATTTTTCGGGGATGGAATTTGGGCTATCTTCACATACATTGTTCATGCGTGACATGTTTGAGATGATTAGTATATGACAGTTCATAGATAAATGGTATATGACAAATCAAAAACGATTATTATGTCACTTACCTGTTCATAAGTGATTCAAAAGTGACATCTCTTAGATTATTAAATAATTATGAAGATCTGAGCTTAATAATGACTAAAATTGTATTTAAATGAAAAATAATATTTATAATTTATTTAATTCTAATTGTGTATATTCAAATTATGGAATTAACTATTAAAGCTGCTAGAGCCGTGTTAGAACATATAGAAACCATATTTGACGCATTGGATCGGCATATTTGACATTGAAATAAAAATGGTTGCCTCTTGCCGAATTATAAATGTATAAACATACATATTTTTGTGGGAAATGATAAAAAATAAAAATATTAGTGACGAATATATGAGAATATACACAATTGATTATTAATATTATATTTACTATTAAAAAATATTTACTTACCAATGGGGATAACAAATTTTAATTTTTAACACACATTTAACGTAAGAGTATAAGAAAAAAAATATAATTAATTTGTTTTACAACGTCCGAGAAAGAGTCGACGTGCAATAAAATGCGAATTTTTATGTTTTTTTACACACGCCTTGTTAAAACCGAAAGATCGAATACGCGTCATACAAAATTCATATAAATAAACTGATTTATAGTTGACATGTCCATCATTCAACTTACGTGTTCTAAAATTAAAAGACTTGTCATTTGAGAAGAATATATGACCAGTCATCAATTGGTTCATTAGTCAACATATAATTAATTTGCAATAAAAAATATTTTCTTCTCATCCGCATTAGCAACATCTGCAAGTTAAAAATAGAAACATATATTTATATCAATTCATATGCATGTTGACATATATCCTTCTGGGTCGTATTGACTGTTTTCATTATATGTCTAATAGCAGAAAATTGTGTTTCGTCACGATTGGCGAGAAATTTACACAAATAATACATTTAGTTGACCAACATGTTTCGACATGTTGTAACTATCAGTTTTCCCGCTTCTGCAAAAAACCCTTGTTCCTTTGATGAAAATATTAAAGATTACATAAACGTCGTTATCCTATCGAGTTAGTTACTCAAAATTAGTTTATCACCTCGCGTACACTACCGATTGCTCTGTGGCTTCAAAATTGCTCTATTCAGATTGCCTAAATAAGTAGATTAAAACTAGGGTCCACATTTTATTTTTGAATGTTAAGCATTTCTAGTTAAAATTTGAAAGGTTAACAGTATTAATAATTAATAGCTAGTGGCTTGAGAATCCTACATTTAATACACATTCACATATTTTAAAATGAAGTACTCAGCCAAATACGATTTTCTTAACTCGGTTATATTTTTGTAACACGTGTAAAGTCTTTTTGTAAATTTGTATAGTGTGATTAATGCTCATAAAATAATTTAATGGACTTCCTAATATTAGGGAAACAAAGGAAAGATTATTTTAGTAGACATGTGTAATTTAAAAGAGATCAGTGCACATCATCTTGCGAATTTGGGATAAATTCTTTTCAATTTTAATTAATCATATTATTGAAATAAACTCCATTCCAATCTTATCCAGAATCTGGAGTCTATGACTTTTGGTGAAACTGGCGTCATATAAATAAAGTCTGATTCGATTCGCATACTGCTTCAGTTCTATTTAATCAATTTTAACATAATTTAATACTCTAACAGTATCTCGTCAACAAATTTATTTAGTACAAAACAGCTTTGTTGTACAGTTTATTTATTTAACATCCTTGGCTTAATTGACGTAAAATCTCTAAAATCGATACTGATTTAAAATTTGCAAAATACTTTTTGCTACGCACTTTAATAGCAATTATCATGCGGAACAGTGACTTATCAAATGATAAGGATTTAATAAAAACATGTTAATGAGTCATTTAAGCAACAAGAGCACCAATAAAGAAATACTGAAAGTCGAAATTTGATTAATTAAATTTAAGAAAACTTCCAAAAATTTTGGCAAACCCAGCAAATAATTTGGAGGTCAAACTTTCAATTACGAGTAGTACTTGTGTTTTGTGTGCATGCGTTTATCGGGTTATTGCGATAACACGAAGACGTAGTTTACGACAATTTGCAATGTGTGTTTATTAAAAGATAATTTACTGCGCAGTTACATATACCTGTGGCAAATTTATGAAACATATAACATGACTACGTCAGCAACAAGGTCAATTTAAAAAATTTCGGTATCTTATTATAAACAGTTTAATTACAGTTATCTGTCAAGGATTGCCAATTTGTCAACTTTTACACCTCATTAATGAATGATTTTAGCTTATTCACTGTTAAATTAATATTATCAATAATCCATCTATAGTTATTTGCACATATGTACGAGTACATGTCATATTCTACTTTGTTATATTTAGATTTACTTTTAATTACACTCCTTACATACAATATGTAAATGATTGTTTAATAACCTTTGGTGATTAAGTTTTTTTGTTTTACTTATTAGAAAATGAAAGTGGTACACAATGTTAGAAACAACAATAATATTATTTAAATGATAAACAATTTCAAGAGTAACAAGTTTAGTGTCATGTTAGGTTCTAGAAGCTTATAATTGTACATATTCATTTATTATGTATTCGTTCATGTTTTGATGCTGGCCGTAATTATCATTTTATTAAACTGGATAATTTTTATGTTGCTTTTTATAGCTGGTTTTGAATATTTTAAGTTAGTGTCGTATTTTATGTTAGAGTCATAATATAACATTACTGAACTTTCACCTTTATAAAGTTTAATTTGCTTTCATAATCATGTGATTCGCGTAACATTAGTTCACTTATAGTTATCAGTTTGAAAATATTATCAGTTTAATATTAAACAATTACAAAATTAATAATAATTCAAACGCCGCCGATTTCAAAAATTGAAATTTTTATCAATTATAAGTTTTGTTGAATGGTGATTTAACGTATATTCTGCCTGTGATAGTTCAGTGGCCTAGAATCCTATCCACTTTGTAACGTTAACTAGAAATGTGTATTTTTGTGTTTTCACTTTTGAATCGTCAATGAAAATGTATAGCAGGAGATTTATTTTAAATTGTTTGCCCAAACAAGCAACTGTGCAAATTAAAATTCAGTGCATTAGTTAGTTGTCTATAATCTTGACCACGGAGAAAAATAATTTATTATGTACACAGACATACAGGTATGCCATAAACGCTACCAATTGTAGCTTTACCTCCTGATACTTTATTTTATGCTGTGTTTTAGCCACATGAAAAAAAATTGTAAGCCAGCCGCAAATTTAAATATTTGTGAGTTCTATCAAATTTACATCAGTATAGTTATAAGTGCCACATATGAATCAAATTTGTTCATTACAAGGCAGATGGTACCTGATCCACTGGATGTTAGGGAAATCATAAAACATCCCGAGATATTTTTATTCAACGCGTAAAATAAACAAATTTACAAACTGTAAATGTGAACGCAAACAGGTTTTTTCGCAACTGACCGGTTCCAATGGTATCGCAGGATTCCTAGATGCAAGCGAAGGTAACTTTACTTGTATCATTTCGCACGTGAGGGCATCCACGAATAATTAATTTTTTGAAAAAAGCTCATACCCAGCAGAGGCGAAGGATCCACGTTTATTTTCGAAAACTTTATGCCATTGTACACAGCTTTGAAATACTTTTCGTAATGACATTTACAATGTTTACTACATTTGATTTTAAGGCTGAACCAGTCAGTCCGTAAGAGCTTAACGTTTACTCAATTTTGACCATTTCCATAACAGTTACAAACCAGCCAGTCTGGCTTGTTTATTGAGTGTTGACAATTTGATTTCAACAGTTAGTTGTTAAGATATCATAATGGAAATGGTCCAAATAGAGGTCACCTTAAGATCCTACGAACTGACTGGTTGAATCTTAATCAGTAAAAACAAAGCGGTTGTGGCAGATATATTGTGAGTAGATGGTCCCTTTGTTTTTACTAACTAAAATGTCGTAAACATTGTGAATGCCATTGAAAATAATATTTTATCTATAAAAAGGTGAAATAAACTTTAAATAAATATTAAAACATTACAGTCCCACGCGAGAACGCTATTTCGTTGTATGGATTTTGAAGGTACAAAAAAAATATAAACGAGCTAAAAATTTTTTTGGATACATCGAGAGATGATGTTAGATATATTAAAAATAGAGGGGGGGGGGGCACGTTGTTATGGCAACCGTTTTTATTAAGGAAGCGAATATTTTGGTAGGTTACCCTCAACTTAAAGACAGTGGTAGAATGTAAAAGAACTATTAAATATTATAAAGTTAGCTTATAAAAAATATCGTTAGTTGTAACATCTTACCTCATACTTGGGGTAAGTTGTTACAGTCAAATTACAAAATTATTTTGTACATACTTACTTAATAAATAAAACCATATTTAATTGTTTTTAACAAAAACTTATATTCAAAAATAAATTGGTATTCAATATAAAATATAATAAAACTTAAAGGAGCTTTTTTATTCAGGTACGGAATTTTCAGTCTTTCCATATATAAATATAACTTATATCTTTTTATAATTAAAGATTTAAAATGCATTTGTAGCATTTATAAGAAACGCTTTTAGTAGCGCATTTTAAATGTAACCAGTCTTTGCATTTATTACATTGCAGCCACTCCTCGCCAGGTTTGCTGTGGCTAAATGGGTCCATGCAAATAAGACAAAAATATTCTGTATCTTCCTGCAATATTATTGTTGTCTTCTTCCGATTTGGTAACATTTAAGTGTTCCCAGTTTTTTTTCTGGTGTAGCAGTCAAAATGGCAGCTTTTCGTTTCTTTCGGCCTCCTTTCTTTACAGACCGTGGACCTGGAAATGGACGAATAGCTTCTGGGTTGAATCCAATTCCAATACCACTCATAGCTGAAGTCGACGCAGCAGGTCCTCCTGCAGGATATATTTGTGTATTACCAGAAGTAACAAGTTCCTCGTAACTGTTTATCGCCATCGAAATTTCTTCAAAACTGATGCCATTAATTATATTTTCAGGTGCAAGTGCCTTAGGCAGGGCCTTGACTACGAGCTGAGGAATATTATGAATCGTCATTGATTTGCCGGGGTTATTCCGCATCCAGCCATTTTGAGCGTTTGATAAATACTTTTTAAAGGGGAAAAATACGGTCCTGTTCAAAGGCTGCAATTTGTGCGAGCAATGGGGAGGGAATGATAACATAACTACTCCGTTCTCTTTTGCCAAATTAATTGTGTTTAGTGCCAAATTCGACTCGTGAATATCCAGAAGAAGCAACACTAGTCGTTCTAGAGATGGTTTGACATGATGTACAAAATGCGGCATAAATTTATAAAACTCTTCAGCGGTCATCCACCCAGAGTTGTTCCCTGCTCCTATGGATCCACTTGGACCATCACGAATAAAATGGTTTTGATACCGCTTCCTTGGAACAATAAATTGAGGAGGAATGGAATTACCAACAGCATTTACAGCAACACTTTCTGCTGAAGTTAAACCTGCCACCTGCTTTACTTCTTTTTCGGCAATTATTTTCCCCAGTTTTTGAACCGTCGTTTCTCCGGTTTCGTCTAAGTTCCACGTTTCACTTGCAGTAAATCGATATATATTATTTACTTCAGCCAATAGATCGAAAAATGAGTTCACTGCTACACGATTAAAGCCAATTGCTCTACCTATACTGGTAGCTTCTGGCGTTCGAAGTGATAGGCTGCTATGTGTTTTAAGAAAACTCGATAACCAATCAGGACCTGCACTCATATGCTAGTGATCTTGCGTCTCTTGGCGTCAAACCAAAATATATCTTTGATGCATGATTCATGTATTGAGCAAGTTTCATGCTCTCTTCAGCATTAAAAACCGATTTTTTATAACCGTAGGATTGTATAAGATGCGTGGTTTCTTCTGTTAAACTTACAGTTGATCGGACCTTTTTTACATACCGCCAGAGTGTTTGGTAATTTATGTTTAAATCTTTAGCCACCGACCGTATTTTGTGACTTGCTGTCAAAACTCTCTTCACCGCAACTTCAATAACATGCGCCGAAACTTCCCTACGGTTGGTTTTTTTTCTTGTAATTTCTCATTATTCTGAAATATAAATCATTTAGTCAGTATAAAACATTAAGTAAATTAATTCAAAACCTTTTAAATTATTTTATTTACTAGTTGTGATTTTCAACGGGGCACGTTGTTACATGTCACAACTTACCCCAGCAGAAACGTCACGACTTGCCCCAACGTGTTTTTTCAACAAAATTCAATATTTTTGTACATTTAATATTTTTGTACATTTAATAAAATATTTTGGAAATTGGAGTATTCCCTAAGAAGTTCTAAAGAATTCTACATCCTTAAATTTGACCTGGATGGCATCTACCCCTTATTTTGTCCAATCCCTCAATTTTAGCGTAATAATAAAAGCCGTTATAGGTTCTTTTAATCGGTTTCATTAATAGTAGAATTAGGTAATGGTAATATCTGTTTAGTCGGGCTGAATCATGCAGTTTTAATGAATTATTAGCCCTTAAAGTTGGTCTGATTGCATCTACCCCTTATTTTCTTGTCTGGACAGATATCGCTATTGCCTAATTCCACTACCAAGAAAATGGAGAAGAAATTCTAGAACGGAACGAAGTTCTAGAAGAAAATAAGGAGTAGATGCAACACAGCCCAAATTCAACGCTGTAGAATTCATTAGAACTCATTATTATCAATTTCCACTATTAAAGAAATTGATGACAAAAATCTAGAACGGCGTTTAGTACGCTAAATTGTAGTGATTGAAAAAACAAAGTTGTGCGACCTGCAACCAAAATTCCAGTAAATATTGGATGAAAATGGTATTTTTACTAATAAAGACTTTATTAATTTTGATTGTAAAACTAAATTGAACTGATTTCTTTTCTGAAAACACTCCCAAATGTTTTTATTTTACACATAAATTCATAAACAAATTGGTTTTCTTAGTTGTAAGGTAAATGTAGTAGAACCTTCATATCGGTCGCTTATTACATTGACAAACAACTTTATATAAACATAGGAGATAATAAAATTTCCTGAGTCCTAACCCAGTGAAAACTTTAAGATGTGCAAAAATTTAATTAAATTGAAAGAAGTTGAAAGATAAAGAATTTTATGCATAATAAAGAATTTTATGCACAATAAACACACATACACAATAAAATGTTGTCCTAAAAATGAAAGGAGGAGTTTTTGATGTGTTGTTATTGCTGGGTTGTTCGTACAATCCACTAGTAACGCTTGGTCTATAGACTGATTGAAAAAGCGACGCGAACATGTTTGCTATATCTTTGGTGTTTGAGGAGCAGGTATTCTTGTAGGTCATATTAGCAGGGTATCCTTCAATTTCGCGTTTATTCTTAAAATATTTCGAAAATTGTATTTTGATTTAAAATAAATTTCAAATGCGTCACTATGTTGTAGAAACGAAGTTTTGTCCGCCTCTAACCCGCTTTTCAACATTTTGGCATACGCTTTCGACTTTCGATTTTTTAAATTAACTAGTAAATTATCAGCAAACCACCGAGGGTGAGCATTTAGTGGTTTATAGCAGGGTTTCTCAACCTTATTTTTTACATTTTAATTTCATATTTATTTTAGTAATAAATAAAATGTTCATGGCCTATTTAAGTCCAAGGCTCCCTAATTTATGAAATTAGCGTATGGCTCCTCAGATACATGGTATGCCTTCCTAGGCGGGCCGTATGGCTCCCTTTGAGAAACACTTGCTTCCAGCACATAAATACATAAAGTTCGAATCCTTACAGCATAATGTCATTAAATTTGTCACCATTTTCGTTTATATCATTAGAATTGAGAGTTGTTTGCCAGTTGATGGATTGTAGGTAACTTTGTAGCCCCACACGGTTTGTTTTTGTGAAGTTGTATTTGACTGATTGTAGGTGTTCCGAACTCGCCATTTTAGTTAAGTCAAAAATAATATCCAAACATTTGTGATTGATATCATTTATGACAATGTGTCAATGTCGTTGCTGAAGACAAGTTCCAATAATCTATCACGATTATTAGCAATTGTGTTTATTTGGATCAAATTATAACCAAGCATGATCTCTATAAATAAAGATTCGGAAGATTAAAATCACCAATCACGAGAACAAAATCTGACGAGTTTGTTGAATTAATAACTCCATCAATAGCATCGATGCAAAAGTAAAAGTTACTGGAGTATTCCAGAGTTTAGAATGTACTGCTATCAGTACGCCACCACTCGATTTCTTTGAGCTAGTTTCGAGAGACCGATTGCATCTGTATAAACAAAGTAATCATGGCCAACAAATTCACTGGTACTTATGCGTTGTATTAATGAAGTTTCACAAATTACATAACTAAGGTAGTTTGATTTTAAAACGAAGTTAAAAAACTTAGATGCTTTATTTGGATTCCATTTTGTTTACGTTTTGATAGTAAATTGCACATTTCTCATAAATCAATCTTTTCTTGGATTTAATGGGTTGATCTACCTTTTGAGTAGCAGTATAGGTTCGAGGTTTCATTAAAAGTGAGTGTAGTATATCATTAGTCACTGGTTAAAAATATCTAAATAACTATGTGTGTGTGTTTTAAAATTGGGACTATAGCGTGCGGTACACTATCGAACAGCTCAAGTGGTTGGAAATTGATTCTTATACATACCACATTAGGTGAAATCTTCTGCTCCATGGATCGTCATGATTTTACTGGTTTCTGGTACTTAAGATGGGAGCTTAATTGTTTATCAGCTTTGGTAAAAATTAAATAGAATGCGTTATCTACCATAGGTAACGACGACAATGTTGATGGCAGGTTTATAAATTTGGCAGAAGTTTCCACTGTATTCATACATACTACTGATGTTAGGGTAATATTCTTTGAGAGCAGAAGTAGCATCAGCTAATATTTTTTGAGAGCAGAAGTAACATCTGCGTCTATAAGTCACATTTAAGTATTCAGTCTCTGTTATGAAGGTGACCGCATTGGAAAATTGCATGTTGACATAATGCAACCGGTCGCTGTATGGTATTTGGTTTTTATCACCTAGAAGATATATTTTAGTAAATGTTCCTTGATAACTACAAGTCCTATATACCCAGCATGCACCATCATGTACTCATCAATAAAAACTGTATCGTAGGTTCGACTACCATTTATTAGATACGAGGCAATCGTTTTGTAGTTTAATTTGATGTTACTAAACTCAATGTTTTCGTTCTCGCAACCAGATGCTACCTTTAATTTAATATCAGCAAGTCTTTTGTTGATTTACCACATCCAGGTACACCTTGAATATTTGTAATGTCCGGCATCTTTATGTTTGCCTTAAGATACGTATTGTTAAGCGAGTTCTAAGTCTTCACACAATTGCACCAGATTATTTCCAACAAAGCCAAACTGATGTTTTGTGGTTGGTTCTTACAGGTATTGTTTTGTGGCGTTGTCAAATATAAATATGTTCATTTGTCGTAAAGAAGAAGCAAAGAATATCAGTAGATTGATGTTCTTGATGTAGTGATCCTTTAAGTGGCTTTTAATTGGGCTGTTTGAGTGTTTCATGTAAAACATTATTTCCATGATCGAATTTTTATAGCTGGACGCTGCAGACAATACCTTGTAAAAAGTCGGAGATGTAGTTGGAAAATCTGCACAGTTTCTATATGAGAACTTCGAGGGATCACCTGTAAACTAACAGAAAGATAGCACTCCTTCATACTGAAGTGATATATTGAATGGAATATTTGATATATATTTTTGATGTTTTTACATGAATAGTTTGTAATATAATCCAACACCGACAACTACTTTTTGACATGGTGGCTAACGTTTCAAGATTTAAGCCGTATATAAGAAACCGTCTATAAATTTTATTAATGGGAAATAAAAATTCAATCGTTATTAAAGGGATTTCTGATATTCTAATATTTTTATCGGTTTTATAGTATGGTAAAACGCTTGGTTTGGCAAAATTTAAGGAGATCCAGATGGATAATAATAATAATTCGAAAATTACTTCATCAAAAGCCAACGACCAAATATTCCAAAACGCTAGTCTCAACAGACACATTGAAAATTATATTCCTTTTGGATGTGGTAAAAATGGTCTGGGGAATAAATATTCAAACACTATGTTAACTGTATTTCGCTTTAAATAAAGGGAATTCGCTCTATGTATTGAGGGTACAAATCAGTTTTGAGTTTTTTTTTAAAATAGCTTCGAAACTTTTCTCAGAGAAATTGGTACAATGATTGGTACAATTAAAAAAATTCTTCGTGTTTTGAAGTGATCCAAGAATCGACCCAATTCACGGCTTCTTCGTAAGCAGTGAAGAGCTGATCGGCCAGACCGTTAGTCATTGACCAGGACAAGTGGTAATCGGAAGGAGCAATGTTTAGTGAATACGGCGGGTGGAGTAGGACATCCCATTGAAGCGCCTCCAAAGTTTCGAAATTCTAGGCGAAATTCCTCGAGGACGACCTATTGTGACCTTCAATCATCGACCTAATTGCATCGATTGTTGTTGATAACGTTCTCCAGTGATGGTTTTGTTAGGTTGGAGTAGCTCATAGTAGATCACTCCAAACTGATCCCACCAGATGCACCGCATTAGTTTCTTGCCATGAATATTCAGTTTGACGATTCAAGTTTATGCATGACCGGGCTACCCCACGATTTTTTGCACTTTAGGTTGTCGGAGTGGATCCAGTTTTCGTTCCCCGTTAAGATTCGATGCAAAAAACCTTTCCGATTTTGTTTTTGGAGCAGTTGTACGCACGTGAAAAAATGAGGTCTGACGTCTCTTGGCTTGAAGTCATACGGAACTCAATTTGCTTGTTTTTGCACCAGAACCATGGTCTTGAGATTATTTTGAATCGCTTGTTGAGTCACTCCCAAAGTTTCAGCGTGCTCCTCTTGAGCTTGGCATGAATTTTGGGCCAAAAACGCCTCCAATTCAGCTTCTTCAAACTTTACTGGTCTCCCTTTGCGTTCTTTGTTACTGGTGTCAAAATCGCCACTTTTAAAACGACGGAACCAGTACTCACATCTTTTTATTGATGGAGCATGTTTCCCATAAGCTTCACACGGTAATCGATATCCATCAGCTGCAATTTTCTTCAAATTAAAATAAAAAAGCTGCGCTTCCCGTAAATTGTGTTTTGTTGTCCCAAAGGTTGACATGGTTAGAGCACAAAAAATATGTTGTTGACACTTCAGCGAAATAACACATACTGATTTTTAGAGGAAAATGATGACGCTTTTACAAGATGGTCCGATGCGATTTAATTCTAGTTACGCCATCTTTTGTAAATCCCTCAAAACTTATTTGTACTCCCTATAAAAAAAAAAAAATAAAAAAATAAATCTGAATCTGACTAGAGCTGTATCATCTGCAAGTTAAGGGTGGTGTTGAAGTGGTTGAGAATTTTTTTTACCTTCTTGATTGTCATTGAGACTCTCTAAACCTTGACCATGTTTTGCATAATTCCAAAGCGATTGGAAAATACTCTTTGTGGTGTTACGACGAGGTTTCGTTGTATAAAACAATTCTTTCAATGGAGCCCATTTTGATTCAGTAAAAATAATTGATGGAGGATTAACTGCATCTGAAGCAGATAACATAGACGGCTGTGAGAGGAATTTTGACATGAAGCTCTCCGGCAAATATGGGATTAAGGTCTTAACAGTATAATGTATTTTTGAAAAAATTAACTTCCTCGATATATTGGAGTTACCACCAAATTGTGCGCTTGTCAACAACGTCTATTTTCCTCCAACTTTACAACCAAGTTAATTACAGTAAAAGTTCTTATCTTAAATTTTTAGGGGCCCAAAATGCTATAATAAAATTTCACTTAACGATAACGATAAATTGTACGTATGTACGTAAATTAAGACGATGACGAACGTACAAGATTTTTTGTACGTTTTGAAACATTTCAAAAATATTTTATTTATTTATACTTAAATGAACTTGTACAAGTAGTTTGCTTTCGTATTAATGATATTTTTTATATATTTGTGTCGCATTTAAAATAACAACAACAAATTTTATCTTGTTGTTTCTTATTAATAAAATAAAATTTTCTCTACATAAATTCTTTGCACACAAGCGAATTGGCCTTCTAGCATTATCAACTGTGATTGGTTTATTTAATTGGGCTCGGCTCGAAAATAATGTTGGTGTGTTGATACGAAAAATAAAACGTGTTATATCTGTATTTTTACTTATACAGGCAAAGCCGATACATACGCAATATAAAATCAAACTTGATTTTTTGTGTAGAAAATAATTTATAAAGTCGACTCTCGTGACTGATTGTTGTACAATTGTGCTATAAGTAAGGTACCTTTGAAAAAAAACTTGTTGGTATTTTGTGTAAATTCGGCGGTCCACTACCCACTATCGATGATTATAGAATAACTCAATCAATTAATTTATGTAAGAAAAAGCGTATTATTTTGCATTTGGTTTAAGTTCAGTATGGTTCACCTTTTCGTTAAAAATTATACGCATAGGCAATCATTTTATTACAAATTATTTATAGTCAAGTACAAATTTATAAATAAGTAGACGTCATGTACAATACTTTAATTGAATTTAATTAGATTGTTTATTTCATTCTCAATTGGGTTTGTTACGAGTACATATAAAAAACGCACTTGTTATTGACGTTAAATAAATGTGACATCTACTACTATATACATATTGCACTATCAAAGGCGTAAGATAAAATTACTTTAAGTGCACGCTATTTTATTTACTAGGAGATACAATTTTGGCACATTCACCTAAATCAATTAGCATAAAATTAAATAAAAAACGTAAAATGTGTAATTATTTTGCTAGATAAGAGTTAACCGCGTGGAACGGATTAAAAGAGAAAAGCTTAGAAAAGCTCGTATATTTTATTCTAATCGCACTCACGTAATTTATTATTATCAAAACACATTCATTATAGTTACGACTTAATTTCGAAGAAATTAGTAGAGGTTACACTGTTATGAAAAACAATAACAACCGCATAGTTTTCTCTACGTAAACAAAGTGATATACATACAACTGTGCAAACGGAGGTACGTTGTAATTCCCTCGATAAAAAACGTGAACAATTAAATAAACTTACTTCTAAGATAAACAAATTAATTAAAAAGAGGCTTGTTATTTCCCACCAAAGTGGAATCGTCATCGCGGAATTTTGTTTTCTGTCGATTGATCAGAAATGATTGAAAAATGCGTTGTACTCTAGTCAGTGCTACATAAACATTGTTTAACTATAGCTCATCGTGCGTGACATAATATTTAAAACACAGACATGATTATATCTTTTTGTATTTTCAGAAATGTTTTAATAGAGCTTGGTAATTATATTATTATATTACATAACCTTAAATGGGTGCGTGTCGAAATCTTATTTGATAAACTTTTGCTTTTATAAAACCATAATTTTCAAGATCCTGTTCAGTTAAAATAATATTCTGCTTATTTCAATTTCTGGATTTTTGATTTTGTGTATTGCGCTTTTTTGTTTCATTTTACTTTAGTTTTCCAATAACCCTCAGGTTTTCATCCGAAATATAATAGCGATCCGATCGCGTACCCGATACATAACCAATAGCAATAACCCAAATTGCTCATCAATTAAAATTTGTAATCTCAGATGTCATGCCCTAGCAGATGTCATACTATTGTTAAACTGATACCAAAAATAATCCGAACAATTTACACAGTTAAATTTAATAAATCTCTAATTGGATCTGGCTTGCACAGTGAAATTGAAACATTTTAAATTATTTTTAACTCATATCCCACTTCTTTCCCTGAGTTCCCCAGCATTTTCCCAACGATTTGAGATGAAAATTGTGATGCAATTTGCTACAATTTTTTAATTAAAACGGTGTCTTTGTTATACAATCATTCTATTTTTATTTCACCGATCCTCGAGATGTTGCCCAGATTGCTCTATTTGACATGATTATATGATTACATCTACTACATAGTCCTATTTTTGAATAAAATTAGGATGATTTTGAACGTGCCCGGCGTATTTTAATGGGAAAGCCAAAACCCTGTGTGTGGGATAAACGGCATCTAATTATGATGATGTTTAACTTGTCTAACGACAGTAGTCTACGTTTATCATTACAACGCCCATACAAGAAATGTTGAGGTTCTCGTATTTATTTTCGAGTAGGTCAGAAAATTGTCTAATAATATAGTGAAGGAGGGCCCCTTAACAATGTAGTGAATCTCAAGGTCCAGCATTGTCATGATTACTATACTTAATTTTACTTTGTAAATGAAAATAAAAGGCGTTCAAAAGGAGTACAGATTTATAAAGGAGTATAAAACTTCTAGAAGTCTACAACTTAGTAAAGGAGCACATTACTTGTAAAAGGAGCACCTTATGTAAATTTAGATTTAACAAAAGTTACCAAAGTAATACACTTCATGTTGACTGAGCGACTGAATTAATAACAGCCTGCGTCAAAGCTACGAAAGCAAATTTTACGAAATTATGGTACTCAAATTTATTAAAGCACTAAACCAGTTGGATACATTTTAGGGACATTTTGTCGATACTAAAAAGAAATTGGTTTTCTCAGTACCATACAGCCTTAGTAGATGCGGCAAAGTCTGTAAGAGGCAAATAATTTTACTATTATACATATATAATTATTGAATATAACATAAATAATTATTGAAATCAACGTTTCGTTAAATTAAATTATTTGTAAATTTAATGATAAACTAAATAATTCCTAAACTAAAGGATGTTATGTTCAAAAACTATAATTAAATTAGAAAGCCCCGGTTTTTATGATTCGATTCGTTGTTCGTTAAAAAAGCGTATTATTAACTCATACTTTTTTGATATTGTTAATCGTAGTAGTCATGGAGTATTATTCATATACTCGTAGATCAGGGGTGGGATGTTGTAACTTCACTTTTTACGATACGATCGAAATTTACGATCGAATAATAAATATTTAACGTATTTCCATTTTTCAATTACGTTGTTTCTATGGCAATCACTACCTATTCAAATAAAACATTATGTCGTTCTACTCTTATGCTATCATCTACTTATTTTATGAGTGGAACTTTATCGAAAAACAAAAACGAGATAAATAAACAATTTATTCTAGTAGCGTGCGACCGCAATACAGAAAGCAAAATTGAAAAGCGAGACGGCAAGCATTTTTTTTAGGAAAAAGAGATATAATATTCGATAAATATTGAAAAAAGTGATGATACAACATCCCACCCCAGTTATGTAATTTCGTAACAAATGTCATAAGACGTCGAAAGTTTCTGTTTCATACGAGTATTACACAATTTTTGTTCGATAGCAACTGGTTGAGTCAATTAAGCAGTTTATGAGTGAATTTTTATTTAAAAAAAAAAACAAGTTTATTTTAAATGTTAAATGTTAAAAAATGTTGCGTATGAAAAATGTCTAATGCATTTTTGTATCAAATAAAGAAGAACATCTCACTATATGAGCCATTTATTTTGAAAATGGCGCTTTAAAAAAAATCAAGTTAATGATAAAATTAGTTACAATTTAACGGTATAATATAAGTATCCTGAGATAATAAATACAACTAAATCTTCTCGAAAGTTGGCATCAATATTTTCACTGTTTTTATTCACTGTAGTACTTCTGTAGTTTAGAGGCGAAAAATCGAGACGACCCTTTTTTTCATGCCTCTTTTGTATTTAATGTAAAACCATTAAGATGGTTCTGCATGGACCAGAACAAATGGTAGTCCGATGGTGCAAGATCAGGACTATATGGTGGGTGCATCAAAACTTTCTAGACAAGCTCTCTCAGTTTCTGCCGAGTCATCAATCACCGGCTGCTTATATGCCGGTCTTCTTCAATTTTCTGCATGATTTCATCGACTTTTCCAGTGGTTGGTCGACCAGAGCGAGGTGCATCTTTGACATCCATATTTCCAGAACGAAAGCGCTTGAACCATTTCTTTGCTGCTGATTTTGATAAAGCACCTTCTCCATAAACAGCCCAAATATTTTCGTCTGCCTGAGCCGCATTTTTACCTTTATCGTAATAAAATTGTAAAATATATTTCGAATTATTTCATTATTTATCTCCATGTTTAAAATGTTGTAACTTTTTATTCACTTCACCGATTTGAATGTTTTGTATGTCAAAGTACAAGTTAAAATGTCACCTTTCAAACACAAGCCCGATACGATCAATGGTTACTGAGATATATGAATGTAAAGCTATCTACCGGGAAAAAAGCCACGAACTTTTTCTCCTACCGATTATTTTATATTAAAAATTACGGTAGCTTCTCCTTAAAAAATCCGAGTAGTTGATGACTTGAGCTTTCTTCAAAGAAGAACCAAAGAAACATATGTATATTCGTTTTAAAAGTAAAAATGTATAATTGGGTTTATTTTTCAGGTGGTCGGTACGCCATTATCACGTAATCAATAGTTTCCTAACGTGAAGATGAAGTTGCCTCGTCCTTTTTATCTATATGATTTTGTAATTTGCTTTATGAATTTTATAAATAGAAAATTTGTAAAGTAAAATTATAAGCTAAAATATTTTTAAATTTTAAGAGAAAAATTTACTTGTTAGGCTAGACGACATGCTTAGCTTAGCACTTTGAGACTTCCCGAAAATTACGTCAGCCTATCATATTATTTTGTATCGTAGCGTCTAGTTCCACCTATTTTGCTTTAGTGAAAATTCGATGTTATTGAAGTACTTTACACTAGCATATTTATGTAGTCCGTGGACTGACGTCTGTTTTGTAAGGGTTGACCGACAAGTTAGGTCAATCAATAATATGATGTTACCGACACTGGACTAAACAGATTTGGTTTTTTTGTAGATCACAATTCTAACTATAATACATAGTATCATAAAAGATTTAAAAAATGCCCAGAAAAATATTTAAAAACTACAATTTTGCTTCAAATTTTAAAGGGTGCTTTCTTAGAGGTTTACAATTTTCATCAGCGAAACTAGCTTTATTGGATAGATAATTGTATGCCATTAATGCTTGGAAAGATTGACTTTCGGCCATGTAAGCGCCGTGGCTGGTGCGTAGATGGCGTAATCTGGAGGTCCAATTTTCGATCACTCTTCGCAACAATTGCGGCCGTATCTCGCTAATAACTAGTCGAATGTTGTGTTCCAAGTGTTCAATCGTCTCTGGTTTATCGGCGTAGATAAGTGACTTACGAGTAACATATTCCCAAAGAAAATAATCTAATGGAGTTAGATCACACGATCTCGATGACCAATTAACAGAACCATTACGTGAAATTAGTCTTTCACCAAATGTTTCATTGAATATATTAATGGCATCCCACACTGTGTGGCATGTACACCGTCCTATTGGAACCACATCAGCAAGATTTATGCCAGCCAATTGGGGTACAAGAAGTTAGAAATCATGTCTCTATACCGTTCACCGTTTATTTTTGCAACCTATAACTTATTTAGAGAGGGATTTTGTCGATGTGACTTAATTCACGATTACCCTTATTAAATTTTAAGCATAATTTAATGTATTTGTTCACTAAATGATTAAAAACACATGAATTGACTTACCTTCTTATGATAATTTTTGATTTTAGTTTAAATATTTTTATAAAAACTCTGCGTTGCGCATAACAACTTGATGCAGTGAAAATAATGACGAAAGACAATTATACTCTTACAGATTATAAGTCAACTTACTCGTAGCTTTCGTTTATTTAACTTTCTTCTTGTTAGTAAAATAAAGTAAGTAATCTAGAAACATTTTGAAATCTTGAATATCGTCTAATTAAAACATGGAGCTTTTAAAAATTTGTGTGGATGTAGTGCTATGCAGACTAAAAGATTGATAAAACCACTAAGTGGTTTGATCCCTTAGGAGATCCAAAAATAAGGCCGAAATCGGTGTACCGCAAGTGGAAGCTTCCATAGGAGCTTTTTCGTTTTTTGAGAATATTTTGAAAAATATATCATTTACAAGAAAAACTATTATAAGACTAACTAAAATATTCTAAATAAATTTTGCAATAATATTGGTCCATATCAGTTTTCCAAAATTTAAGCGAAAATGACGATTTTTGACAAAAAATGTTTTTATACTTAAATTTGGCCTATGTACAGCCCAGAGGGATTGATTAATCGGGATGAAACTTCAACTTAAGCTTTATCCATAAATTGGGAGGTCCCAGTGATGTTTAGCCGGAACCGGTTCAAAGGAAGTGGCAGCCATTTACCAAAAAAACGATTAAATACAGAAAGATTGTAAATTGAGTTTCAAACAAAATTTATTCAGATCAATTAATTTAAATTTTACTGGCAACGATGACATATCTACAGTTCGGGCGGATTGACTATTCGGAATAAAACTTCATACTTAAGATTTTTCCATAAATTGGAGATTCTTTCGAAATTTGGTGAAAATTCGTGTCCCGGAAGTGGCAGTTTTCATATTAGCTTTTTCAACGTGTGCAATATTGTGGAAAAATATAACGTATATTTACGAAAACGTCAATGTATTAAAAGATTCAAATAAATAGAAAAATTTAAATTTTCAAAAATGGTTGACCAGTTGGTTTTCTGAAATTTAAGCATGGATAATGAGTTTTGATTAACAAAACAGTTTTTACCAATATTCCGGTAAGCTTAATTTTTCGCAGCAGAAATCAAGTCCAAATTCACCCTTCCATTTTTTATATTAGGGTAGTTTAAACGCGCCTTCTTGAAATTGATTTCTCGAGGCTGAATTTGTTTTTTTCTACGTGTCATAAGTAGAGAACAATCCAGTTACAAGAACCTGAAATTTATTTAAATTCTTAACCTCCGAATTTTAAAATATTTCTGTTATATGTAAATCGATAGTTTAGTTTCGATGAAAAAGGCTAACCTTCCAAACATTTAAGGACAGCCTTATAACTATGTAATATTTCAATAATACTTTCACGAGATTTTTACTAAGTAATGTCCACTAAGTAATGTGTGTCTGTTTTAAAGTCTAGCCGAATGATTATTCCATCAATTTGACCAGTTTTTAAAACATATTTCTTGAGAAGATTCAAAGAGTTGCACTGTGCTTTCAATATAACTCGATATACTGATATTTTGCAAAACTTATACTTATGGTACCACTTGGGAGCTATATCAAAATACTAGAATGCAAATTATATCGAACTATAAAACTGCTAAACGGTAATCGGTTTATTTTTAAACTCGACGCGCTTTTACTTCGAATTTAAAAAAAAAACAATTCTATGTAAAAAACAAATTGTTGGGCTCCGTTGCGTCAGCATCTCTATTTTTGAAAATTTTAAACGCATTTCTCCAATTTACAATGTTCAGTTTGACAGTTGTTTGGCAGAAAACAGTAATATAAAATGTACGCACAATTAAATTTTTCACTGTAGAATTGTTTAACTAACATTGACCTGAATTGAGTAAGCCTAAATTTCAGAAATGCTTTGGAACTGGACGTCTTTCGGTATGGGACTGCTGTTCTAACCTAACTATAGCTAAATTAGGTCTGATGAAGGAAGTGAATAAAATTAACTACATAATTGCTTCTACTTATAATTATTTTACGTTATTATCCATTTTCAAGTAACCGCTTATAAATATTTACTTCGTTTCACGAAAGGTCCCGTGGCAAATAGATTGGGGAATGCAGAACTATTTGCAAAATACGCAGCGGTTTTGTAAATAATATGTATGTATGTTTATTATAAACCATAATTATGACGTATAATATCGTACGATATATTTTGTATACAAGAAATTATTGATAAGACAGAAAAATGTGTTTTTGCCTGCTTTTATAGCGAAAACTAAATCGTAATAAACGTTAGAGAATGATAAATAAAAACAAGATTCGCAGCATAATCAATCAACATATATTTTTTCTTTTAAAAATGTGGAATTTTGTGAAATGAAAAATAAGAAGAAAACATGGATCAAATAGTGAACTCAAGTAAGATTTCAGTACGTCGAGAAGTAAAATAAAAACGCATGAATCATTTAGTTTATGAATCAGTAGAACAAGCCTTCCGATTTGTTTTAATTTTCAACGCATCACAAAAGACTGTATACATACCATCATGACATAGTGCCTGTAAGCTTTTCATTCAGTTTAGGATTAAATTAATTATTACGCGTTAAATAAATTTTCATTTATAACTGAGATTATGACTGGTAGTCATAACATAAAGTGGCAGATAAAACTAACGGCATCAAAGTATTATGTAGAAAACAACGAACTTGATAGTTCTAGTACACATTGCGATCAGGGACTTTAAAAAACAGGATAATGTGTAAAAACAAAATCACACAGGATTGTTGTTGTATTTTGTGTAAAGTCGAAAAGCTTACTATGGATTCACGGTTCCACATTATCTTAGGGGCCTTGTTTCCGAATTTATTTTAACATTATTAACACTTAGATTTTTTTAACAATTTTATTTATTTATTGAATCTTTCAACTCGAAAATAACAATAAGTTGTCAAATTTTAATCACTAAGGTAATTATGTAAATCTGTGGGAGCAGAATCTACTTCTTATCAATCAACATAAATTTTATAATTTATGTTGCCACAACCATCGTTTTCTTCTTTAATCGTGAAGAAATAATTGAATCGATAAAAGTTAACCGTCGGTCTAGATGGACGCCTAGGTTACGCCTACATAACATAGATATGTTGTTGCAGAGTTTCTCAGTTTTTCATGCTGTTTGTGGATGTTTATGGGTACATACGATTGCCGTATCATATGCGAAAGTAGACGTCATCATTTGCGAAGACATAGATCATAGATAGTTCCGAAGTGAAAATTAAATATAACGTTGGGCCAAGTACACTGTCTTGTGGTACTCTATCCAGAATGTTTTTCTCGCCCGATTTAGAGATATTGCGTTTGACATAATATATGCGATTTGACAAATATGACTTCATAAGTTGGTAAATTTCTAGCAATTTAAGATTAATTTTGTGAAGCAGCGAGCCTCGTACCAAACTTTATCGAATGCTTGGGTAACAACCAAGAAGCGGAGCAGTATTTTTTCTCTTCGTATGCTGACCTTATTTCTGTAGCTACTCGGTGCAGTTGCTCAATGATTCCGTGCTCGGCTCTGAAACTAAATTATTGATTAGGGATGATATTTTGTAGTTCCCGTTTAATATTTTCGATAATCGTTTTTTCGAATGGAATCCTTGCCAGGCTTCGAGATGGTTGACTGTTTCTAACACTTGAGGATATATCCTGATTTATAAATTGAATTGAATGTTTGAGCCAGTCGTCCAAAGGCACACTCAGGCTGTTCTTTAAGCATTTCATTTGTAATTCGATCAAACCCACGAATTGGCAGCTTGGTTGCTGAGGCCTATTAAGGTATTTAGTGGCCTTCCATAATGAGTAGTTTGTGTCCGAATGGGGAGATAATTCCTTAAGACAGTTTTGCAATAATCCATCTTGTTTTTTTGAAGTAGGCTTTGCAGATTTTTTCGTCTGGTTAAATTTGTGTTTTGCATCTGGCGATCGATTAATTTGCCAGATGCGCCTTAAGTGGCGTTTCTCTTTTAACATTTTCTTCTATTTCGCGAGGCTAAAATAGCTGCATTGACCAGTAAATCATTAAAGTTTTACATAGCAATGTTTATATTGTTAGCCGTCTGCAGCGTAGAGGTCAGGTCGATATGCTGATGTACATCTTGTAACTCAACCAGTTAGTGAAGGTGTTCATTAGATGGTTCTTCGTAAAACAAAGAACCTTTTGGTCATCCCAGTAATGTAGTAAGTCTGGATAGCGGTCAGAAGATAATTCTAAAAGTGGTTTAGTCTGGATTATTTCTCGGTTTATTTTACTTGTGACTGCAAAATCAAGTACGTCAGGGATTTTTCGACGATCAGTAGGCCAATAAGTTGGATAGCTACACTTGCGACATTGTAGTGGCTTTCTTGAGTAACATTCATTAATTGACGTTCCCTTGGAGTAGTCAACCTCACCCCCCACGAACCCCTGTAGGTATGTTTGGCATTAAAGTCACTTACGACCACAAAACGTTGACGCAGGGTTGCAAAACATTTATTATAGATATCGTATTTTTATCGAGGTCAACACATACAGAGGTTGCGTGAATTTGCTCAGTGCTATATTCATTTACGTAGAACACAATGGCAAATCCGCTTTTTTATAATAATAGTAGTTCCTTCTCGACTTCTACCCAAGGGCAGATTTGTGTCATAAACTTCGTAACCATTTATTCTGAGATTGTGTTTATCAGTTAAATAGGTTCCAGAAACTAGAATAAGATCAATTTCGTGTTTTGTTAGGAAATGTTGTAATTCCGAGTTTGTGTTGGCTTATACTGTTTGCGTTTCATCAGTGACATATCTCCAGATAATTTATCGGCATATATATTATTTTATCACTAGTCTATAAGGGTTAACCTTAGTTTGTAAAATCTATACGTACCGTGATTTCGTTTCTTTTAGTTGTATTTCATCCTCATTTTTTATTACACTTCTTCATTTGAACGATAGCTGTTTGCATCTTCTTTGTAGTTATTTGGTTGCTACCACGTTCTGCAATAGTAGCTGCACCATTGGCACATGAGGGTTTAGCGATGTGTTTAGATATTAGAAGAACACGGGTATGTTATAGATGCACAATAGGTCTGAGAACATTGGAACACCTTCGTTGATTTCTTATAGTTCATAGAATTCATTCCTTAATTAACCCTGAGGCATCTTTCTATTATGGAAGATTTCAGTGCTTTAGTATTTGATACTGTTCAGAGAGGATTAATTTTAGTATATAGGTCAGACCTTCATGGCAAACTATATTTAAGGTTTGCGGTATGTCTAAAACTATAGCGGAGCAGATCTGCTTATCTTCTGGTATCTTTTCAAATATTTTATTTCTTCTATGCAGCTGGAATAAGGAAATTCCTGTCGATTTAAATTTAACTTTTTCTAAACGCTACTTTCTAAATAGACAACTCTGTTGAATACAATGCAAAAGGATTAAATGATGTTACTAAGTGGGAAGGTTTTGTTAGTTTGGTGTCATAAATGATTTCAATTATTTTCCATGTCACCTATTTTAACCTGAATATCTTAGTTATGATATTAGCTGTTTTTACTATAACAGCCTTCCTTGGGAGTTTCTTTAGGATTTTTTGGTTAATATATCGATTGATTGATTCTGTTTACTATTTCGGTTGGGAATGTAGGTGTAATACTGTTAGGAACGTTTTCATAAAAAAAATTCTTTAGTGTAATGTTCATAGTCTTAAAATTTATTTTCAAGGTGGTAATCAATTCTTTAGGCTTTTTAGTATATTAGTGACAAGTTCCTTAAGTAGATCTTTATCTAGTATTCTTTGCGTTGATTGCTTATTACAAAACTTTTGCTCAAATCTTTGAACATCTCAGAGTATTTGTTTTTCTTGACAGAATGCCGTGATGGGCAGTATAAACCTGTCACTACAATTGGATAATTTGTAGTCTTTATATTTAGATTGAATTTTGTCTTTTCCACAATTTCCTCATCTTTCTTTAATGATGACTTCGTGTACTTCCTTCCTCTTTGAACAGAGCTAAGTATCTCAATAGACACGTCTCTCTCGAAATGTTCGATCTTTCTTTTATGATAAATGCGTGTCCTTCACATTCGGACAGAGATACGTAGTTGAATAGTTACGTCTCTCTCGAAGGAACTAAATGTGTTTTTTATTGAGGGAAGCCTGTGCTTTTTTTTGGTGCCTTAGCAAACCTTTAGCATTCCATAATAATATTTTGAGTATCCTCTTCATTTCTAATTTTGTTTAGATTTAGGTTTTAAATCCTCTATTTTCTAAATTAGGAGAGCAGCAGATGATAAGGAGAACCACATCTTTTAAAGGGCCAGTAGCCCTATAAATATATCTTTTGAATAGAGAATTGAGAATTTGCGACTTTTTCTAGAATTTTTTATTTCCCAAAGTGTATATGTATGGCGTTTGAAAACTTTTTTACTGGGAAAAGATTATTTCATTTTATAACAATTTCTACGTTAATTTTAGAATTTCGTTTTGTGTATTTTAAAATGTTTAAACATTGTTTAATCTTAAAAATGTGTATATAAAACTAAATCAAACTTTTGATAAACTCGCAATACGTGTTTTAGTTTATAAAAATCAAAATAAAAAAATTTTCTCTGAAAAATTATTCTCAATCTACCAGAATGGTCTTTTGACTTTTGGGAACAGGAAATTAACAACTAAGAAAGAAATAATGCAATTTGTAATCACAGGGCACACTACACACGCATTAATATGAGAAACGTAACTTAGAAAAAGAAATACTGTAAAAGTACCAAAAGACTAGAACCAACTTTTGCACACACCCAACTACAAGAAATACTAAATTGTTCATATATGGTAAATCTCTATTTATCTTCTCTTATCAAGGACATATGACGCGCGAAAACATTTGAATAAACCATCGACACACTCTTTCAGTTTGCATATTTTAGTGTATTTGTCAATTTCGTGCGCTTACCCAAACATTTCTGTGCGAATACAAACAAGTCTGTTTATCTTTTTATAAAACAAACAGTTGTTGTGTGTTGTATTGCTTATCATTTATCCAATGATTAAAAAACTAAAATGTGTGTGAATATTTTGAAAAATGTATATACTCGTATGAAAGTATAGGAATACAGCTACAGATACCACATTAGTATATAAGAATAAATTTGGTAGTTTTATATACTTCGATGTATTCGCAACCAGTTTTTTGTACAAAAGCCGCAGAAAAAACCGAGAGAGCGACAATGAAATACTCGTATATACTACAAATGTATTCCGCGTAGCATGTTTAAATACTTATAAATTGCGTTATTGCTGTTATAAAACAGTATGGTATGCAGCGGTTGCGGCGGTGATGATGATGATGATGATGTGGCGTACACTAAAATTGTTTGATTAGTTTCAATTAGTTTGACATTGGTATATGCTCCTCTCGCTAATTATTTAAATGAAATTTGTTTTTGTTTAATTTTAAAGCTTTTTTCCAGATAAATTTGGTCTATACTTGTATGCATAATTTATCAAAATTAGAACCGCGCTTATAAATTGAAATCGAAAATTTTAAAACTATGCCAATTAATTTTTTCGTATGTGAATATATTTTTATACTGCGCGCGATAATTAAGTGATATAAATGCAATTACGCTATATATTTGCGCATACAAAGTTTTTTAATTATTCATAGAATTGACGTTTTACTGAGTGACTTTAAGCGCCGCCCGAGGGCCTTATATAACTATAAGTGTGATACATTGGGGTATTACGTTTCCGCAAATTGTAAATATTCGCACTACTAAGGCTGACATATTGCTTGAGGAGGAAACTCGTAATAGTATACTCGATCAGAGATAGCCTTTTGTACAAGCTTTGGAAAAATAAGGCAATATCTAAAGTTTACCAAAGATAATTTTGATACTATTTTTAGCAAAGCGCCATTCGAGTATATTTATTTGGTATTTTATAAGCTGATACGGTTCCGTAATTAATCTTAAATGGATGATTAATTAATATTTTCTTTGTTAAGTTTACGCAGAAAAAATTGATTTTGATTTCGTTTTATAAAAAAATTCCACAGTGATTGGAACTGCACTAGTTTATTCAAAACTAATTTTAATTGAATTTGCTAGATTTTGTGGATAGTAATTTGTCCAAATATGTGAATTATTTTACAAACATTACACATACATTACAAATAAATAGTAAGTATGTGTAAATGAGTTTGGTATAGCAGCGGTTAGTGTAGTGCTTTACTAAGTTACAGTTTACTGTTTTACCATTTATCCGGAACATTAGAGCTAATATCGAGTTTCCATCGTCATAATGTAAACGTATAATATTATCTATCATCTATTACACTATTACGATGGAAAATTGAACTTGATGAGAGTATCTGGTATAATGGTTATACGTTGCAAATTGTTTTTGACATTTTAAATTTAACAGTGTAAGCAAGAATTAATTTTCTTAGCCTATCAATTAGCATTTTTATATATTTGATTAACAAGGAGAAAAAACTTGTACATTGTGTAGCCTGTGACATATTCGTAAATGTAAACCATACGATGGAAATCCGACATCTAGTGATAGTATAATAGTATTATACTATTTATTATAATATCTACGATTGAAACCCAGTATTGGGTTTCGATCGTAGATATTATAATAAATAGTACCGTTATTTTAATATGTTTGAAAATGTGTATGCAATAACACCAGAGTAGTAAAATACAGGTTTTAGTAAATACATTTTTTCCTACAAAAATATACCCACGAGAACTTTTTATGTGGCTATCGAGTTTTCACTGAAAATTTGTTTTGACATATAAGGAATTTTGTTTTAGTAAGTTTAAAGCCGGTTCATACGAGGGATATATATATATATATATATATATATATATATATATATATATATATATAACGGATTTTCCAACTCAGTGTTTTATCCTCACGCCTCCTTTCATTGCAAAACTTTACAAAATCTCAACTTACAGCAAAATATCCAGCAGACGACCAACTTAACAAACCAAAACTGTTATTAGTTGATTGGGTAAAACGCTGAGTTGGAAAATCCGAATTTTTTTATCCGTCGTATGAACCAGACCAGTTAAATTATTTGCATTTGTGTTTTCATTTTAGTTTTTGTTTAATTTGAAAATTGGATATAGAAAGAAATAGGTGATACGACGGCTGCCGTAAAAGTTTTTAGAAAAAGTAATAAAAAATTAAAATTTTTCATCAAAAATTGCTTTATTGCTTTTCAAAATACATATTTGCCTTTTCGATCTATACCCTTTTGCATACGCTCAAACCATTTATCGAAACACTTTTGCCAGTCAGAAGATGATAGCTCCAAAACACGGTTTTTGAACGCTTCAATCGCTTCTTCAGGCGATAAAAATTGTTGTTCAGGCATCTTATCTTTGATTGTTGGGAGCAGGAAGAAGTCATTGAGTACCAAGTCGGGGCTGTAAGACGGATGACCAATCAATTCGATCGATTGGGTGCTGAAATACTCGCTTGTTTGATGTGATGTGTGTGAGCTAGCATTATCGTGAAGCAAAATGATTCGTCGTTATGGGTTGTTTTCTCTCAATTTGTTGAAAACCTCGGGCAAACAAATGGTCGTATACCAAGCTGAATTGATTGTATTTTGATTTTAAAGAGCCACAGTAGCCACATGACCGGTTTTCGCGAAGAAACACGCTAACATTTGCTTCCCAACGCTCCCACCTCGCACAACTTTTGTTGGTTTTTCTTCGAATCTTTCCGGCTCATACGCATATATCCATTACTCGTCACCTGTCACGATCTTGTATACGTTTTTGGAAGCATATCCAACGAATTATTCAAGCAATTGGCGGCACCAATCAACACGAACCTTTTTTGTGGAATCCAACGTGCACATAGCTTCCGCACTTTTATATGTTCATGTAAGATCGTATGTACGCTGGTGTTACTAATGCATGTCTCGATTTCACGATAAATCACATGACGGTCGTCTTCAATCAGTTTTCTCACAGCATCGATGTTTTCTGGCACAACAGCTGTTTTGGACGACCTTCACGAGGCTCGTCTTTGAGTGAACGTTGTTCGCGTTTAAATTCATTGCACCAATTATAAACACTAGCCAAGGAGGTGCTTCGTCATCAAAAGTCGAAAGAAGTGATTCGAAGTTCGAAGAAAATCGTCTCACGAAATTTTCACGCGATAATTCCATTTTTTCACTGAATTCAATTTTTCAAGTAAATAAAAAACAATGTTGCAATGCGAACTGACAGATGACTTCTTATGAGAAACATAACCTCCAAAAATGTTACACTATTTGGAAAACAATAGTATTACTATTTTCTAAAATCTTTTACGGCAGCCTATGTAGTAACCCATAATAAAATGTAGTAAATCGTCTACTGTCATCCCTAGGAGACAAGTCCACTCTTTAGTCTATACATTATTATTGATGACAGTTTGTACTACATTTGTAGTTTGATGTATGTATCTCAATCCAATTCATGTTATCAAACTAAATACATGGGCAGCAACAGAAGTTTGTAGGACAGAGTATTCATTTTTATATTTGTTGCGTTCATGAATTAATTAATTAATTTAAAATTCGAAATAATTTAAATGAAATAATGACATATAGTAATAATAGGAATTAAAATAAAATTGTATTTACTGTTCGCATTGTAATTTCGTGAATGAACTCTTGATGTGTCTAAACGTTTCCTGAGTAAAATGTATAAGACACTTTCAAACCAATCTTATGCGAAAATAAACTAATAAGTGGAAAAATGAACCCGTAAAATTTTAAAATTTTCCAAGTAAATTCTTTATGCCTCATTCAGTGAGCACGCATTTAGCTGAAAATAAGCGAATGCTTGAATATAAGAACAAAACGAAATTGAATTGAATTAAGGAAAATGAGGACCATTATTTATTTAGTCTTTTTGTAATTCGGCAGTGTTCTCAATCGACGATTGTATTCGGCTTCGTGAAATAATAAATTGCATTTCAACGGGTTTCAATAATTCATTTAACAATTTGCAGAGTTTGTCATGGGTTGAATTGTCATTTAAATATCATAACAAATGTCCTAGACTTAACAATTCAATCAAATTCAATTTCTGCAATACAAATTCATTCAAGTACCTATTCCTCTATAATCAAATGCGGTCTTTATACACGATCAGTAATAATGTCATTACTCAAAATGTGCAATTGCACAACATTTTTATAATTTTTTATTCTTAAACAACTCACCTTAGTGCATTAGGTATGGAAAGAACATTTTGTGGAAATACGATTTTTTCAGGTAATGATAATGTAGGTAATGACATTAGTACTGATAGTGTAAAGGCCGCAAAACAAAAGCAATACACAATCGAAATGATAACCCAAGCAAACTAATTATTTTCAAGAAATGTATAGGTGCGGCAGCTTCTCACTCCTGAGGTCCGATTACTTTTAAATTATAATAGAAAGTATTGTCAGTGAAGATACACCTGTTTGAAATAAGTTTGAATAAAAACGGATTTTAGAAAGCGAATCAAAAATTGTTTAGAAGATTTGATCGTCAACCACACACAAACACATTTAGGAGCGAAATTAAAATAGAGAATTTAGAAAAGAAAGATAATCGGTACAGGAAAAGCTTACTCGGTATAAACTGTTCTAAGTTTGGTCATATGAAAAATTCTGGTTCGAAACATTAAAATGTATATTTTTTGTGTTAAATCTACATACGGTCTCAGTAAAGACATTACTGGTTCAACTTGATCTACCTATTTCGATATTTTCGGTAAACGATGTAACCAATATTAATTTAGTTAGAATCATTGAAAAATTCTTAATCTGGAAGCTATCGAAAAGTCAAACATTTTTTCAAAGATTTTAAAATTGGGTTTGGTAAAATTTCACAACCTTTAGTCTAGTGCTTTACTTCCTCCATGTAATATTATTTGTGGTTGGCGGCGGTCGGCGATGTAACTGCGTATGTAATATAATCATCACCTTTTATTTGGGATTTCGTTGAATAGTGGGTATCACGACATCAAATATTATTACTGTTCGTGCAAGAAATAAAGAGACCGCTCACTGGGTGGTAGAAGTCGAATCAGCAACCAAAAACATGTTGCTAAAGTGTAGAAGACTACACGTGGACTGGGTACGATGCCGTGTGAGAGAGTTTGTGACTCCAACTAGGTGCTTTAGGTGCCAGCGATATGGTCACATTGCAAAGAATTGTAGGGCGCGCGAAGAGACCTGCTCTCACTGTGCACATCATGGTCATGGCTACAAGGTCTGTCCCAACAAAGACAAACCAGCAAGTTGCACAAACTGCAAGGAATTGCAAAAACCTCATGACCACCAAATAGGCCACGTTTCGTGCAACGCATACAAAAGTGATGTGCAACGTTTGAAATTAACAACTAAACATGATGATTAGTCATAATCAAAGACATTGTAACAGCAACCTACGAATCGCCCACCTCAATATGCAGGGCGCTAAAATAGTCGGATCAGAGATATGTGAACGCATCTCCACTCACGACATAGATATAAAGGGTGATTTTTTTGTGGTTAGGATTTTCATGCATTAGTATTTGACAGATCACGCGGGATTTCAGACAAGGTGTCAAAGAGAAAGATGCTCAGTATGCTTTGACATTTCATAATGAATAGACTTACTAACGAGCAACGCTTGCAAATAATTGAATTATATTACAAAAATCAGTGTTCGGTTCGAAAAGTGTTTCGCGATTTACGTCCGATTTATGGTCTACATAATCGACCAAGTGAGCAAACAATTAATGCGATTGTGACCAAGTTTCGCACTCAGTTTACTTTATTGGACATTAAACCAACCACACGAATGCGTACAGTGCGTACAGAAGAGAATATTGCGTCTGTTTCTGAGAGTGTTGCTGAAGACCGTGAAATGTCGATTCGTCGCCGTTCGCAGCAATTGGGTTTGTGTTATTCGACGACATGGAAGATTTTACGCAAAGATCTTGGTGTAAAACCGTATAAAATACAGCTCCTGCAAGAACTGAAGCCGAACGATCTGCCACAACGTCGAATTTTCAGTGAATGGGCCCTAGAAAAGTTGGCAGAAAATCCGCTTTTTTATCGACAAATTTTGTTCAGCGATGAGGCTCATTTCTGGTTGAATGGCTACGTAAATAAGCAAAATTGCCGCATTTGGAGTGAAGAGCAACCAGAAGCCGTTCAAGAACTGCCCATGCATCCCGAAAAATGCACTGTTTGGTGTGGTTTGTACGCTGGTGGAATCATTGGACCGTATTTTTTCAAAGATGCTGTTGGACGCAACGTTACGGTGAATGGCGATCGCTATCGTTCGATGCTAACAAACTTTTTGTTGCCAAAAATGGAAGAACTCAGCTCGCGATTCTATGGCCATTTTGAGGGAAAACTTCGGAGAACAATTCATCTCAAGAAATGGCCCGGTAAGTTGGGCACCAAGATCATGCGATTTGACGCCTTTAGACTATTTTTTGTGGGGCTACGTCAAGTCTAAAGTCTACAGAAATAAGCCAGCAACTATTCCAGTTTTGGAAGACAACATTTCCGAAGAAATTCGGGCTATTCCGGCCGAAATGCTCGAAAAAGTTGCCCAAAATTGGACTTTCCGAATGGACCACCTAAGACGCAGCCGCGGTCAACATTTAAATGAAATTATCTTCAAAAAGTAAATGTCATGGACCAATCTAACGTTTCAAATAAAGAACCGATGAGATTTTGCAAATTTTATGCGTTTTTTTTTAAAAAAAAGTTCTCAAGCTCTTAAAAAATCACCCGTTACTATGTATGCAAGAACCACACTCGGTCAATGGTCAAATCAGTGGCATGCCTTCTACAGCCAGAGTAGTTACAGGCTGCTCTGAGAATCCCAAAACTGCAAGTCGTATTCATAATACTGGCATGAGCATGATGAAACTAAGTCAGTTCTGCGATAGCCACTGTACATCTGTTGAAATATCATCGGAAGTTGGTTCACTCTACCTATTTTCAATATATGCCCAATACAGTGAACCGATCGAGTACCATCTGTGCAAAATCGAAACGATCCTAGGCTCTCTATCAACAGAAAAAGGTAATGATCCTCGGAGACTTCAATGCAAGAAGTAAAATGTGGCATGGCGTTTAACCGATGAAAACGGAAGGAAAGTAGAGGACTTCGTGTCTAGGAGTGACCTCTTCATAATGAACTTGCAGGGGCACCCAACAACGTTCTCGTCTAATGGGAACTCCAATATCGACTTAACCATAGTCAATGGAGCCTTGCTGAGCGCGATAGTTGGGTGGTGTGTAAGAGAAAATTGGACATCTAGTGACCATAGATGCCTTACGTTTAATTTATCAAACTCGCCTCAGAGCAGTCCGCTTGCAAGTAGCAAAACTCCGAGTTTCGCCATTAAGATAGCCGACTGGGGTCTATTTGCTAGGCACTTGGTAGGCTCTTGCAAACCAAATAGCAAAAGAGTTAAAATTGTCTTGCTTTAGAGTAGCAAGAAATAAATACTTCCATGAAGAATTTATTGCAAAACAAAATAGTTTCCAACGGTACGTCACGGAACATGGTAATAAAGACCCCTGGGGACTTGTATACAAATTTTCCGCTGGCAAAGCAAAACCTCCAGAAGTTTTGAACACCATCAGGAAGGCAAATGGAGTCGTCACTGATACGTGGCATGACACACGCTTGGAGTTACTCAACTTACTTCTTCAAGCGTAACAAGTCCCCTGGACTGGATATCATGAACGCTGAAATAATCCAGCTTGCATGGCCCATCATAGGGTCTAGCACAGTAAAATTATTAAACAGCTGCCTAAAATTTGGTTACTTCCCCAAGGTGTTGAAAATGGGTGAAATGATCAAAATCAGGAAACCTGACGATAGAGATCCACTATGTTCGAAATCTTATAGATCCACAATGTTACTACCAGTTATGGAGTAGCTCCTAGAAAGGTTGCTTGCCACTCGCACTATACCGCGAGTTGAACAGAGCGGACTGTTCTCGGACAAGCCATTCGTATTTCGACGTAACATGTCTTCTGAGGATGCGATAGTCCGGCTAACCAACACTGTCAAAACCCAAAGTTCTAAATATGTTATGGGTATATTCTTGGGCATTGCCGGAGCATTTGATAATCTTACGTGGCCTAGTGTCATTGCCATTTTCTCGTTCTACAATCTCCCTAGAAATACGATGAATGTTTTAGGAGCTACTTTAGTAATCGATACGCAGTAATCATAGCCATGCCTGGTTCTGTTTCAAAGCAATTTACAAAAGGATGTCCTCAGGACTCTATTTTGGGTCCTCTAGTCTGGAATATCGTGTTTAACAGAAGCATGATCAACGACTTTGAGGAAATTGCTTGCGCGGATGACAAAGTCCTTCTGGTGCATGGCAACCCGAGACTCGAACTTCAGCGCCAGGGTCAAATCGCAATAAATAAAATGACCCAATGGTGTGAAGTAAATAAGATGTCACTATCAACAGAAAAAACAGTGATGCAACTAAAGGGCAAATTTGACTCTAGTCGACCACCAACAATATCACTAAACGGTAAAAGCATGAAAATGGTCAAGTGCGTTAGATATCTAGGTGTTGACCTTGATGAACGAATGGGCGTAGCATCCCACGTTCTTAGAGTCTGTGAAAACGCTAAGAAGCTATTCCACTCTTTGGCAAGAGTGTCAAGAGAAGGATGGGGACTTAAACACAAAACACTGAAGTTAATATACAAAGGTGTGGCGGAGGCGCTTTTCGCGTATGCGGCGGCTGGTTGGTATGATAGGTTAAACTGCCACCATATCAGATCACTAGAAAGTGCTCAGAGGAATATCCTGCTAGGTTACTCCTAAAAGCTTACCGAACGGTATCTAAAGATGCTGTAGTGGTTCTGACCGGCGTACTCCCGGTTGATATTCTAATCAAAAAACGAGCGAACTTGTACCACATAAGAAGGCGTGGCCAAAATAATATAGGTGAATATGTGCATGCTGCTGATAGTAGGCAGGATCAATATAATAATAAAAATGATATGGAAATTTACCTTTGGCAACGAAGGTGGAATGAATCAGCCAATGGAAGGCATACCTTTGGCTTCATTCCAGATATAAAAGAAAGACTAAAAATGAAATTACCACTGACGAGCTCGATGTGCCAAGTTATCTCTGGACATGGTAAGTTTAAAGCATACCTGCAGAGATTTAAGATAACGAACCAGTGTCAATGTTTATGCGGATCGGAAGTAGAAGACGTTAAGCACCTACTTTTCGAATGTAACGAGGTGACGGTTATGTCACTAAAACATAAGTGGCTTGGTAACATTAACATACATGAATTACCACTGCCTATATTACTAAGCAACGATTTACTCCCAAAGTTTCAGCCATATTGTGCTGAACTGATCAACGTCTTAAAAGAACGGAACAGTGTACAATAGTAGACCGGTAAAACGGAATGTACATGTCTCCCCGTGACTAGAGATGGTAACGTTATAATTTCTGAACTATAACGGCTGAAATGTACAAACATTGGTATCGGTTAACTGCACTAATTGATTTACATGAAAATTGGCTAAGTAAACCGATACAAATTTGAATAATTCTTAGTTTAAGGTTATACCTAGGTATAAGAATTGGCGAAAATTTTTCCGGAAATGTTGACTACGACGAATGAATGAATGTTCGTGCAAACTATTGCATAAATCTTCTTTACGTAATTTGTACCACTCCATGTACTGTACTGGTATCTCTCAGTAGTAATACGCTCCTGCCTCATTGGACTTCTTACAATTATCTGAGTCGATCAGCTCATATTTATTTATATACATAATTAAATGAAATTCCTTAACTAGTTTTTCTGTAGGATATCATGGTGGAACATTTTTAATATCATAAGAATTTCAACGCCCCTTTCTAAATTATATCGAGTTCCCTGGTTTTAGAGGAAGATACACTTCATTGCATCTCATGCCCCCTCTAACTCTTGTAGATATCAAATTTATTAATTTAGAATTTATGTGCGATGGTATTATAAAGGTGTGAGTCACGACAGAAATCCCATTTTGGAAATCCCACTGTTTTATTATTTTATCGATTAGTATTTGATTGTGCAATTTAATTAATAAAAGATGGGATTTCCAGAAATTACTTATACAAAATTTTTCGAAAGCGATCTTTTGAAATTATGGTTGAAGAAATGGTCTTGTATGTGCGATTCTGGCGGCTGATGGGGAGTAGGCACAATGATCAAATGTGAGCAGAATGTTCCTTTTAACTAGTTTAAGTGATTTAATTAATAAAAAGTGGGATTTCCAGAAATCACCCATACAAAATTTTTCTGAAGTGATCTTTTGAAATTAGGGTTGAAATGAGGCTTTCCTACTGGTGATTCTGGCTGACGGGGGTAGACACAATCATGAAACTTGATCAGTGTGTGTGTACAAGCAGTTTAAGTAATTTCATTAATAAAAGGTGGGATTTCTAAAAATTATTCACAAAATGTATTTTAAAAATTTAACTTGTAAATATAGGGTTGAATTAAGGGTTTTATATTCCCAATTATGGCTGATATAGAGTATGCCACCAGTGAATACTGTTCTTATCAGGTTATATACATCTAGTCTAAACAATGACTAGATAACTACGGCAGTTTCTTACATAGTTGATCTACTTCAATAGATGGTGTACATATCGCTTGTAAATGGGCTGATATAGCGGTTCTTCAATCCTGACCAATTCTGGGAGAAAACTAAATTATTTTTGGCATGCACAGTTTGACACGATTAAACTAAAGCAAAACATATGTTTCAATGATTAAACGGATCTATGGGATTTCTGGTGTGATAATCAAGTCAGAAATCCCACGTTATCTCCCAAAATACATTATGCACACATTTTACAATTGTTATCGTTTTTTATCAATAGTCACGAATATGACAATATTCGATACCAATGAAATAAACAGTTGTTGTGTAAGTGTGTAATGTATAACCCACGCATTTTTGATGAAATGTTTTTCTCTGTTTTGTTACTCTTTATAAAATTACTTACTCTATGCTTATAGTAAAATAGTAAAAACAATGTTAATATCAAATTAAAAATCCTTTCGACATTACACGTTGTCATTCATCTTCAGTTTAATGTTTTTTACCCACAATTAAAAACATTTTAGTTATAAAAATAAATATGTTACTAAACTTTTATCTTTTGAAAGCAAATTGTTACGTTGCTATTTGGAATTTTATGAGCATATTAATTTAATTTTAGAACAACAATTGACAAACCTTAACATTTATACTGGGTGCTCTAGAGTGTAGGTTCATTCGAAGCTGATGGTGAGAACATTATCAAAAACATCATTTCCAATTAAACTAGCCAAACAAAGTGTTATCGATTTGTTGGTGGGCCAAAAGTTATTGAACTTTTCACCCACCAAAAAATTAATTTAAAAAATCCAAGATTTTTTTGGTATATTTTTCTTTTTTATTACGATCTTGAAGAATGCACCTTTCCAGTAAAATCATTTTTGTACACTCTATTATCTCCTGCCAAATAAAAATAATGCTTTTGGTTTTGTTTCCCTTAATTCCCTAAAATTTACGATGATCTTGGCCTCCCCTATCATCTTGCTCCGCTTGAACTTACACCTCTGGGACATCCTATGTAATACTGAATTAGGCAGACTGCGAATTTCAGTACGGATTTTGCTCGAAAACGAGATTTGGGAATTTTGCTACTGTTTGGCGAACTTACTATAAAATAAAATGTAGCTTCATCCCCAGCGTGCCAAGTCAAAATATGTTTAGATATTTCAAGTTGCTTCTTTTTGGAGGGTTTAGAAACTCCATGGACTCTAGGTTTTTTTTCAAATATGCTATAGTTTTAGATCATATTTGAATATGTTTCGCACAGATCCATGGTTGTTTTGCACTCTTTGAACTCTTTCTCTCTGATAACTTTACTTCCTATTCTTTGGTAGCCACTAGTATCTGTTTTTAGAAGCGATTAATGGTACAGTATACATATATATATACCATTGTTCCGTTTTTTAGAGTTTAAAAATGTCCTCTTGAGGCATTCCAGCATGAAATTTGTTTAATATTATTTCTCGAAATACGTGCATGTTAGAAATTTTATTTGAGATTAATTTCATAACCGTTTTGCCTAAAGTAGTTTAAATTGTTTTTTGGTAAAGAATGGATCGCTAAAATAACGGTACTTCATCGATAAAGAGTTGTGTCGGAATATAATTATCACGATATTTATGGGGGTTTCTAGGTATACTCGTATGTATGCATGTATTGGCAATATATTAAGCTACACGTTTTCATGGATTTATCAACTCAAATCAAATTAAATTTTATTTACATAGTTGTACAATATTAAGCATACATATTTTGTAATTAAGAAATTATTTATTTTTACTAAACGAAATTTAATGTTACAACAATAATTGTAGTAAAATTGCAATTCAAGTACAATTATCATCATATATATTATTATCATAAATGTAGTACTGCTACTAAAATTTCTTAAAGTAATACAAAAATATAACTATTAGTTAAAGTTTAAATCTAAAAGTGAGTGGTCGACATCTTAGTGCTAACCACTGAGCACTTGCCGTAATTATTATAACTCATATACGACCAAATTCAGAAATATAGTAAAATAGGGATCGACATAATCAGATTTCATTTCATTTGTGGTTCGTTTCTAGACGAGCGTATCACAAACTCTTATAGTTAAAATTAGATAGATTTTCATTTAAAAATGTCTTCTGTTTTATGCAAGTATATCAATTACATTCTTAAAAGATGACGGAATACATTTTTTATATAATAATAACATTGGATACTTCCTAGAGTTATTAAGTATTTGCTCGTTGCGCCTTAGTCAAGTTCAGTTGCGACAAGTGAGGCAATACCTGAGTAGTTATACTTAAAGTAATAGACTTAAACCTTTTAAAAAAAATTTATCAGACCAAACTCTCAGGGCTAAATAATACATAATGTTCAAAATCTTAATTATTTTAAGAACCAGAGTCGAGTTCTCAAAATGTATATTGAATGGAAAAGAGGTAGAAAAATTTGAACGTTTAATTGATGCAAAATGCTTTTGTTTGGTGGTTATGTTCACCAGAAATATGGGGACAACATGTTTCCTAGAAATGAGTATTTAAGTACGTCAAACTAAAAAGTATAAATAATCGATTGTCTGTCACACTCAAGTGATTTATTGTATAGACGTTAACTATGCAAGTCAAACACTTAAAGGAATTTAAACGTTTTCACCAAGAACTAGGCCAAGGCAATTGCAATAAAGCAACCGGGACAAATAGAATTACACATACGATTATAAATCACAAACAAGATGTATACATTTTAAGCGTTTATTCATAATACAGCTGTGTAATTCTAATGGTTATACATTTTATTTATTAAGATACTCCGCCGGAGGAAAGTGGTACAGTGGTTATTCAAAAACATTAAAAAATAAACAGCTTTATGTTTGCTTATAAAAGTTTCTTTAAAGTAAACTTGCTGATATTATAATCGAAAAATTTGTATGGTTGTTTATTTCTCGCAACAATCTATAATACACTCATTTTGATCATACTCAGTTCTGTTCAATCCTAACGGAGTACCGTCCGCTATAGACGAGGATTAAAATTAAAATTTATTCTTTCGAGTATGGCCCGAGATTCAATATCGCCAGTAGCAATTTATGTAGAAAATTTATGTCCGCAACAACTCGACACCTACTAAGGATTTTCGTTGATTCTCTTTTATTTTGTTTTTTGTATACCATAAAAAAATTAAACAGTTAAGTTTTGTTTTATTTTCACACTCCCGTTTTTCGTAGTCTCGAACAACACGGTTTCAAAGAGCACGGAACCAATTAATCGTGTTCTTGGAGGATTTCCTGTACTAAAATTGGGAACTTCTCAAATCCACTTGGCATTCATCTCCTCCGTACACGGATATCACCTAAGCGCAAAATTTTTCGAAATTTGCTTGGAATTCACATACTAAAATTAGAAATTCCTTTGTTTTGTATTTTTTTTGCTGAGGTCTGAATTCCTTAATCCATACGACTTATCTGTATTACAGGTTATATTTATTTAATTAATATTTATGTTATGATGTCTTTTTAAAGGTTATAGTCAATTTCTTTTAAGAAGTCTCAGACTGATTTGTAACTTTTGGAGTTACCCGATTTTAAAATGTCAATTAGTTTCATGTGTTTGATAATTTTATACTTTCAGCGTATTTTGTCATATTTTTGCATGTTTTTATTATATGGTCATTGTCTTCTATTATGTTGCATATATCGCAAATGTTGTTGTCTTCTATCCGCATGTTGTATTTGAATTTTTTGCTTCTACCATGACCAGCTCTGAGTCTGTTTATTTGCCTGATGTTATATGATGTTCGTTGTGAAGTGTGGAACCATGGTTTTTTAATTGGAATGTTGTTAATCTGTTTATTATATTTCCCCACTGTTGTGGTCCATGTATTGTATTTCTCTAACCATTCCTGTCTTATTGTATCCTCTATGATATGGTGTACGTCTTCAATTGGAATTAGGTTGTCTATTGTTGAATCATTTTCTTCTATAATTTTTTGACAAGATTGTCTGCTTTTTCGTTTCCTAGAATGCCCGCGTGTCCCAGAATCCATTTAATTATTACTTCAATGTTCTTTTTGATAATTATGTCTAGTATTTCTTTCTCATAGTGTTTGAATTTTTTATTCCTGTTAATATTGTTAATGGATATAAATAACCCATTGAAGCTGTGAAAATTATTATTTTTGTTTGTTCCATTTTAATTGCCTTATCCAAAGCCACTTTAATGGCTATGATTTCAATGGTTTTGATGGTTGCTTTACTTTTTAGTTTTACTTTATACTCTGTATCTGTGTTTTTAAAATATATACCAATACCTCCTTGATTGTTGTTTAACGACCCATCCGTGAATAATTCAAAGTAGTCATGATAACAGTCACAATAATTCAGTGTTCTCTATGTAGATTTCTCTGGAATTCTATGTAGTTGGCCATAATTTCTATTTGATTTGTTGAATTTTTCATCTGACTGTTATTATCGTTATATATTTTAAGAGTTGTTGTAGAGATGATAGTTTTGTTGATTGATTGTACTATGTTTGTCTGTTCATGATATTTTCCCATTATTTCGTTGTTTTTTATTCTTTCCCAGGTATCACTATTCTTGTTAATGTGGTTTGCTATGAATTTAAGAGTGGTTAGTTTATTGTCTAAGTCCGCTGGCGGTGTGGCTGATTCTGCAGGTAATACTGGTATCGATGTCGTTTTTAACATTCCAGTGCATTTTCTTATATTTCTGTTTATAATTATTTGTTTGATTTTTATTGAATTTTTAATATTCTTGATTGTACTTTTAACACTATGCGCCGTAGGTACTTGGCGAAACACATTAACACTTAATAAACACATTATGTTAGTTATAAACACATTAGTTTATTATTTCGGAAAAAACTTTTATTTTTTTATTTTTTTAAAATTTGTTCAAAATGTTTAAAAAAAATGTTTAAAAAATTACTCGATCGATTCCGACTTGTTAGGTCATCATCAGGAGTAGCTACTGATTTGTAAAAAAAAAAAATTTTATTTTCTTTTGCTTATTTCTACTATATATAACTAAACTAAAAAAAATAAAAGTTATTTGCGAAATAATAAACAAGTGTTATACGAGTAATGTGTTTATTAAGTGTTAATGTGTTTCGCCAAGTACCTACGGCGCATAGTGTTAAAAGTATTAAGTTGGCAGATTTGGCCACTATCGTCGTGATTTATCGTCGTTTGTTGGTAGGAATTAGTTATAATAATAATCAAATATGGTTTAATAGTAGTTGTAAAAAATTAAATTTGCTTCCTAACTATACTAATATTAAATGCAATAGTAAATCTTTAGAGGGAAGAAGAACTATCAATCTAGCCCGTTGTAGTTGGAGGAATAACGAGCTACGTAAAGGTTATGCTACCAGAAACAACTTATATATCCATCTTAAAGTTGTTAACACTGAGTTAGCGATTCGTTTGCACTCTATTGAGTTCGATTGGCTGGACAAAAAATTTCGTACAGAGGTATCCGAAATTTCACATATTCAATATGTGAAACAAAAAGCTAAGCTGGATGTGTTGCGAGATAAGGCTTATCCATTTAACCGTAGAGGTAATAGTAGTTCGTCTGGTTTTCAATTTCATCCACGTTTTAAAAACTTGTCCTCAGTCGGTTTTAGTAGCGCAGAGATTCAAATGCTGAGTAATGGAGTTAATTTTGCTCCTACGCCAAATAAAATCAGCCTTCAGCCAATCGAGAATCTTGCTGTAGATGCTAAAACTGCCTTATTTGACTAGCCGACCCAACTAAAATCAGTATGTGCACTACAAATAAAGAATGGTATTGATAATTCTTCTTCTCCTTCTAACTCTTCTTCTGCTGCTTCTCTCGCTCTTGCTTCTCCTAATACTAACCTCAAAGTGATTAGTGCGATAAAGAAAAAGCTACGTGATCATAACCTGATAGCATGTAGAGCGGATAAAGGCAATACAATTACTGTGCTCGAAAAAGTCGATTACTGTAATAAAATTTCTGATTTTATTACAGAAAGCAAAGCAATAGTACCTGGTAGAGATCCAACTAGGTCTTTTAAGACTTGTGTGAGTAAGTGTATCAACCAATGCCAAAAGCTGTTTAATGGAACTGGTTGGAAGTACTCTGTCATGAATCCATCTGCTCCGATTCTTTATCCATCCTTTTCAAAAATCCATAAGGAGGGCATCCCGATTAGACCAATAGTTGCGTATTGCAATACTCCTGACTAACTTTTTCAATGATCATACTAATTTCTTTTCGGCTTACTCGGTTAAGAACTCGGTAGAATTTATTAGCAAAATTCAAGACGCCGATATTCCACTACATTCAAAACTAGTTTCGTTGGACGTTGTCTATCTCAAATAGTTTGTAATTACTTAGATAGGGATATTGTAGATGAGGGCTTACGTCGTGAACTGAAGTTGGCATTTGAGACTTGTATTAAACAAAACTATTTCTGCTTTGATAATACATATTTCAAATTCGCTGATGGTCTACCCATGGGCTCCCCTCTGTCACCTTTGTTAGCTGAAATGCTCATGAATTTATTCGAACAAATGATTTTATCAAACAACAATCCTTATTTTCGTCATATAATATTTTGGTATAGATATGTTGATGACATACTATGTCTATGGAATGGAACTGATAGACTGTTAAACTCATTCCTTACTTGGTTAAATTCTCAGTATCCCACCATTGATTTTACGTTGGAAAGGGAAGAAAATAAATGTATTAATTTTCTAGATATAACAATAACCAGGATTAATTCTTCTTTAGACTTCAAAATGTATCGGAAACCCACGTATACAGACGCTATTATCCCTAGTTCTTCAAACCACCCCCATAATATTAAAATGTCAGCTTTTCACTCACTTACAGATAGACTAATAAACACCCCTTTGACAAATTCAAATTATGACATAGAGCTTAATATAATTCTACAAATAGCAACGTATGACGGATATGCAACTAAGACTATATTAAACTAATTAAATAAAAAGCTAAAGCGTAAAGCTCTAACGGGTATTTATCCACCGGATAATCCAACGCAGGAAAATTGGCGTCGCTTAGAGTATATAGGAAAAACTAGCCAACGGATTAGCAACATCGTGTCCGATTATACCAATATTAGTTTTGTTTTTTATAATAATAACACAATAAAGAAAATGGTTTTTAACAATAAACCTAGAGTTGATCGCCTTTCCAAGTCTGGTGTTTATAGGATTAATTGCAATGATTGTAGTTTCTCATATATTGGACAGACTGGGCGCAATTTTGGAGTTAGTGCTAAAGAACATTTATCTGGGTGCAATCAATCAACGTTCCATAATCATTTAACTTTAGAAAATCATACAGGTAGCTTAAACAATTTAGACATATTACATATACAACCTAAAAGCAGACGTTTAGATACCTTAGAATCTTACGAAATTCGAAAATCCATATTCCTTAACCAAAATATCCATAACGAACGAAGAAATCTGTTTCTCACCAATTACAGATCCCGCCCTTTTTTATTCTCACGCTCTTAATAATATGACTAATACGTCGGGTAATTAAATGCACTTCAATATACCTTGAATTTTGTTACTCAACCGATGACTAATCGCTTACCTGCTATTCCACCCCCCTTTTTTATTAGTAATTTTTCCGTGTAAACAACAGATGGTTGGAACGATCAATAGATTAATTTTTATTGCCTATTTTTTGTTCCTCCTTCTTTTATTTTATTTTGCTTATTTCTACTATATATAACTAAATTTTTATTTTTACAAATCAGTAGATACTCCTGATGATGACCTAACAAGTCGAAATCGATCGAGTAATTTTTTAAACATTTTGGAAAAAAAAAAGAAAAGTTTTTTGCGAAATAATAAACCAGTGTTATAATGTGTTTATTAAGTATTCTTGATTGTATTATAGCTTTGTGCATATTTAGAGTTGTATATGGATGTGCTCCTCTGTTTTTATATGAAATCATCTTTAAAAGGTTTATGGCCCCCATTATTTCTTTTTCTAATGACTTATAGTATGGTAGTAGTGACAATTTGTTGTTGAAGGTAACTCCTAAGATTTTTATTACTTTTTCTTCTTTTAGTGTAGTATTATCTATTTTAATCTAAAAATCAGAAGGGTGTTTTTAAATAATCTCATATAACAACATTTTCTGGTGTTGTGAATGTTTCTTTTAGTTTATTTAATATTATGTCAGCTTTTATTTGTGTTCCTTCTTCGTTGAAACCTTGACCAATATTGCTGTATCGTCAACAAACTGATATATGGTGGTATTTTCTGGTACTGTTGACTCAGATATTTTTCCCTCTTTTTATTTCATTGAATCTATGAAATAGTCCGTAATATTTATATCTTTCCTAAACCCGTAAGTATTATTTGACAGGATATTTGTAGTATCTAGGTGTTCGTATACATAGTTCCTCCAGTATGACTTTATTAAATATTTTAGCAAATATGTTTAAGAGGCATATCGGTCTGTAGCTCTCAGTTTCGTATTCATCTTTATTCGGTTTTAGGATTGTAATTATTTTTATCGTTTTCCATTTCTCTGGGTATTGTTACTTTTTGTAAATATTATTGAGATGGTTCACTAGGTTTATTATGTTGGGATTTATTTTAATTATTGCTATTAGAGTTTTATAAGATATTTTGTTTGCTCCAGGTGCACGATTTTGTTTGTTATTTATTTGTTATTTATTATGTATGTTAAATTTGTTACATTTTATAATCAATTTATCTAGTAGTATAGATGTGTCTTCTGTTGATTCAGGAAAGTTTTCGTTCATGAATTTTTTCATCATTTCAAAGTCTTCTACTCGTAGTACGTTGAAACCTTTTTTCTTTTGTAATTTGTTTATTTTGTTCCAAAGTTGTTTAGTATTTAACAATGGATTTATTTCACTCATGAATAATTCCCAGGTGTAGCGTTTTGCTATTGATCTCAATAATTCTTGAGCTACCGACCAAATGGCATAGTGGTTAAAGCTTTGGCGTTTGGATCGGGAGGTACCGGGTTCGAATCCCGATAGGGGCAGGATGCAAAAGGAAATTTTCATCAACAGATTACGATCTGTGACTAAAAGGAACACAACTACGACCCCCTATCGGCGTGCAAAACTCATGGGCCGACCCATCTTCCATGTCCAGTACTATAGGCTGGCATGGAGCTATGCAATGCGCGGATGGTAATTTAAAATCGGTGCTATAGCCGTACGTCTTCGATTTGGCAGGAATTGCGTAAAGAAAGACGGGAAAGCCAACCGCGAAAGTGCAGGGAGTGCTTCGGCCCCAGAAAAGATTGCATGGATTAAAACAAAAAAACAAAAAATTCTTGAGCTGTATATAATTTTTTATTTCTATTGTAGCATTTCAGCCTATTTTGTGGAACATAAACCACATTCTCTGGAGTTTATCGTTCCACCATGGTTTTGGTATGCTTTTATTATTAATAATTATTATTTTGCTGTTATTTATTATTATTTTCTCCATTCTGGATTTTATGTTCTCTGTGCTGTCATCTATGCTGGTTATATTTGCTAATTCTTGAGTTACATTTTTCCACATTGTGATTTCTTTGCTGGTTTATCTATAAATATTGATTTTTATTAATATTGGTAAGTGATCTGATCCGATATTATCATCAAGGCAATCCCATGATATCCTGTGAGCTATATCATGGGTGACCAGTGTAATATCGATAGGTGATGTTGTGTGGTTACTCAAATTTAATCTGGTTGATCTTTTGTTGTTTAGTATTTGTATTCTATTGTTGATGATTAATTCTGCAATGTTTTTCCCCAATGTTTTTTTTTGCTATTTTCTACCCATAGAGAGCTGTGTGCATTTATATCTCCTGCTATTATTGTTGGGAGGTTTTTCTCTTCTATTTTGATTATCTTCCGAAATTCTTCTGTTTTTTGTAATGTATTTCCACTTGATGGGTTATAGAATACTATAATAAATAATTTTTCAATGTATATTAGAATAATGTTGAGGTATATTATCTTGGTGAGTCCTAGTCTCATTTAAAATTGCAATGTCTATTCCTTGATTGTTTAAAAATGTTTAGATTAAGTCTTTGTTACTATTAAGGCTTCTTATGTTTGATTGTAAATTTTTTAGTTATTTTGTCATATTAAATTAATTTTAGATTTTGTACTATTTCTTTAAGATCAATTGTTATTAAATCGGATTCAGATGATGAATACGCGTTATTGCTTATTGTGATGAATTTATTGATTGTTTTTTCCAACATGTCGAACTTTTCTCTCTGTTCCTTTATAATTTGTTCGTGCTTATTTGTTTGCTCTACTTATCCATGGATTTGGAATGTCAATTGTTGATCATGGATGTCATTGTTGATTGTTGGGAAGTGTTGCATTTCAGGCTCTTTGTAGTACTTATTTTGTTTTGGAAAAAGTGTTGATGAATGAATTTTGAATTGAATATGAATTTTGATTCTGTTTTGATTTTTCTTTTCCGGGTATGATCTGGAGTTTGTGAAGTGTTCTATTCCTTCACAGAATCTACATTCAGGTTTCTCTTTGCATGTATGTGGTTGATCCATTATTTTGGGTTTTGCGCATTTAGTACATCTTGTGATTTTGGAGGGAGCGTAGTTAAGGGATAGATGTCGGTTCTTATGTTGATATCGTAGAATTGCACAAATTTTGGTACTTCACTTGCCCTTATCTCAATTTTTAGTATATTTGTGTCTTTGAGTGTTTTAGATTCTCTATTCCACGTTTTTATCACTTTATCTATTGTGTTTTCACATTTCATGTTTCCTTCTTGTTTTCTTTAAATTAAAGAAAATTTTATTTAGTTCGAATTCTCCTATTAATCCATTTACTATCCCCTCAACACGGGTATATGCTTTGGGTATACAGCATTTATAGCCTTTCCCTGTTACAATTTTCTGTAAAGGGTCATCAATTCGTATGCATTTATTTCCTTTATTCCATGTTTCGAACTCAACTCTCGCCATTTTTTTATTAATTTCTATTATATTCCTAGTGTTGATATTGAACGCTTTAAACATTTTTGATAAAATTATTGACATCATTAATTTTGGTGTCTTTGATTCAATCATTACGTAATATGGACCTTTGTCTGTGTTATTATATTTAGTGATTGGAACATTTTTTAGGTTATTTTTTGAAGACATGTGTTCGCTTCATATGTGCATTCCATATATACAATTATTTCTGTTTACGATAAATAACATGTTTTGCCTTTTATTATATTTAATCTTGTCACTCTAATTTCACAGTTGTTAATTTTCATTTTTCCTTTTTTATTAATTTCTTTATGTTCGTATCCTTTGAATCCCTCTTCCAATGTTAGATTGTTAGAATTTGGCTACACGTGCGCGGCTTGATGCTCCGTCAGTTTGGGAATTTTTAAATTCACCAATTTTTAGTTTTTTAATGTCTTTTCAAGATTTGTAATTTTATTGTTCATTCTTGGCTTTTTGTTTTTATTTATATTGTTTTTTCCTTTATATTGTTTTTTCCTTTCCGTTTTTTCCACTTTTATCATTAATATTATTCACTTCGAAAATATAAAGTAACCTGAAAAAATTCACTACACTATATGTAAATGTGACCACTTTCACATCGCGATGCGAATGTAGAAATTTCTTAGAGCCGCTTAGCGTTCATCCAAGGAAAACAGTAGAATTCCAGAAAGAAAGAGATAATGTATACTTATTACTATAGAAAAATTAATTCACAAAATGATCACCTTATAACACAACGACACAAATAAATAATCAAATAAATTATATATTTAAAACATAAAATTGAAATAAAAGAAGTCTTCAAAAATATTCACCTTACTCGATTCCGGCGAGGCGTGATTGATTATTTGGGTTATTACTGATTATTTTGGATGCAATTTCATACTTAAGTTTTTTCCATAAATTGGGAGATCCTCGTGGAATGTGGTGGAAATCTGTGTACCGAAATAGAAAGCTTCTGAGAAGCTTTTAAAATTTTTGCAATGATGTTGTAAAGTATAGCATTTACAAAAACCGACAAAGAATTAAAAGATTCAAATAAATTTAAAGATTAAATTTCCATATTCCATAAATATTGGTTCTCTGAAATTTAAGCGGGAGTGATGACTTTTGAATATTCAAAAGACCGTTTTTACCTAGAGGTAGGTTTAATTTCTCGCTTTAGAAATGAAACGTATTCGAGATCTATATGTATATTCGTGGTAAAAGAAAGTCGGTTGTCGCACTCCATTAATTAGCAAACCCAGAATGTCGGCTTGATTAAAATTTGTGCTAGGTTAAAAAATACTTTGACTAGACTATAAATGATTATAGAAAACCCAATAATGAACTATGCCTTCAATTCTTTGAAAGTTTAAACTGGTTAGTGTACGTAAACGGTTAATCACAAACAATTAATTTATAATATTATTTTGCAAAATATTATTAATAAATAAAAGAATCGATATGTTTTGATTTTCAAGGTTGCTGTTTCATCCACATGTTTTACTTTTCAAACTGATAGTGTGCTGATAAGCTTTAGTTTATGTTCACATGTAAATAACATCATGTTTGTCTAATTTTCTTTATAACCTACATGATGCAATAAACTATAAACTTTTCATGATTTGCCAAATAGGACTATGATAGAAGTTTATTACAGTAGTCTCTAGAAAAACACGTTCAAAAATTCACAATGTAATTTCGATTACAAATATGCGTGCTAAAATTTAAATGCTTCATTCAACTTTAAATTCATTCAGTCGTTTTCTCGACAATTTATTGAAATAAATATATGTATATGTATATTATATATATATATATATATATATATATATATATATATATATATATATATATATATATATATATAACATTTTGAAAGCTTAACACCACATTGATAAGTACCTACTTGTTGTTTATATAAAATATCGAGACGTATATAAAGTGGTTTTCGTACATATTTCGCGATCACATACATTCGCAATTTTTTTTATATTTTTTTGTATAAATTGTATAAAAAATAAACAATTCGTGTACATATATAATTCGCGAACGCATACTTTTAAGCTCGGCAATAAAAAAAGTTTTTAAATATATTCGCCTATCACTCAGCATAATCAGTATCTTATATGACCGCCTTAAAGTGATTTTGATTTAAAAAAATTAAAAAAAAAATAAAAATTTAATTAAACTGGCTGAATATATAATTTTAAAATATTTTTTAAACAATTTTAGTTTTTCTTGAGCTTCTGAAAAGTGTTGACGTGTTTTAAAAATAAATAAATTTAAGGAAATTATTTATTTTGTGAAATAAATTTATTTTATGTAAAATTAATAGAAATTGATAATTAAAAAGTGAATTAATTTAAAGCGAAGTGAATTCTCAGTGTTTTTTATATTGTGTGATATTTTAAATTATAATTAAATTTAATTTCGATTCATTTAAAAATTTAAATCGCAAAAATGGTTATCAAAAGCAAGGTAATTTTGCAAAAAGAAAATTTATTTAAACTTATTTAACGGAAAATAATATTTTAATATTTGTTTCCATTATCTCTTAATAAACTGAAAGTTGCTAATTTATGAATGAATTACGTTGATATGCGACACTACATTAAAGTTTTACCATTCTATAAATTCTTTGATAAAGTAGATAGTAAAAAATTAAGTTCGTCGCCCCAAATTAATTAAGAAATATCGTAAATTCGAACGTTATGTTTCTACTTTGCAAATCATGGTTTTAGTGTTATCATCGTGATTGCCAGTTTACATTTACTTTTTGACTGTTTTAGAAATATGTTGAATTTACTTAATTACATCGTTGTTATCGCGCGATTTTATTATTATTATTATTTTTGACTGAGTGACGTTATGTCTAGGTCTACAGATACTGACATTATGTAGTAATAATATAACATAAATTATGTTCGCGATAAAAAACATTTTTGTTCCCAAAAATATGTAATCGAGTCCATTTAATATTTTTTATGACCTTTTTAATGTCAATCTGATGTACAAAATAAAATAAATTGTAGGGTTAAATTTTGGAAAGTTGCGTTTCATTTAAATTTCTCAATTTCATCCTATTTACAACTTTGAACATTTTCGTTGGTATAAACAAAAATTGCATAACCAAAGAGAACATTTTAAAGCGATGATAGCTAGAAAGTACGATCACCTTAAACTCAAACAATTAGACCACTGTCCCCTGAAAATGTATAACGATCAACGAGAAAGTAAGTCTCAAACAACAGCTTTTTACTGCTAAACTTTTTCATAACCTGAATCAAGTTAAAGTTTAAGTTATCCCGCAATTTATTTAAAAAAATGTGCCCCTTAGAGAATAAAATTTATCAGTTTATGTTAAGCCCGGAAACGAATATTTTGCATTCTTTTCGGCAATGTGCCGGATTATAATATTTATCTAATACGTATTATTTTAAACATGTGATATATTTAAGCCCAGTACAATAATTAAACCAGTTAAGTTATTTTATAGCTACGCTAATATTTTTTAATTACAATACCATATTTAGTACTCAGATATTCCACCAAAGACACAATTTCACATAAAATTTTTGCGATAAGATTATCACCAAGCAATTTTCTTTTACAATTTCACTTCTTATCATCGTGCACGCACGAAAAGAAAAAAATGGAGGTGTGAGCTTTAAAATATAGATAAAGAGTTTTTTTTTGCTAGTTACAGTATTATCAACAATAAATATTTTTTATTTGAGCTAATTATAAACACAAGTCGCGTATCATAAACAAATAAATGGTTAAAAGTCATTAAATCGGGTTTACGTAAATCATCGTAGTATCAATTTAAATTGTCTTCAAGCAAAATAAATAAATAGATTTAACTATTTATAGTTGATGACGGCTATTTTCGAGTTCAAGTTCAAAGTTATAAAGTTAAGTTTTTTAGAAGTATATTCGCATCCATTTCTATACGCATAATTAATCAATTCTGAACCATCCTTGGGATCCAATAAACTCGTTTGTATTTTATATATATATGCAGCAAGTGTGGAGTCTAGTTTATTTTAAACTTGTTTAAATTGCAAAAGTAAAGCATCGAGGCCAGAGCACCTATAACGTATAGTTTTAGAATATAGTATAGTTTCTAAAATATAGAAATACTACAGGATATACGAAATTATTTATGAACTTATCGTTTACTGTCTGGGATCTTTACGCAAAATAATAGCCCACGCGCCTTTTAAATGACTTTATCATGATGTGAATTCTTATCACCAGAAACTAACTAGCACATTATATACATGTTTCATGTGATGAGTTAATTCGGCCAAAAAATGTTCAAGTTGATAACAAATTCAGACTTGCTATTTTAGTTAATAAAACATTTTTCGTGTTTTTAAATTGGCTGGCAAATATTAATTTTGGAAAGTTAAGATACATTTATCTTCATTGGTATGTATTTATTAGACCTTGACTAGATTTGTATATTTAACTATGTAAAAGCTTGTAACTTATATTCAACTGCAGCTTAACATATAAACTGAACCGGATTTAGCGCCAACATAAAGTTCAAAATAAAGAAATAAAACTTTTAACTTTAAGTTTAAAAAATGTCACCAAATTCAAACGCGCCCGGTCAATTATCATGCCACTCAATATCTAAAATATATCGCTGGGGTTTTTTTTTGTTGTCATTTTTGGTTCAGCTTGACGACATTTAATTATCTTAATTACATTCATAATTAATTAAAATTTAATCGCGAATTTAATATTCTTGTTGCCGCGTGAGCAACAGTGTTTCCTGCAGTAGCGTATTTTATATAGGGAACAGGATTTTGAAGGCCTGTATATAATTAAATGCGAATGTACTGCGTAAACAATTTTATACGACACTGCTATACGTGTGTATATAATATCAGTATTGACCTGTCAGTGTTTTCATTTGCAAAATTTATTTATTATTTTTCCGGGATTTTATTATGTACTTAGCAAAATAAAATAAAACTTATTTTAATTTATATAAATTTACTTGCAGCATTTATGTCGTCGCGTATTGGAAAACCAACACAAATTACATGCTGTACTTCAACAACACATTCGATTCTGTAGCAGTGGCGTGAGGGTAAAAGAGGCGCCCGCCTATGAAGAGGATGATAATTTTCGTATTACTCAGATACAGTCGCCCGGTTTGAATTTACCAAAATTGGTACACTCAAAGGACGTGGGTAACATGTTTAAATATTCCGATTTACAAGTTCGTTTGGCTGCTCCACATCAATTACAACCGAAACCGGATGAATTAAGCTTTGGTAAAATTTTCACAGATCATATGCTTAAATGTCTTCACTACAGTCGATTGGGTGGATGGCAGAAACCGGAAATAGTACCAATGGAAAATTTGGTACTTCATCCTGCTGCTAAAGTGCTACATTATGCCGTTGAATTATTCGAAGGTATGAAGGCATATCGTGGTGTAGATCACAAAATTCGACTTTTCCGCCCTGAATTAAATATGCATCGAATGAATATTACGGCACAGCGTTCCGGTCTACCATCATTCTTTGGCGAAGACTATATTAGATGTATGGAACGTCTAATAGCAATTGATCAAGAGTGGGTACCACACCGTGAACATGCAAGTTTGTATATTCGTCCAACGCTGATTGGTATCGATCCAACACTAGGCGTTGCTTCATCGGATTCAGCACTTTTGTACACAATATTGGCACCGGTTGGTACATATTTTGATCCAACAAAATCAGGAGCTATTTCATTGCTGGCCGATCCACAATTTGTTAGGTAATTTTTTTTAGTATATTTTTAATTTCAATTTTTTTTAAACGTTTCCAATTTTATTATTTAACAGGGCTTGGCCGGGTGGTGTGGGTGACCGTAAAATGGGCTCAAACTATGGACCAACAATTCAAATTGCAAAAATTGCTAACGAAAAAGGATTATCTCAAGTCTTATGGTTATACGGTGAAGATCATCAGTTAACTGAAGCGGGTACAATGAACATTTGTATGGTGTACATCGATGAAAATGGAGAAAAAGTGTTGAGTACGCCCCCAGTCGATGGATTAATATTACCTGGGGTTACTAGACAATCGGTGCTCGACTTGAGCCGTATGTGGGGTAAATTTAAAGTGCGAGAGGAAAAAATTACCATGCCACAAATCATCAAACTTTTGAAAGAAGAAAGAGTAAGTTAATCAGCTTTGCATATTTGCATATTCATTGTCTAATAAAATTATTTTCAATTACAGTGTTTGGAACTCTTTGGCGTCGGTACAGCCGTTGCTGTAAGTCCCGTCGATCGTATCCATTACCTCGGTGAAGATTATTTGTTACCCACAATCCTCCATGAGAAACCAGTATACAAAGACCTCCTAAATTCATTGTACGATATTCAATACGGGCGGATAAAGGACCACCCTTGGGCTCGTGTCATCGAGCACTGAAGAATTTCAAAAGTAAACCCTCGAATTTTTTCCTCAAAAAAAAATTCAAAAACTCTATAATCCAATTTGCATTTATTAAATTTATTATTAGTGTTAGAGACTCCCTACTATTTATTAATTAAATTAAATTTATTGTAGAATTTAGTAAAACTATATAGTTAGTGAATAGCTAAGGCCTTAGGCGAGAAATCATTTTTAACTCGTATCTTTGTTGCATTTATTATACATATTATATAGAATTCTTAAGATAAATGATCCTGTGATTATAATAACGAAATAAAAGGAAATTATATGTGCCTTATTTATAAATCCTTGGAAATATTTTTTTTTAATATGTTAAGCCCACTATAAATCGCGGGCTCCGTATTTTAAAAAATACAAGTTCCTTATATTTTACTTTAGTTTATATAGAGATAAATTTTAAAAATTTTTGAATATTTAAAAATAATTCCATAAAATTTATGGTGAATTAATTATGTATACTTATATTAAATAATGTTTTGTTTGTTTGTTTTTCTATCCCGGAGCATGGTATTTTTGTGATTATAATCTTTAATAGCCTAAATAATATAATGAAAATAAATTTAAGATTTATTTCAAATAAACAACAAACAAATTAAATTTTTGTCGTACTACACTATTCGATTAGAAAATATTGCATTTATTAATTTAAAAATTGAAGCAAAATTTAATATTTCTTTTGTTTTTATTAATTAAAGAATGATTTCATTAAATTGAGAGAGGTCGTACAAAGATGAGAAATAGAATTTATTAGATTTAAAAAATTTTGCATTTTCGTTTTGTGAGCTGAAAAACTCATGCAAAGCTGATAAAGCTGTGAAGTAAATTTTGAAATTAAAAAAAAGAACTAAAAATTATAAAATTAAATGATTATTAAATTTTAATTATGTAAATATATAATTGAATTTTTAAAAATAAAATTTCATTTTGTAAATAGATATTTTATAATTCAAAAATTAAAAAACGCTGTTTTAAATTACTTAGAGACATTTTGGAGCGTAGTCTATGTATTGACTAACCACATTTTTATTTCCAACCTAATTTGCTACTTCCTTGTCTGTAACAACAAATTGTTAGGATGTTTCTATTGGGCTTTCCGAAATTGTATCTACTGTTGTTGAACCTCTCTTGCGTTGCTTACCACGTTGGCGACTGTTTTCCACGGCAAGGTCTCTATGAGCTCGTTTTACTTACTTACCAAAAAGCATTGACAATATCGCTCAGTACTTTGTTTTGTAACCTTTGGATAAGGTTCAGATTACTCGGTTGAGTACAACCCCACAGCTGAATACGTCCATATGGGCTTCAATATTTGCTTATATAAAATCAATTTGCTATGTCATTACAATTGGAAGTACACAAAAGCCAGTACAGTTTCTCGTCTTTGAGTCTGAGCCCTTCACATTTCTTTCTGGTATACAACTCATTGCAGTTTAGCATCTAGATTCTAGGTATTTTGCTGGGTTAGCATAAGGTAATGGGACAATATTTAGTACCACATGCAATTGGTTGACTTTTCTGTTGGTGTATTCAACACGTACACATTTTGTTTCGTTCAACCTGATGCGTCATCGCCTCTATGGTGTTGCTACTGTTATAGCAGTATCTTCAGTAAATGTACCCATTGTTGTATTATCAGTTAGTGGAATATCGCTGTGCATATGAGGTATAGGATTGGCCTTAAGACACTTCCTCGTGGCACTCCAACTTTGATCACTTTAATTTATGAATATCTTCAGAAGGTGACAGAATTGTGATGGTAAAACCTTCCTAAGTTTCAGCAAAAGTCCGTTGTACCAGACTTTGCCAATAGCCTAAAAAACTGCTAAGCAGATGAAGATGAACTGATACCATCAGTTCCACAGCCGAAATAAAAAATTCGAAGGCGTTTATTACACTGGTAAAATGTAGCTACATACTCGAATATTAGTATTAGAATTTTGGTGAAATTTATATGCATCAATTTGGTAAGGTGCATTATTGTAATTTGGACCAGAACAAAATTTAGTTGTAAATTTTGAATTTGTTGTTATTTTTAAATTTTTTTTATTAATTAGAACTGAGACTGTGCTCATATAGCAATTTATCTCTCACATTTACAAATTTTGCATTTCTTAAGTAATTCCGATTTTTTGGAGTGAAACCCAATGGTTAGTCCCAAAATTAATTAAACCTATTTAAAATATAATTTTAATTTGGTATGTTTACTAGGTCCAGTGGCTTCGTTCTTTGAAGTCTTCTTTGAACGACAGGGTTATCTATCATATGGCGAATATAGGGGTTTCCATGTTCTTGGAGCCTTATTTCGTGTTTGGCGGCATGCTTTTTTATTTCATCTTTGATGTATTCAATCTGTAAGTCCCTGTGAAGGTCTTCATTTCTTTTGTACCACAGATCATTTACGATGCTACGGAGAACCTTGTTTTGAAACGTCTGTATCATTTTGGCGTTTGTTTGCTTAGTACATCCCCAGAGGTGAGTACCATAGTTCCATATCGGCTTCAGTATTTGCCGATATAGCAAGAGATTGTTGTATATTGTAAGCTTAGAGCCTCTACTTATGAGCCAATACAGTTTTCTGAACTTTATATTAAGTTCTTCTTTTTTCTTTTTGACATGCTCTCTCCACTTGAGCTTGGCATCGAGAGTCATGCCCAGATATTTAGCTTTGTTTGCATATGGCACCGGTCGTGAGTTAATTACTATCGGTAGATGGGAAGCCTTTTGATATGTAAAGTTAATATGCGTGGATTTCGTCTCATTAAGCTTGATTCTCCATCACTTAGTCCAGTTACAAACCTCATTGGTAATCTTCTGGAGTTTGCTCGTTGTATCAGCGATATTACTTCCAATCGCCATGATTGCTGTGTCATCTGCAAAGGTGGCTATGGTTCCTTCATCTGTTGTTGGAATATCACTTGTATATAATAAATACAGGATTGGTCTTAAGACACTCCCCTGTGGGACACCGGCAGAGATTTTCTTTAGTTCGGAGTATTCATCCTAATATTTCACACGAAAATGTATATTGGATAAATAAGATCTTAGTGGCATAGAATTGCCTTGGCAGATCTCTGTGCAGCTTGAATTCCAGTCCACTGTGCCAGACTTTATCGAATGCTTGGCCGACGTCCGGAAATATGCTGGAACGTACTTTTTTGCGTTCCAACGTTCTTTCAATAACGTTGGTGATTCTATGCACCTGTTCAATTATGGAGTGCTTTTCCCTGAATCCAAATTGATGTGAAGGAATTAGTTGTCTGTCCTCAATTATTGGTTTAAGTCTTTTTAGTAATAATTTTTCAAAGAGTCTTGACATAATTGGCAGATAATTGGCCTGTATGATTTTTTATCATTAGGTGGTTTACCAGGTTTTGCTATCATGATTTGTTCTGCTACTTTCCATTGCCCGGAACATATTTTAACCGAAAGCTTGCATTGATTATGTCTAATAGCTTACGAAATCCTTTATCTGGTAGAGCCTTGATTATTTGGCAAGTAATCAAGTCATATCCCGGGGCTTTTTTAACATTCATGTTGCTTTTTACTTCTTCTTTTAATTCTTTGAGAGTTAGTGGGCGTATATCAAAATCATCTAGCTTTTGGATTCATACTATATTTTCATTGGCCGTTTGCCTTGATGGTGGTTGGAAGGTATCCTCGAGATACTCCGCAAACAGATCAGCCTTCTCTTTAGAACCTCTTGCCCAGATTTCATCCTCCTTTTTAAGTGGAGGCACTTGCATTTTGGGTCTTTTGAGTCCCTTCGTCGCCTTCCACAGAGAATAATCAGAATTTTTTTCATCGGTTAGGCTCACTAGATATCTGTTGATTGGTGCATTTTTAACTTCTTTAAGAAGAGATTTAAGACTGTTACCTAAATTGTTAAGAATTGTTTTGTTATCCGGTGTTCTAGTAATTTGCCAGGTTTTACGTGCCCGTCGTTTTATCTTACCAACTCTCTAACTTCCATTGGGTAGGATATGTTAAGCTTCTTCTTATTTTGTATAATGGGGTTACTTGCCAAAGCAGCATAGTGAATTGCTTCATTGAGTTGTTCTAATTCATCTTCCAACTGGTGGGGATTTCTTATCGGTATCTGAAGATTGATTTTTTCCTCCAATACTTCACGAAAGAGATCCCAGTTTGTTTTTGAATTTGTTAAACTGAGTACACTCTCCCTTTGAATTACCAGTTCACTGACTGTCATGATAACCGGGGAATGCTCCGATTTTAGAGAATTACTGTCTTCAATGTGAATGTAGTTCTGGGATATACCTCTTGCTACATAAAATGCTATTAGGTCAGGTATCTTCGTTCCGTTTAAATAGTTTAAGTACTCCTCCTTTTTCAAGTTATGATGGGGAGGACATATATTGCAGAGACAGTAAGCTGTCTGTGTTCAATTTGGATCCTTACAGTAGTGACTTGCATAGTATCTTCTTCGATATTTGATTCTAAATGGTGTTTTATATTTTCTTTTATTAGTAATGCCGAACCACCTCTTGCTCTTTCCGCTGGATGAATGGAGTGATATAAGTTATAACCCCGTATTTTAACAAACGAAGATTTAACTAGATGGCTTTCAGATATTAAGAAAATGTCGATTTTTTCTGAATTTAAAAATATTTCTATTTCTGGAATATGTTGCATAATGCCATTCGCATTCCAGATTGCTATTTTGAAAGTTGTGTTCTTACTTAACATTTTTTGTTGGATTGCGTTGAGGGAGTTGCATTTTCTTCAGTTGATCAAGTATCATGTTGTTCAGATTACTTTGGTCATCTAGCCGCTTTGTAATAGCTGCAATGCTGTTCATAATGTTTTCCATAATTTGGTTACTTTCAGAGCCCATATGTTTCGTTGAACCCAATCCTTTCACTAATGAACTTCTTTGCCCTGTATTGCTTGGTTGTGGGTTCTGATCCATCTGATTTGATATTTCAACCCTTCGATTTTCGTGATTTTGCGGTTGATTTCTTGTTTTATCTCTTAATTTTTGTAGTTGTTTAGCAACCTCACAGCCTTGATAATTAGCCGGATGTTGGCTCTTACAATTTGTACACTTGGCTAGCACATCTCTTTCTATTGTACATGCCTTGGTAAAATGATTATCTGAGCATTTTACACATCTTGGATCCCGGCCGCAATATCTTTGGGTGTAATTAAATGCCTGGCATTTCTTGCATTGCGGTATGCGTATTGTTGTTCTCCTCATTGGTTCGATTTTCATCTTCATGTGAAGAATTCCTTTTATTTCATAAATGTTTTGAACATTCTCTTTGTTGTCAAATACCAGTATAAAAAGAAGGAGTCCCCTTTTACCGATAATTTGGTTTCCTTCCTGGATTTCTGTTCTCTCTTTTTTAACAATACACACAGCATGTAGTATTTTAAGACCTTTATTTTGTAAGTCTTCCATATTTCTTTGCTTGAGCAATTGTGATGCAAACCTGTTTGTTCTCGTAAGTGAACCACTGATACTTTTCAGCATTCAATTTCATAGATAAGGTTCTATAAGTATCTGAGTCCAGAGTATTAATTTTCCGAGCGTCATTGTTTAACGCTGTTACCTTATAATCTTTGTCAGTAACCGATTTCATCAGTAACTGAATTTCTGGGTAACTGGTTACACCCACAATATTTATTGGTGGGGGTGATTTTTATTTTCGTTGCATCAAATTTGGTGTAATATTCTTGGTAGATTTACTAACTTTTGGTTGATTGGCTTTGGGTAGAGCATCGTTTGAATCTGGACTAGATTGTCCCCTAGCATTTAATTGCTCAGCCTCAGGTGACGATTCAGCTTTTCTTTTCTTACTCTTCCTGGACTGTTTTTCTCTGTAGGATCCAGTCCGTTACTCTTTGTAATTCATCTTCATCAGTGGAATAGATGAGTTTGCCTGGTTCAATGCTTCCTATATCGCAATCTTCTTTTGGATCCCGTTTCATTTTTAGGTTTTCATTTTCTTGCTTTAGATACTCAATTTCTTCCCTTAGCTTTGCAAATAATTGGTCCATATGCTCTAGTCTCGCCAAGAGATTCATATTCTCCTTTTCTAGGTCAATAGTTGTTTTACTAGATTCGGCTATTTGCAAAGTAAAATTTCCGGCGGCATCACTTATTTCGTGTAATGTTTGTCTAGGTATACCGAGTTGCTTCTATTTTTCTTTATCGGTGATCTTTGTAAATTTGGTCTTCACTGGAACGGATTTGATGTTCCCTGATAATGCAATAGATGGCCCTCCCCAGAATCCATAAGGCCAGTCTCCGCCGAAAGTCGATTTACCAATGTTGATATTGGTGTACCACCTGGGGTATTATTTCCTTTTGTTTGCACCATTGCATAGTTTTGATTGACTAATTAGCTATTCTGCTTCACTACTACGAAGTGATTAGGTACCACAACCGTTCGTTCTACAAAACATTGCCCAGAGTACGCCCGAATCTATTTATGAATACTTCGTGGAGGCTGTCAATCCCGTACCCCATTTGTTGTTATTGGTTTATGTTACTATTTACGTGAAAATTATAGAAATTATAACAAACATTTGTATTTGGTGCTGTAGAATTTGGAATACGTGTTTCTACTCCAGGGGGTCGATTTTGTTCAAAATCCGAGACTTGACGAAAAAATAACCACAAGTATATAGTAGTGGTATGTATGTTTGTGATAGCGCGTCATTCAAATTTTTTGGATATGACATTTCTAGATAACATTTCCATTTATAATTTAAAATTTGTAATTGCAAATATGCTTTACGAAAAGTTAAAATTATTTAATTATTTAATTTTAGTTTTAAAATAATTGCAAATTCTGGGTTTCTGCGGAAAATCATTTATTCGACATCGCATTGAAAAAAAAATCAAAATCGTAATATGTGTAGTTAAAAATTTGGTTTTCTTAACATATTGACGCACACTTTCTAAATGTGTGTACTACCCAGGAACACACATTTGATAACTTTTGTAATTGCAATGATATTTCGTCACGGAAAGGAATGTATTGTTGAGAATTAAAAAGGGTCATTCCTTAAAAAATGTAAGTTGTTTGTGCGAACGTGTTAACTCGCCTTTTAAAAGCAAGGGAGATGTCTAAAAGGCGAGAGAACAAAACAACATAAGCACCAAAAAACTGAACCAATTCATAATTGTTGATGCTTACATTCGTAGAAAACAAACATAAATTTGTAACTACAGAAAAATTAAACACACTAATATAAAATTGAATACTATACTCCTTATACGCATACGAAAACGTCATGTCTCGTGTCTCGGATTTTGAACAAAAGCGACCCCCAGATGCAAGTTCATTAATAAGTTTGTTATAATTTCTGGAGATATTGTCGTAAACTTTGCTGTTACATTTCCACCGTATCCTCTAATACTTCACATCTTCTCACTAATGGTCCAATATTGTCAAATTCCTAAACCGCCAAAAATTTTGGAGTTTAAAATTTGTAAAATGTCTATATCTATTACAGGTACCCGAAATTATGAAGTTAAAACCAAAATTTACTTATAAAATTCAATGAAAGGCTCATTTGATTTTTGTTTCCTTGAGTCAATTAACCATCGTATATCAACATCTGTTTCTCTATCTTGGAATATTTCAATTAAAGCGGTTTTCAATTAAGTCCAAGTTAAGAGAACCCCAATGAATTTTTTACTGAATAAGTTTGGACAAGATGCTCAACTCTAAAAATGAAACACTCAATTGATATCCCACCCGCAGACCCATCAAATTCAATTTTCCACTTGGAAAGTTTATGTTGATTATTATTAGATCCAAATGCTGCAATAGGTCGAGAGGAAAACACTGGTACATTGGATTGTGACTGATTTGGATATTGATTAAATTAACTTTAAATAACTTCCTGTTGTTTTTGAAAAATAGAATGGGATTAATAATTTTGAAAATACTGCATAGTTTGGCCTGGAAAATTGTGAAAATTGTTTATTTGGTTTGGTAAATTATCCGAATAAATATTTAAATCTTAAAACTGTGAATTTAAATCCGCCGTTACAGGTAATTTTGATTGTTGCTGCAACTTTGATAGTTAGTAATAGCACTCTGATTTCCGGACTCACTTGGAATCGTAATAACGTTATTTTTTGCACTGTTGGTTTTCTGAATCAATAGTTTAGCAGAAGGAACCTATTCAGCATCCGACACACCTTTATCAGAAGAAGACAATTCGATAGAACGATATTGGGACACGTTAACATAGTCTGATTTCCCAAAACAACTTTAATATTTGCAAATTTTAATGTGTTTGAATATTTCGATTTACATTTTTTGTATTTGATAAACGTGCTAATCTATCAAATACATGAGTTAATCGAGAATGTGTTCTTTAAGTTCCCACTACATTTCCTATGTTTGTGAATTTAGCCCGGAAAAAATCCCGCAGAAATGCGATGGCAATACTGTAATACAAATCACTACATTTTTGTATGTCATCCCGGAAATAATAGTATCACGATAATTTTTTACTACGTCAACTCAAAAATATTTACAAACAATTTGTATTGAAAAATTGATGCCAACCCGGAAAACATTATCTCAAAAGTTCCTAACAAGCAAACAAATTATTTTAGAAAGGGCGTATGGCACAAAAAAGATAGATATCCATTACCAGACACCTGACAATATAGATTTTGTAGTTCAGGGATTGGCCTATTAACTGATGGCTTGATTTTGAGCTCCGCTGTAGTCGTCCGAATTCGTAGTAGAAAGTCCGGTTTCTGGTAATGGATATCTACTACGAATTCAGACATTTCATTGTTATTTAAATAGGCAAATCCCGGAAATAAAAAACATAGTATTTCTGTACATGGTAATTAATATCTAACCTTAGACAACTTTTTGGGATAACCAAATGCAATTCTGCCACAAAATCTTCTTCTGTTACATGATCGTAGTTTGAAAATAAAATATTAATAAATTATCATGGCTTATCCATGTTACCGAATGTAATTTAATTTATGTACGATGAAAATTATTTTCATACGTGTTATTTAATAATAAATAGTAAATAAACTGGAGCTATGAGACTTTTAAGAATAAACCAAATTTTTGTGATATTGATGTTGTTAATTTTGTTCATAATATTTTTCATATTTTGCCTAGTATTATTTTTTTTCATTATAATTAGCTGGTCTGTGCCGCTGTTTTTTGAGGTTGGAGAATGGAATTTTGAAATTCGTTATCAAAGCTGTTTTTAACTGGTTTTTTAGCTGGTTTTTTAATTTATCAATAAATAAAATCAATCAATAAAAAGGCACTCCTTTTTAATTTCGAACTTCACACTGTACCAAAATTCATCCGATTTTAATAAATCTATAACAAAACGCTCCACGTTAAATTAAATTTATTATTTACACACAAAAAAATAATATAAAATTAACCTAAATAAACAATTTGAGGATTAAATTAAAATTAACTAAACCTAAACTTTTGACCATCGCCGGGAACAATCGAAAAATAAAATAAAATAAGATGCAGCAGAATGAAATAAATATTTGTAATATGTATTAAGAAATTTTTGGTTTATTTGCTTTATTCCAAAATCTACTTAAATATAAGTCCTGTTAACCCCACACATATGAAATAAACAATAACTAACTAAAGATGTATTGGTATTTTTTTCGATAGTATTTTTTTTTAATAACTAAGCATAAATGAGTTATTGCAGAAACATACAAAAAAGTGGGTGTCTGTACCACTTGTACGGACATATGACGTAAATACGTACAATTTAACGCATATATAATTTTATAGTTCCGCTCCAGGTGGCCATATTCCAGAACTGCTTCCAAAAACCATTTTAGAATCTCATTTCCATCCAACATACCTAATCCCATCAAAATCGGTTAGAAAATGGCCGAGTTCCGTCCCAGATGGTCTTATTCTAGAACTTCTTTCAAATATAATTTAAGAATCTCATTTCAATCCAACTTATCCAATCCCATCATATTCGGTTAATAAATTACCGATTTTCGCCCCAACAAGCCATATTAGAGAATTTCTTCCAAAACTCATTTAAGAATCACATATTAATCCAACATACTCAATCCCATCATAATCGGTTACGAAATTATCGAGTTCCGCCAAAGATGGCCATATTCTAGGACTTCTTCCAAAAATCATTTAAAAATCTCATTTCAATCCAACAAACTCAATATCATCATAATCGGTTAGGAAATGGCCGAGTTTTGTCCCAGGTGGCCATATTCCAGAACTTCTTCCAAAAATAATTCAAGAATCTCATTTTCGACCAATATATCCAATCCAATTATAATCGGTTAATAAAAAATCGGGTTCCGCCCAAGCAGGCCATATTCCAGAACTTCTTCCAAAAATCATTTAAAAATCCCATTTCAATCCAACATATCCAATCCCATCATAATCGGTTATGAAATTAACGAGTTCTAACCCAGGTTGCCATATTCTAGAATTTCTTCCATAAATCATTTATGAATCTCATTTCCGACCAACATACCCAATCCAATTATAATCGATTAAGAAATTATCGGGTTCCGCCTCAGCAGGCCATATTAGAGAGTTTCTTCCAAAAATCATTTAAGAATCCCATTTCCATCCAACATACCCAATACCATCATAATCGGTTAGAAAATGGCCGCGAGTTCCGTCCCAGGTGGCCATATTCCAGAACTTCTTCCAAAAACCATTCAACGTCGCTATTTATTTATTTATTTATACATACATGTATTACAATTTTGATTAGAAGTTGCACCGCATTTTGAGCTTAAAGCTCATTTATATTGTGATGCGAACTCTATAAAGGTTTCCAGTAAATCGTGTCAAAAGCCATATCATATTTCTTATCTGCATCTGGCCGATGCAATCACAACTTTACAAGATTATTTATCCTTAATTAATTTTCGATGGTCCTTCATTAACTTTATACGATTCCGGTGGGCAGCAACTACAACTCCAAATTAAGATTATTCTGCGATCCGCTTGATACCTAATGGCCATTTTTGATATCTTGTCATTATGGTACAACATAAAAACCAAACAACCTGTTCCCCGAATAATTTTAAAAATAATGAAAATAAAAAATATCGAGAAAATAGAAACAAAAATAATTAGGACTATTTGACACAAAATACAAAGGCAATTGTAAAATCAAGGATCTCATTTTCGACCAACATAGATAATATCATCATAATCGGTTAACAAATTACCGAGTTCCGCCCCAGAAGGCCATATTAGAGAGCTTCTTCCAAAAATCATTTAAGAATGCCATCTCCAAATTCCGCCCCGCATGGCCATATTTCAGAACTTCTTCCAAAAATCATTTAAGAATCCCATTTCCATCCAACATACCCAATACCATCATAATCGGTTAGAAAATGGCCGAGTTCCGTCCCATGTGGCCATATTCCGGAACTTCTTCATAAAATCATTTAAGAATCCCATTTCCATCCAACACACCATAATCGGTTAAAAAAATACAGAGTTCAATACAAACGGAATGTAAACGCATCCACTGTTTACTTCTCTCTCTAGGTCTTGCAGTCGTTCCTCACGTAGATTCCATATTGCATAATTCTCTGACGTCTGACTGCCCGTATCTTAGTTCCAATTCAGTCATGACTCGCTCATATCTCATTTCTGTAGTGGAGACAGTTTGCAAGACATCTGCTGCTTCCCTAAAAAGAGCCAAAGGGTGTGCGTTGAGCTGCTCCCCTGCGTCCCACTGATTGTGCTGCACCACCGCTTGAAACTGCTCTTTAAAATTCTCGAATGGGATTTCGCCGTCCAATACAGAAGGCTTAAATTTCCCCTTGCGGTTTCAGCAACTGGTTTGGTCGAAAACGTTTTATTAAGCTGGCCATCTGGAATCGCTTGCGATGTGTGAGTTTCGAGGTGGGCTTAATTTTATTTTCAAGTTTCTGCCTAATGTCCCTCAAAATACTTGAACTGGCTATCTACTAGTATATCGAAAGACTTCATTTCTTCGTTTAGCTCTTTAACTTGGATATCCTGGGCATGCTGGAATTGATTGAGCTTCTAGTTTAACTGGGCAACCCGCCTACCTTGTCTGCTCTCATTTTCTTCATTTGAAGTAACAGTGCCTACATCATACCTCCCATGCCCAAAGTCGATTTCTGTTGTTCTGGATTAAGCGGCTGTACTGAAATGGTTGTTCTCCTTTCAGCTCCATCGCTCCGGTTGACCCATTTTTAACATCTTCTTCGCGAGGTGGTATTTCTGTTCATCGTTTGAGGTAACTGGCGGCATCCTTCCTGATGGTCCTGGCGTCGGTGATGATTTTCGCGATCCTCCCCCTCCTGTTTCAGCATCTTCTTCTTCGCTCTGCAGTGTCGAAAGCAGCTCTCTCTCTCTTTTATTGCCTTCGGTTGAAAGCCGGGGTCTCTGCAGCTTTTCCCTCTACTGCTGTGATGTATGGGAGTTTAGGTTTTTAACCATTGTTGGTATTTGCAAAATCCCACTTCTGACACCAAATGTTACGAATTTAGGTCATTCGATATGGATTCGTACACAAGTTTGCAAACAAAACACTCAGCGATTTGAAGTTACACACTTTATTTTCCAACACCTTTAATTTATGTAGCAATTCATAAATTTCACTCGTTCACTGCTTACTAATGTGTCACTATTCGCACTGTTTTACTTTTCACTTTTTAAAAACTTGGACTGTAATTACAACTGCGTAACTGCTCGCGCATATATATAATATATATATAATATATATAATATATAATATATATAATATATAATATATAATATATAATATATAATATATAATATATAATATATAATATATAATATATAATATATAATATATAATATATAATATATAATATATAATATATAATATATAATATATAATATATAATATATAATATATAATATATAATATATAATATATAATATATAATATATAATATATAATATATAATATATAATATATAATATATAATATATAATATATAATATATAATATATAATATATAATATATAATATATAATATATAATATATAATATATAATATATAATATATAATATATAATATATAATATATAATATATAATATATAATATATAATATATAATATATAATATATAATATATAATAATATATAATATATAATATATAATATATAATATATAATATATAATATATAATATATAATATATAATATATAATATATAATATATAATATATAATATATAACGTATAATATATAATATATAATATATAATATATATTATATAATATATAATATATAATACATAATATATAATATATAATATATAATATATAATATATATATAATATTTATATATATATATATATATATATATATATATATATATATATATATATATATATATATATATATATATATATATATTATATATAATATATATAATATATAATATATAATATATAATATATATATATATATATATATATATATATATATATATATATATATATATATATATATATATATATATACGTATATATATATTTATATATACAGGGTGGCTGAGACCAAGTGTTACCAAATGAAAACGCTGTAATTTTTTTAATTTTGATTATTTTTTATTGAAATTTCGTGGAATATGTTGAAAACGTACTACATTTTATGAAAAACATGTTACTGCTCGATATGACCTCCTTTGGCTCTGATTATTTGATTCAGTCTTCCATAGAAAGCATTGCATGCTGACCGAACGTGAGCTTGCGGAATTTTATTCCATTCTCGAACAAGAGCTGACTTCAATGCATCAACACTTTCGTATTTTTTAGTGGACACCGTACTCTCCAAAATGGACCATATGGAGAAATCCATGGGATTCGAGTCTGTTGAATATGGTGGCCATTCTTTCGACGAAATTAGCCGCGGAACGCAATTATGTAAAAATTGCTGTGTTGCTCGAGCTTTGTGTGACCTTGCCGAGTCCTGTTGGAATGTCCAATGGTTCGTACCAAAGTGTTTACGTGCCCAAGGTAGCAAAGCATCGTTTAGGATCTTTTGACGGTACACCTCTTGGTTTACCTTGACTCCTTGTTCGATAAAAACCAGAAGAGTGCGTCCATCTGCAGTCACTGCAGCCCAAACCATAACATAAGCTGGTGATTGCTTGCGCATGGCAACTCTTGTGTCCAAATTATCGTTGGACTTGTGCTCTAACCAAACACGATCATTTTGTTTATTCACATACTGTTGAATGGTGAAAATTTTCTTAGCAGAAAAGACAATTTTTGGAATCTCATCACGTTCGGCCAAGGCCTTCAATGCTCGTGTTCTTTTAAGCCTAACTTTTTTTTTGTGCCTCCGTAAGATCTTGAACTTTTTGTATCTTGTAGGGCTTCAAGTGTAGTTCTTTTTTCAATATGGTTTGAATGCTGTATCGTGAAACATGTAGACGTGCGGCTAATTGATTGGCACTTTGACGAGGATTTCGTTGGATTCGTTTCTTCACATTTCGTATCATTTCTTTTGATGTTGCTGTCTTTTTAGGACCGCCTCTGTTGCGTTTAGCGATGCTACCAGTTTCGTTGTATCGAGTTATGGTTCGATACACAAACATTTTATTCACATTCAAATGCTGCAGCTGACGAACTATTGCTGTTTGTGAATTTCCACCCAAATACAGTGCAATTACACTATTACGTTTGAATTCCATTACGATTTTTTTATGAAGATATTAATTTAGAACAATTATTTGTTGACCACATGTAAACAACTAACCAAACTTCAATATGTCAAAAAATTGACGCGCGGAAATGACAACTATTGATTACATATAAAAATCCCAGCATATTAGGTTACTCGTAATTCCGACGATTCAATCATCTGCCGTCACATCAGCAGTTATATTCTAAACATAAACAGAAATATGAATAAAGAGATAATGCATTCCACTGCTGAGGCAGGAAATGCTTAACCATATAAACTACTAAAGTATACTTACACTTTTGTCATTATTATAGTTCACTTTGAAACATTAATACGGTAAATAAAAAATATAAATTAGTTATCAAAGGTTTTATTATTTAAAATCTCGTGTCACGACAAGACCATACGCATTAATAAAATCCCATAACTGGCGCAGCCGTTAGAGCACAAAATCCAGTTTGTGCCTATTTTTCTTAAACAAAAAGAAAAATAACCGTGTTAAAAATTATTCTTGTATTACGAAGCAAATCAGTAATTCGTTTAGTTTAGAGTCAGTGTAATAAAAAAAATTATAGTGTTACATTGTAATAAATTGTGTGTAAAGTGAAATAAAAAAAAAGTAATAAAAAATTTTAGATCACAAGAACAAATCGCATATTACGATAAAAGTGATTGATTCAATTTTTCAAACACCAAGTTAAGTTACACGTACTCTTGTTATAATAAAAAGTGAACTAGTGAAAAATCTATCGAAAGTGTACCGGCTAAAAGTCACACGAGTAGAGAACAGAGACAGTTTCGAACTCTTAGACATGAGAAATTTATTCTACTTTCTAATTGTCTGTCCGATTATTACATGGTGAGTAAGATATTTTTGCAAATATTCCGACAACACTAAATAATTGACCCACCAATCCTTGTACATATGCATACAGAGGAATAATACCGCTAATTATACGTTAATAATTAGGGCAAAAACAAAAATATTTTTCGTTTATTATTTTATGTAAAGCCACTAAATTGGCAATAAAAATAAACAATAATTTTGATAAATTTTTCATAAAAAGTTTAATGAAAATTAAAGTAGTACGAATAGTCAAATGATCCAAATCAGTACTCTCCAAAAATCAAGTAGTGAGAAAGAATTTTCTAGTATAGAAGAATTTAAAAATCAATTAACTAAAATCATAGATAATATAAATAACGATTCAGATTTAGAAATAATTACTAGTGACAAAATTAAGCAAGTCAAAACAGATAAAATGGCAGAACGAACAATATTATGAACAGATTATATACATCTTTAAAAACCCCAGACATTATCAAAGATTTAAACGAATTTCACGGTGATGTCGAGTTGCTACATCAATTCATAAAAGGTGTTGAAGAAATAATAGAATTGTGCGGCAACATACTTCCAGAAGACGAACCAACACCAATAATTTTTATAAAAGCCATACGTAATAAAATAAAAGAGGAGGCAAATCATGTCTTAATAAACGCTAATACTGAAACCACGTGGTACAGTATAAAAGCAGCATTGGTAGAACACTACTCAGATCCAAGATCGGAAGTAGTTTTGATTCGGGACCTCCACCGAATGAGGCAAGGAATTTTCACATCGAGACAATTTTATTTGAACATCCTTAAGATACAAAATGCACTTATAGCACACGCTAGCATTCAAATGTGTAATGTAGATACAAAAAGGAATTTGTACAAAGAAATGTGTCTAGCACAATTTGTATCAAATCTTCGTGAACCACTAGGTTCCAACATACGTAGTAGAGATCCAGAAACCTTATCAGAAGCAATGGAACTCTGCATAACAGAAGAAAATATGTATTACATGAAATATCAACCAACATTCCGAAAACCAACGAACAATTTCAAACCAAATCTGAACCAAAACTCACAACAAAACTGGCAATATCCTCGAATTGGAAGGACAGAGCAACAAAAAAATCAAATGCCAAGCACTTCTAACAAATACAAGCCAAACTTTAAACAACATCAACCTTATACTAATAATCAATCAACAAAATATTTGGCGATCAAACAAGAAAAAAATATTAACATCACCGAAAACGAACCCCCGGTGGAAGAAGATGAACAAGATGAACAAGAAGAATACAACGAAGATGATATAGAACCGAATGAGGATTTTTTTCAGGAAAACGCCTCGGACGACGAATAAACATTCACGAAACCCACGAATTGCCATACATAACAATCCACATCAAAAAAAAACGTATACATCGGCTCATCGATACAGGGGCCGACGAATCATATCTCAACCCAATACTAATTAAACCTGAAAAACAATCACAATTAAACCAATTACAATTAAAACAGTCAGCAATGCATTCCAAGTAGATAAAATAATCATCCTAAACGGATTAAAAGAACTAAGAACTACAGAAAAATTAAAATTCCATTTGTTAAAGTTTCATAATGTCTTTGATGGTCTAATTAGTACAAACATTCTAAAACAACTGGGTATCGTAATTGATATCCGAAACAAAACATTGACCCTTCCAACTCATACAATTCAAACAAAATCATTTAAAGTAGGTAGCAATGCAATAAATTTGACACAAAATTTACCAAAAAACCAACTGGAAGAGATTTTCTATAAGTATCAGAATTTGTTCGACACAGGTTCAACGTTACCATACACAGGTGACATAGAATACACTATAAAAATCACCGGGGATCAAACGAAAACTATCTACAAATCAAAAAATCGTATAAATTTGCAGGAATCAAAGAAATGATATCCACTTATGTTAACCAGTGCGACACATGTAATAGAATGAAATATGAACGAAACCCAATACAAATGCAACAACAAATTACGGAGACATCGAAACGACCAAACGATCGAATTCATATCGACACATTCTCGATCAGATCAAAACAGTTCCTAACCATTATTGACAGCTTTTCACGATTCGCATCGGCATATGAACTTCAAAACAGAGAAACAATAAATGTAATCGCTGCACTGAAAAAACACTTTTCACAGGAGGGTATACCAGGCATCCTGGTGTCCGACAGCGCAACTGAATTCACAGCAAGAACCTTCACGGATTTCGAAAGATCATTAGTCGAAAGACTCCACTCAACAATGACCGAAATTATCCGAATCAAGCATGATGAGAATTAAAATATAAAAACTGGTGATCTTATGACCGAAGTACTCCTAACATATAATAATACAATACATTCTACAACCCAGTTAACACTGATGCAATTACATAGAGCACACATTATTACAAAAAATATACCGGAAAATCTATCCACGGAAAATTACACAAAGCAAGTAATATCCGAATACGCAACTAGCGCAAATATAATCGCAGAAAAGGTAGTCAACAAAAGGAAAAGCGAACAGACAAAACAAATGAAAATAAAACATTACCACCTAGGCTAAACAAAGATGCTATAATATACGAAAAGGAACACACACGAGATAAAACGGCACCTCTATATATAAAACATAAAGTAGTTACAGACCTTAACGGTCCAATAATCACCACAAATAAAAGAAATGTTCATAAGAGAAATATTAAACAACATTGTATAATTTCAGGGTCGGAGGATCTATGGAAATAATGGACTTCACCGGCAATAAGGGGATTATACCTATTGTACTGGGAAACGCCAGAATGTTCGAAAACCATCTACAATTCCTACATGTTATAAACATATCATCATATTTACCAATAATCACAGGTAACTTGGGCAACTTAGCAGAGTATGAGAAGTTAATCAAAAATACAACAAAACTGTTCACACATTTCGAAAACAGAATACGAACTATTCGAAAAGAATCAAAAACATTAATAGAAACTTTCTCAAGCCTGAGACCAAAAATCAGACAGAGACGAGGTATACATATTATATTTGGCGACGTCACTCAAGGTAACATAGAAAAAATCAATGGAGCTTTAAACAAAATTAATACAAACGAAAACGCAATAGTTTCCAAAATTAATGAGCAAATCGAAATTAACACAGCCATGATAAATAGATTTAGGGATTTAGAAAATCAATTGACAGGAGAAATAAATTGATGAAGATTAGAATTAACCAAAATACAGACAAATTACAGGAAATCGAACTCATTTTGCTATGCGAACACACTGTGGAATTTGTAATTAGAAATTTGCAACAACACCTTGACGAGATATTAGATTCAATTACTTTAGCAAAACAAGGTTACATAGTTCACTATTTGCTTTCATCGGACGAAAGTGACTTTATTTATAAGAATCTAGAAAAACAAAATATTAAAATCAATTCGGAACATGAACTTTATCAATTTTTATCAATCTCAATTATATATAAAAACTCTTTAAAAGCCTTCGCGGTAAAAATTCCTCAGTTTACAAAACCCATTTTTAAACATATCCAATTATACCCGACCACGATAAATCAAACCTATACAATACAAATCCCAGCCAAATACATTTCCCTATCCAATGAATTTGCAAAATATTCAAATGACCCTTGTAACAAAATCGATGACACATATTACTGTACAAACGAAGAATTACAAATCAGCAACAATAAATGCATTGAACACATTTTAAACAACCAACCGTCAATTTGCAACCTAACAGAGGGCAACATAAAACCATACATAATAATTAATGAACAAAGGGACCCAGAATATCATACAAACTGTATCAAACAAGAAAGAAAACATCTACCACGTCAAAGCCTAATCAAGTTTAGTAACTGTTCGATAATAATCAACGGAGTGAAATTTGAAAACACCAACATAAAATACACGGAGGTCTATAGTTATATCCCGTACAACGATATAAAAACCCATAACACAACCAAACCATTGAAACTATCTGCAGTATCAAACATAACAATTCAAAACATGAACAAATTAAAGGAATTCAAGCAGACAACAGTTCCACAAGAACATCAATATGCTACTTGGGGAATAACAGCTATCCTGATCATTAGCATCATCAGCTACTTATGCATTCTACGTTACTGTCCCTCATGCACACCTTGTCAATGGTACATAAAAATAAAAAATTCTCCTGACGTCAAAGCACTTCAAGAAACATCAAAAACCAATTTCACTGAGGACAGTGAAAATCTAGGGATGGAGGAGCTACATACTGTACCAGCAACAACAACAACTTCAACACAAGCAGTATTTCCGCAGATAACACGACATTAACAAACCAATGCCATATTTTGATTACATATCAAAATCCCAGCATATTAGGTTACTCGTAATTCCGACGATTCAACCATCTGTAGTCACATCAGCAGTTATATTCTAAACATAAACAGAAATATGAATAAAGAGATAATGCATTCCACTGCTGAGGCAGGAAATGCTTAACCATATAAACTACTAAAGTATACTTACACTTTTGTCATTATTATAGTTCACTTTGAAACATTAATACGGTAAATAAAAAATATAAATTAGTTATCAAAGGTTTTATTGTTTAAAATCTCGTGTCACGACAAGACCATACGCATTAATAAATCCCATAACTATTTATATATATATATATATATATATATATATATATATATATATATATATATATATATATATATATATATATATATATATATATATATATATATATATATATATATATATATATATATATATATATATATATATATATATATATATATATATATATATATATATATATATATATATATATATATATATATCATATACAACTTGCCGTCTATCGCTGTTCGAGTTTATTATTTTTATTGCATAGTAATGTGTATGGCGTTTTGCACAATTGTAAATTACTTTTCCATTCATGTAGATGTATCTGCGAACATCCTTCGTCATCAGTTATCTTGATGATTAAGGAGGCCGTTCTTAATTCTAGTGTACTAATTTTTCAAATGATGATTTGATGATCGCCGCCATTATTTACAATTGCTCTCCTTATCCCCATATTTCAGCATTATATTTTTCCCCCACTTGGAATGCCATTGTACAATCCAATCCCCAATCAGTATGAGGAGGAATACGTGATTCGACTACATCGATGATGTTAAGAATAATAATCGCTTAATAAAATTGTAGTCTCCAAGCTTGGTTCAAACTCGTGGCCTTTGGCTTGATAAATGCTTGGTGGTGTACACCTTAACCACTCGACCACCATGTGAGATAACTGTGTAGAGTAAGTAGAATTCGTAACAATATAATAAAAATAAAATATTCATTAAAGTTTTTAAATAAGTTAATTTAGTATAATAATGCAAAGTTCGTAACAAATTAGCAAATGTAATACACGAAAATCAATTCTATTCATTTAACGGGTGTTTTTTTAGGAGGTTTGTTTTTCCGATAGATGTCGTTTTATTTTATGACAGTTGTTTTGACAGCTCAAAGTGGCATTTCTACTCAGTATTGTTTGGCAAATCATTATGAATAGGTTAACTCCAGAACAACGTTTTCAAATCGTGGAAATTTATTTTCAAAATCAGTGTTCAATTAAAAATGTTTATAGAGCACTTCGTGAATTTTATGGTGCACATAATCGTCCGTCAGAGACCACCATAAAGAACGTAATTACCAAATTTCGGTCTACATTCACTCTTTTGGATGCCAAGCCACCGACAAGAATGAGAAGAGTTCGTACAGAAGAAAATATTGCTGTCGTTGAGGCCAGTGTCGAAGAAAACGACAATTTATCGATTCGTCGTCGTGCTCAGCAAATTGGACTTTGTCCATCGACTTTATGGAAAATTTTACGTAAAGATTTGGGTTTGGTGCCATACAAAATTCAATTGGTGCAAGAATTAAAGCCACACGACCATCGTTTGCGCCGTGAATTCAGTGATTGGTCGTTAAATCAATTGAACGAAGATCCATTTTTTTACCGTAAAATTCTCTTCAGTGATGAGGCGCATTTTTGGTTAAATGGATACGTCAACAAACAAAATTGTCGCATTTGGAGCAAAGATAATCCACACGCCGTTCTAGAATTACCAATGCATCCTGATAAATGTACTGTTTGGTGCGGTCTATGGGCTGGTGGGATCATCGGTCCATATTTCTTTAAAAATGAGGAAGGACGACGCGTTACCGTGAATGGAAATCGATACAGAACCATGTTAAATGAGTTTTTGTTGTCAAATCTTGAAGATATGGATATGAATGAAATGTGGTTTCAACAAGATGGTGCCACTTGCCATACAGCACGTGAAACAATCGACTTATTGAAAGAAACTTTCAACGACAACATTATTTCGAGAAATGGTCCGGTGAATTGGCCTCCGCGTTCGTGCGATTTGACGCCACTCGATTACTTTTTGTGGGGATACGTGAAGTCATTGGTTTATGTGGATAAACCTCAATCGATTGACGCTTTGGAAACCAATATTCAACGTGTCATTGCTGACATACGCCCTCAAATGCTTGAAAAAGTGCTGGAAAATTGGACCTCCAGAATGACATTTGTGAAAAATAGTCGTGGTAGCCATATGCCAGAAATTGTGTTTAAATGTTAAATGCCAAAAAATTATCTACCAAATAAAAAAAAATTTTGGTCATTTCATAATTTTATATGTGTTTTATTCAAAAAAAAAATCGGCAACCTCTTAAAAAAACACCCTTTATATGGCCGCATAGTAATAGTTTGTCATCTAGAATCCTTGGAGCTAGCCGTTGAAAATTCTGGATTTGGTAGTGCTACAGACGATGAATGACTACCCTATTAAAACCCAACCCAAGACCCATATTGGACTTAAGGTATTTAATGGAATAATAAAGCGTTTAGACTATAGTCTATTAATTACGACTAGAAAGCCAATAAAATTAATTATATATAAGTTATGTCTAGCCAATTTAATGTGATTACAATAAATTTATTTAAAATAACGAAAATGACCAGCACGTTTTTAAAATTTGCAATTTTACGATAATAAATGGGATGGTACCTATCTTGGTTTTCAAAACTTGCGAAAACACAATCTTTAAATTCATTAATTTTAAATTCGTTTCGGTAGTTCAAACATGTAGTTCCTAAATTCATTATTAGCCGAACCGAATGGAATTCAACTGAAAAAGTATTTGAATTTTTAATTTTCTTATAAATGAAAACACGAATAAAAAAAAATGTGCCTCAAAGGATTATTAAGCACATACGTAAACCTATACCTATACCTCACATACAATGAATGTATATGAATACACATCCTCAATCCTCATGTGCGAAACTCATGTATATAAACGAAATTATTTTTCCAAAAATAAATTTGGTTTTGTTGTTCTTTCCAAATGTCTGCAGGGAATATTACCAAATAAAAATAACGGAAACAACCGTACATATACGTACTCGTGAGTACCCGTATCTAAAGAAAATTGAATTAGACTATAGTGAAAATTGATTTTTTTAATTTTTTTTATTACAATTTATGTTCTATAAAATATTCTTTATTTAATTTCAGATTATCTTATTAATTTTATTTTAATAAAGCTATTCTTATACTTACGATTATATTGATGAACAGAAATGGAGGACTAAATGAGAAATATATTCTCTTCATGTAGAATGTTTCTTAATATTAGATTTTAATTCGAAAGGCCGAATGAAATTATTCATCGTATATACATGAGAAACGACAAACTGCACATCACTGATCAAATGGTATGGTGGTTAAATCTCTGGATCAGGAGATACGTTCGAATCCCTATAGTGACAGAATGGAAAATGGTTTATCATCTGACTACTAGCGATGATGCAAATGTACACAATTATGGCCCTGTTTCAGTGCAAAACCCCTGGGCCATCTTTGAGCAAATTATCTCGGTTAGACTAATGCGTGAGGTGGGACAGTAAAAGCAAACTGCGTAATAGTTCAGAGGCTTCGGGTCCAAAACAGATTGCAAAGTTAATAAAATAATGAGTAACGACCTGAGACTCGAGCGACCGGAAATCGAATGCGATGAGTTAAGATTTCGCGAAACTTCGCTCAAAAGGAACTTCGAATGAGGTGTTCTTTGAACCTCATCCGAATGAAACATTCCTTACAAATTTTTGACCTGGGAAATTAGCACGGTAGTTTGGTTGGGTATATACAAAGACAACCAGAAATACAATTATTTTTGCGATAACCACCACTAAAAGCCCTCTCTCTCGTCTCGAAATCCCCAACTTAGAAACGTAACATTATTTATGGTTTATGAACTATAACTACTTACCGTTTTAGTTCGGATCTCGAGTGCTCGGATGCCCTTTCCAAAACGTTATACTTAAAGCACTGAGCTGTATTAATAAAACACTTGTGCATCCATAAATATAACAAAAAAAAAATCATGCACTATACAGCCTGGTTCGAAAGCCAAGAAATACTTAAACAAAGATACCATGGAACCAACAACAATTCCGATATTTTTTGTCTAATAATAATTTTAACGCCAAATAACCGACTATAGATTCCACTATTCAAAACTAGTTTCCGAGATTATACGCGGATGACGTTCGTCTTCGTATAACGGTGATACGGTTGTTTCTCTTCACGATATTTATAACTAGAGTATTTTCCACCGGTTCGGTATGTTATAAACACCCTCGCACTTCGTGGGATTTTGAATATGTTTCCCAGCAGAACAAACGTTGCTAGCAGAATGAAAGAAATGGAAACTCTTGCACTATCGAAGCGAGCTAACAAATTGATTTACTTCGGTTTCTTTTATGAACTGCATTTTTACCCCCACCTAATCTCTTGTTTATTAGTTTCATTTAGACATTTTTATTCATTTCTATTACTATTAGTATTCAGATTGCAGCAGAAGATTACAGTTATTAAAAATTGATGTGTAAAATATAATACTGTGGGCAAAAAATAGTAAGACTTTGTTCATAAATTTAAAATTCTTTATTTATTTCTCCAAATCTATTTCGTCCCCATCAAAGTAATCTCCCCGGCCTCAATATACTTGTGCCAACGTTTTTTCCAATCCTCGAAACAGTTGTTAAAGTCAATTTCCGGAATGGCCTCCAATGCGCGTAGCGATTTACGTTTAATGTCTTCAATTTACTCAAAACGGCTTCCTCGTTTGAGTTTGCTGAACAGCCACAAGTCACACTGAGCTAAATCAAGCGAATACGGTGCTTGCGGAACGATATGGGTGGAATCTTTGGCGAAAAAAACACTTAAAACCAATGCAGTATGAGAAGGTGCATTATCGTGGTGCAAAAACCAAGAGTTGTCGACCTATAATTCCGGCCTCTTTTTACGAATAGCTTCGCGCAAACGACGCATAACACTTAAATAGTATTCCTTGTTGAGAGTTTGGCCGATCGGAAGGAATTTGGAGTGCACCACACCTCGATAATCAACGAAAACTGTCAACATCACTTTGATTTTTGACTTGCTTTGATGTGGTTTTTTTGGCTTCGGCACACCTTTGGCACGATATTCGGCCGATTGATCGTCTGTTTCCGGGTCGTAAGCATAGATCCAAGACTCATCGCCAGTTATAATACGTTTCATGACATCCTGGTAGTCGAAAAGCATTGTTTCACAGACATCAACGCGACACTGTTTTTCCAATTGAGTGATTTTGGAACCAATCGTTTTCACTGATCCTTCCGATATTTCAACGATGCCAATAAGGTCTCTGACTGTTAATCGTTGATTCTCGAGCACCAATTCCTTGATTTTATTAACGTGTTGATAATCAGTTGATGTTGATGGCCGTCCTAGACGTGGTTCATCGTCAACACGTTCTCGACTCTCTTTGAACAATTTGTACCAATCAAAAACACTTGCTCGCGACATACAATTATCACCGAAGGCCTTTTGCAACATTCTGAACGTTTCGGCACCACAAAATTGATTCCGCACACAAAATTTAATGGAACTTCTTTGTTCAATAATATCACTCATTGTAAAAATCGCCGAATGCACTTTTCGTACTTCAGAAAGACAGCGTATACTAAACACTAATGATTATTTTTATGTGATATTTGGCACAGATGTCACTGACAGTCATACCAATATAGAAAAAAAATATTTCGACGAATGGTTTTCCGCGCGAAATTTAAATTAAAAAGTCTTACTACTTTTTGCCCACAGTAGAATGTAGTACATTGGAATGATGATGTTTTTTTTGCAAATGCTTTTCAGATGGAATTCAATACATGGATACCAGGTAAAACAAGTATTCAAAATTAGAAATATCTCTTTGTGTCTAAATGATAACAAGCACTTGGAAAATCATTTATAGTAAATAACAAAATTTTCATATATAAACAAAAAAAAATATTACTTGTTAAAACCGTTAAGTTGACATTCAACTCAACTCGAAATAAGAGGGGTACATTTATTATTAGGGGGAAACAAAACAGTTTTTTCGGTATGCAACAATACGAATAGCATAGCTAGCAAATTAGGTGCTTTCGGTTTTATTGAACACACGATATTTCAACGAAAGCCGTTGGTTTTTGTTTCTTTTCAGATACCTATAATCGACTAATTATGTGCACCAGATATCATAATACGTTCCATTCACGCTGTGTTGGCTTCTCTGGTAAAAACAGGCAGACAATTCAAAAGATCGCCCCCATCTGGAACTGCTGTCAACCAAGCTCCCTAGTAACTGTCAGCCCTTAAAACAACCTTTGATCTCCGATTCAAAGAAGCAGGCTCCTGTTGATGGTACGCCTCCAACATCTCAAACACCACAAACATCACATATTTTGAAATCATCAGTCGGATCTAAATCAACAAAGCTTTCAAAGACATGCGCACCTAGTTCTGGATGTGAAGAAATCTCTCCTTAACCAACTATCGGTGCTTCGTGACCAAATAGTAAATTTATCAACTGAAAATCCAGAACTGAAAAACAGGGTGTATAGGTTGCACAGGAAAATCACGAAAAGCACCATCAAACTATTAATCGCCTGGAAACGGAAGTTAAATATCTGAAACAAAAAAATAATCTAAACAACATTGTGATTTCTGGAATACCGGATAGATCGATTGATCCTCTTACCTTAACTGCAAACATTCTTAAAACAATAAAAGCCAACGTATCCAGTGAATGTATAACCAGCGCACAATATATCGGGAGAGAACTCGTGTTACCATCCTCCAGCACAGCACCAAAAACGCCTAATCATTTTCTCCTGGTCAAGCTTAAATCCATCACCATCAAGCAAGAAATAATAAAAAATAAGAAAGTATATAAAAATCTGTTTTCGGATCAAATTGGATTCAAAACTGCAAATATCAAACAAATATTTATTCGAGATCATCTTACCGCTAACAAACTCCAACTATTTCGTGCTGCTCAGCAATTTAAAATAGCTAACCAATTCCAATTTCTCTGGACCACCAACAACCGGATTTTACTCAAAAAAGCACCACACAGTAACACTATTCACATAAAAAGTTCAAACTATTTAGATAAAATTAAAAATTAAATTAATTAACTCAAATAAACTAATTTATCGCTTCACATAGAATTGTTTGCATATAGATTTATTGATCACTCAACACCAAACACTATTATATTATACGCATCATATTTATATTATTATATTTATTTATTTTTAGTTAAAAACTTAAAATTGCATTATAAAATATCAATAAACAAAAACATAAACGAACGAGTCAGCTGTTTCGATTTATGACAGATAGAAATACACACATAGCGGATTTAGTTGATGTGAATTATGAACTCGGATTTAAGTACGGTCGTAAAAAATTGGAAACGGGTTATGTAAATATTGTATATTTCAATATCAGGGGTTTGAAGTCGAAGATTCATGAGGTGGAAAATTTCTTATCGTTGTGTAATTATGGGACCGAAATCATTGTACTAGTTGAATCATGGATACAAGCTGATGAGGTATGTTTAATTAATTTTCATGGTTATAATACGTATCATAGTTGTCGTACGGGTAAAGGAGGTGGAATATGTGTTTTAGTTAAAGAGAATATTAAATGCTCTGTAATTTTTGAAAAAGATGAGCTGAAAAACAATTTTCTAGTTTTAAAATTGCTTAAGCAGAATATGCATTTAATCAGTATATATAGATGCCCGGGATCAAATGTTGATAATTTTTTAGAGTCCTTTCAAACAATTTTAGAGAAATTTCCTAGAGCGATTGTAGTAGGGGATTTTAATTTAAATATTTTAGATCTAAGAAACCCAAAAATTAGTAAATATTTAGATTTACTATCTGTAAATGGCTTCATACTCATTAACAAATTAGCATCAAAATTTGCCACAAGAATATGCAACAGTACTTCCACTATTATAGGTCATGCATTGACTGATCAATTCGAGTTACACAGTTTTGCATTGGAGGATGTATCATTCTCTGACCACAGAGCAATTCAATTAGTCTTAGATGTACAAGCTCGTGAATCTAAACAGGCAGAAGTACTTAAAATATTAAATTATGATTTGGCTGCGAAAAGTCGTTTTTGGCAAAAAATAGAAACCGTCGAAACTCTGGACGATCTGGTAAGCGGGCTCGAGAATGTCGTAAAGAATTGCATGCAATATAAGCGTGACACTCGACGTGTGGGTCTGAAACAACCGTGGATAACCTTAGATTTATACCGGGATATCAAAACTAGGGAAAAATTATTTAAACTAACTGTAAAATAGCCTGATTTTGAACATTTAAAAGTTAAGTTTTGAACATTCAAAAGTTGGCCATTTATAATATTAGAAACGTGAAACTAAATCAAAAAATATTTCGGTAAAGTTAATGGCTCAGTTAGCGAGGACCCAAGGGAAGTTGCTAATGCATTCAATGTTTGTTTCATACATGTATGTGATTTTCCGTAGCCAAATGTAGTCGTAATTATGCCAGAATATCATATAGATTTTAAATTTGATATAACCAATGTGAGTGAAGAGGAAGTTAGTCGAGTCATTCAATGTTTGAAAACAGGCATATCAGGCAAGTTCCTTCAATTTTTTCAAGAAAAATTGAAGAGAGCGCTAACTAGCTTGATTAACAATTCGTTGCTTGAAGGCAAGTTTGCGGAAAAACCAAAAATGGCAAGAGTTACCGGTACCGGTATTTAAGGGTGGGGATGCACTAGAGCCAACCAACTATAGACCAATATCTATTTTAGGCTCAGTCTCAAAAGTATTCGAAAGAATAACCGGTTAAAGCAATTTTTGAAGGCGACAGTATGGGCAGTATGGGTTTACGGAAGGTTCTCACACAAGCAGCATGCCTTGACTTAACAAGTTTCATTTCGGAAAATGTTCACAAGAAACGGATTGTAGCGTGCTTATTTTTGGATTTACGGAAAATGTTTGATTCGGTAGACCATGATATATTGCTCGCCAAACTTCAGGGACTGAAGTTTAAGCCGATGCATTTGTCGTAGTGTCGATCATATCTTAAAGCTCGTCCTCAGGTTGTTGTTGTTAATGAAACAGAAAGCGATATGATGTGTCTCGCAAGGGGTGTACCGCAAGGATCCATTCTTTGGCCGGTCCTTTTTAACATTTACATTAACGACATATGCAGACAAAACTTTAAGGGCACATTTCATGCTGATGATGCTGTTAGAAATGTGAATGAAAACAAACTTCAACTTGAAAATGGACAACACTATACCAACCGAGCTAAAAGAAATTAAAAGTATTAACATGTTTAAGAAATGCCTAAAAATGTATTTAAGAACAACCTAAAATATACAATCGGACTTAAAATGTCTAAATAAATAATCATTAAAATCGTATAACGGTGCTAATTTCAATTTCAATTTTAATTTTATTTTATAGTGCTTTTTTGCTTTTTTGATTTTTCTGCAATATTTGTGCTCTTTATTGTTTAAATATATTATAAAAAAAAAATTCATTCATAGTCTATTTAGTTTTTAATTTCCCTTTTTTATATAAATATATATTTTAAAATTATAAAACCTACAACACTAAGTGTTTGGTAACCAAATTAATAATTGTATCTAATTTTTAAGCAAATAAAGTAAAATAAAATCCACTAATCTGCGTAGCGATATACCCTCCCCCTCTCAAATGATAAATTATTTGATTAAATTCAGATAAATTTAATTTTATTATTACACACGTATTACACCATAGGGCGCAACACAACTTTATAATATAAACTTCGAAAATCAATTAAAAGAAACCCAGCAATAACGTTAGTTTCAAGCTACAATATAATATATATATATGTAAATATATATATATATATATATATATATATATATATATATATATATATATATATATATATATATATATATATATATATATATATATATATATATATATATATATATATATATATATATATATATATATATAAATTGTGTAATAAAATTGCAATTTCAGCTAGACCTCGACTAACAGCATCGATATTTTCTATAATGTTATAAAGTTTTATATCATGGGGACGTCAGACAGAGGTAACCAGTTACAATACAATAACAGCAATAGCCAATATGTTGAATATATTTGAATTGGTTAGAAAGTACTACTTTGCAACTCGAGTTGATAACTTCAATACATTACAGTGCACCGGGTTTCATTTAATAATTTTCAATCTCAGGTCAAACGTCTTTGATGAAAGTCGCTGGAGGAGAGTTTTCGAATACCTAGAAGAGATGACACGCTGTAACGTCACATTTTCGATACTTTACCGAATGTTATGTCTCTATATCCTAATTTCTATTTTATTTCTATCACAGCCTACTAGAAGAAATATCAGCTGTACTTCTTTCCCCGATTTCGTCTGTAAGTATGATGAAGTATGTTCTAAGCTTTTATGAAAATAAATTATTTGGTGATAGGAATGGAAATAAATATCTCAACTTTTTAACTTGGCAGGCTGAAAAATGTTATAAAAATTGACACAGTGTTTCATTTTGTTGTACACATGACATAAACTTCGAGAAATTATCGAAAATATGATGTTATAACATGTTACCCCAGGATGTAATTGCGATGGATCGTTATTACGGAAAATTTATTTAGTAAAGGTGGTAAAGGAGGGCCTAGGTTCTTTTGGAGGTTAGACCGTTGCAAACCGTATCGTTTTGCAAGTGGTTTATTAGAGGATTAAATCCACTTTAAACCTCCCGTTTTACAAGTTGTCTATTAGGGGGTTACACCTCATTTAAACGGTGGTTATTGGGAGGTTAGGTTTACTTTTCAACCTACCGTTTTACAGATTGTTTATGGACTTCGATCGTCCTTTAAACCTCCCGTTTTAGAGATTGTTTTTCGGGGATTAAGTCCCCTTGCAACCCTTTTTGGGGGTTTATTGGGGGTTAGACCCCACTTTAAATTTTCCATTTGGGTGGTCTTAAAATCTTACGTTTTAAAGGTTGTTTAATGAATAGATGACTCTCCTTGTAAATCTCCCGTATTAAAGAAGAATTAGGGGGATGGTAGGAAGGAGTTGAACTTCCTTTAAATTTTCAGTTTTTATTGTGGGGTTAAATCCCTGTAGAACTCTCATTTTATAACCCCCTTCCACTCGTTTAAAAGTGGTTTATTGACGGGTTAAACCTTCTGCGTTACAGATGGTGTAAACAAAGCAATTTTCAGGAGGTTTATTGGGGAATTATACTTGCTCTAAACCTCCAGTTTTGCAGGTGGTTAATTGGCCGGTTCGATCATCTTCAAACCTCCCATTTTACAAAAGGTTTACTGGATTCCATCAAACCTTCGTTTTATGGATGGAGTCTCTCAAGTGGATTCATCTATAATTTTTTGTGTAACGAAATTTAACATCAAACATTTTTGCGTCTCCAAATCCGAATACAAATTGTTTGGCTTCATGTTTACCTATACAAATTTGTGTTTCCTCCAATTATGTATTTTAATATGTTTTGTATTGCGTTTATTCGTGATTTTAACAGTGGTCTTTACCGTTCTCCGGGTAAAATGTTGTGCTCGTGTTTCGGCTTAAAATACAAGAACGTTTATAAAATTATTTCATATCGCATTGTTTGTAATTTAAAAATGAAAATATTGCCTATTTTATCTAAAAATCAAATTTGGGTTTTGATTTTTCTATGACGTCGTTAACTAAATATCCATCGAATACAAATAATCGAGTAATAAATGTTACCACTTAACATGAAATAAATTAGAGTTATTCTGAATTTTTTGATTAACTTAGCAATTGTGACCTAATTTTGTCAAAAAGATGCCCGCCCGTGTGTCATAAAATATTGGAATATATTGGATTTTATTTACTGTTACGTAGGTTCCCACCCGAATGCATTACCATTATTCGCATAGGGAGTAACATTATTCGCGGAAATATAAATGGCTGAGACCTTAAATAAATACAAATATTACCGTTACCGTTATTTACTACCTTTCACAACAAATTTTCTCCCAAAGTACATGAAGTACCCGTGTGTTAAACTTATCGCTAAGTTTTAGTTTCAAGAATAAAATTGTTCTCGTTCGCAATGCGCATTTGGTGTGAATACCGATTCACTAAATTTTTCACAAGGACCGTGGTTAGGATACATTGAAAAATTTTACAGATCGGTATGCAAATTTATTTTCGCACACCTAAAAAATGTTCAACTCGGTCTATAATCAAAAGGAGTTGGACATACAATTTTTGCTATGCGAATTTGGCATTTGCTTTATTTTGATTCTACTCAAGTAATAATTGTGAATGTACCAGATTTTGGAAGAAGCAGAGCATATTACGAGATACACATGCATGCATATATGGCACAAACATATTACAGATAAAAACACACACACACACACACACACACACACATATATATATATATATATATATATATATATATATATATATATATATATATATATATATATATATATATATATATATATATATATATATATATATATATATATATATATATATATATATATATATATATATATATATATACTAACATGAGGATTATGAGCCACTGCTGCCAATACAGCAATTTCATTATTTTCTCCAGTGACTGTTGCTATACGGGTCCTCTTTTTCGGTTGAACATTTCCATCAGTAAAAAATTGTTTGATAGTACGGCAAATGACGCACGTGAACGAATCCTATCCGGAAAACGTTGAGCGTAAATAGCAACAGCATTTTCAAGATTTCTGCCAGCTTCTCCATAAACCAGAACCATTTCAATTTTCTCTGAAAAACATGAAGATAAGAAATAACACAAACGTTAAATGTGATTTACAAAACTGAATAAATTGTTTTGATGACGAATTTCGAGTATTTCCAATGAAAACGTGATATTTTTTATTTCAAATGTATTGCAGAATCGAATGCGTGTGTTCTAAGAAGGAGAAATTGAAAAAATTGAATTTCGTCGATTAAAACGCCATCTATCATGAACCGAACAAAATATTTCATTCAAATCATACGTACTTTTAGTCGTAGAATCCGTATCTGCAATAAAAAATATGGCGTCCTATCTTAGTTTAAAAGTTACCCCCGCCCCACCTACAAAGCGGGGGGTGGGGGACTATTTTTTTGCGCTAATGTATTTCCCCCGCGGTATGACTAAATTTTGATTATGGACATTTTGTCCGTAGAGTGGCTATTTTTCGAGATATTTGATCATCTCAGTTTAAAAGAAACATCCGGTATATATAGCTATATACATATAATAGCTATATACATTTATCAGGATGCATTGGTAATTCTAGAACGGCGTGTGGATTATCTTTGCTCCAAATGCGACAATTTTGTTTGTTGACGTATCCATTTAACCAAAAATGCGCCTCATCACTGAAGAGAATTTTACGGTAAAAAAATGGATCTTCGTTCAATTGATTTAACGACCAATCACTGAATTCACGGCGCAAACGATGGTCGTGTGGCTTTAATTCTTGCACCAATTGAATTTTGTATGGCACCAAACCCAAATCTTTACGTAAAATTTTCCATAAAGTCGATGGACAAAGTCCAATTTGCTGAGCACGACGACGAATCGATAAATTGTCGTTTTCTTCGACACTGGCCTCAACGACAGCAATATTTTCTTCTGTACGAACTCTTCTCATTCTTGTCGGTGGCTTGGCATCCAAAAGAGTGAATGTAGACCGAAATTTGGTAATTACGTTCTTTATGGTGGTCTCTGACGGACGATTATGTGCACCATAAAATTCACGAAGTGCTCTATAAACATTTTTAATTGAACACTGATTTTGAAAATAAATTTCCACGATTTGAAAACGTTGTTCTGGAGTTAACCTATTCATAATGATTTGCCAAACAATACTGAGTAGTAATGCCACTTTGAGCTATCAAAACAACTGTCATAAAATAAAACGACATCTATCGGAAAAACAAACCTCCTAAAAAAACACCCGTTATATATAGTTCCCGGTCTCGCACAGAGATGGTGCCACAAATTTAAAACCCATATGAATTTTCAATTCTACCACCCTTCAAACGAATGTGTCAAAATTGCATTACATTCCGGCTATTAGTTTATAAGTTACAGTTAATTTAGTGACGCTTCTTTTGTTAATTTTAAAACAATGGAAAAAATAATACCGTGGGTTGATTAAAAACTGTTTTTTGATGGGAAAAAATAACGTTCAAGCAAAGCAGTGAATTGATAAGTGTTATCCGTACTCTGCACCAGGAACACCAACCATCATTGACTGGTATGCTGAATTTAAACGTGTCGTTCAACCACCGATGATGCACCCTGCTCTGGATGTCCAAATGAGGCTGCGACTACATAACACATTAAAAAAAATCACGAAATTGTTTCGAAAGACCGTAAAGTGAAGTTGCGTGAGATAGCTGACATTGTAAAGATATCAATGAAACGTTTTGATCATATTTTGCACGAACATTTGTCTATGAAAAAAATTACTATTTCACCAAGACAATGCACCATATCACTAGTCTATCGCAACAATGGCCAAATTACACGAGTTGCACATTGAATTGCTTCCGCATCCACCGCATTCACCAGATTTGGCCCCCAGCCATTACTTGTTTGCAGACCTACCTCAAAAAAAGCTCCAGAGAAAGGGATTTGGCTCCAATGAAAAAGTGATGGCCCAAACTGAAGCTTCTTTTGAAGACAAAGAATAATCGTTCTACAAAAAAGGCATCGAAATATTAGAGAGGCGTTGGACTGATTATATCGCTCTAGAAGGAAATTATGTTGATGAATAAAATGTATTTTTCCCAAAAATTGTGTTCCTTTATTAGACCGGGAACTTTTCAGGCGGTATATATTTATAATCCTAAAAAATATATATTCAAAATTCTAGAAAATGTGCAAAATTATGAAAAATGTCACCTTCTATTGAAGGTACAAATAAGTTTTGAGGTTTTTTTTATAACCTCGTAGCTTTATTTAGAGAAAGTGATACAATATATTTTATTCAAAGCATTGTCCATCGTTAGCTAAGACTTTTCCCATCTTTCAGGCAGCATACGGATCCCGCGTCGAAAAAATTCCTCGTGTTGTGAGCTGATCCTAAGATCGACCCAATTTATAGCTTGTTCGTCGGCCAGGCCATTAGTCATCGACCGGAACAGGTGGTAGTCAAAAGGAGCAATGTCTGGTGAACACGGCGGGTGATGTAGGACATCCCATTGAAGCGTCTCCAAAGTTTCCTGAACGACTCTTGCAACATTTGGCCAAGCGCTGTCGTGCTGAAATATCACTTTGTCATGTCTTTTGGCATATTGTGGGCATTTCAGCATAAATGCTCGGCATAATTGCATCAATTTTTGTTGTTAACGTTCTCCAGTGATAGTTTCGTTAGGCGGAGTAGGTCATAGTAGATCACTCCGAACTGATCCCACTAGGTGCACAGCATTAGCTTCTTGCCATGAATATTCGGTTTGACGATTAAAGTTGATGCATGACCGGGCTTACTCCACGATTTTCTGCGCTTTGAATTGTCGTAGTGGATCCACTTCTCGTCCCCCGTCAAGGCGTCCAAAAAACGGCGATCGACGCCTCTTGCCTTGAGTTCATGCGGACCCAATTTCTTTGGTTTTGCACTATACTCCACCATATATACCGAAAATACCTCGGTATCACCGTTAGTTGGGGTTGATTTAATGCTGCAGTTGAAGCGAACTAATGATACGTTAATAACACCTGTAATAGCTTTTCACACATTCTTATAACGAACTCACTTTGCTTTCGAAAATAATACTTTATGTTTACAGATTTTCTATATAGGTTCATGTAAAAATCAATCACGTCGTTTCGACGTATTAGAGGTGCAGTTAGCTGCCATAGGAAATACTTAAACAGTAAAAAGCCATATAATTTTCTTACCTGTTGCTTTTGTTTTCTTCAATTTTTTAAAAGTGTTGTTGTGCTTTTTGTGAGAATTTAGGTGTATGCGATTCCATCGCAACTATTTTTACCTATTAATCCAAAATGACGATTCCTTTCAATATGAGCAATATGATTGGTCGAAAAAATTGTTAGTATGAACGAAGAAATTGAAGTATGAATATGGCCGTAATCATTTTTTAATGTATACGCAATTTACACAAGATTTGAAAAATATTTTCAAGTACCATAATTTCCTGGGTATATCCCGCGGGTTATATATATAAAAAAAAAATTTCGGACATTTGGAAACGCGGGTTAACTACGGGCAATTCATACAACTATTTTTATTTTTATAAATTTTGAATTTATTAGGAAATTTAATATTAATTGATTATACATTTAAAATCCATAAAAATTTTCTTCAGACTCGAAACCCATAAATTCCTCGTCCGACTCAATTGCGAAAGCGTCAAGTATATCACTGTATTCGTTGAGAATCGGCAGTGGTATCTCCTCATTGTCTGAACCGGACGAATCAATCTCATCTTCTTGGCCATAATTGTGCAATTTTGCTTTCCGAAATCCGTTTCTAATAAATTCCGCACTGACTTTACTCCAACTCTCCGAAATCCAATTACATACATCTTCGTAGGTTGCATGCCTCATTTTTTTCGATTTAGTAAACGTATGAATTCCACTGACCATCCATTTCTCCAATTCCTTGCGGATATGGTTTTGAAGGACTTATTAACCGACAAGTCGAGAGGTAGTAATAATTTGGTAAGCCCACCAGGTATGACTGCCAATTGAGAGTGTTGCTCTATTTTTCGTTTTATGTCTTCAGTGAGATGTGACCGATGGGAACCAAAAATCAATAAGGATTTTGGTTTGAAAAATGATCCTTCTCTTCGTCGCCAAACTTTCTCCATCCATTGGCCCATAATTTCATCGTTCATCCATCTTTTCTCCGCTGCCGTGATTATGATGCCTTTTGGAAAATTGCCTTTCCGCATTGTTTTTCGTTTAAATATTACCATTGGATCGCATTTGCTTCCGTCAGCTGTACAACATAATACGACGGTAAAATTCATTTTTTCACACCCCGTTGTCGTCAATATTATGTCCTCTGTTCCTTTAACATCGACTGCCCTAGTGCTCGGCATGTTAAAGCTTGCGGGAACTTTATCTATGTTTCCAAATTGAGATAGATCAACATTTTCTTGGAAAGAAACTACTTTTTCCTACCAGCCAATGGGTAGTGGCTGACCCACAGACGTAACTCCCGTACAGATAATCTATGTCTGTTCATAAAGCGGAACCACCATGCGGCACCACCTTTAAAATTTCTAACTCCTTTTTCAATGGCTGTCAGTCGTCCCTTAATGAATATCAATTGTTGATACTTTGCGCTTTTCTTTTCTCGTTGTTAGAACCCATTCTTTCAATTCACGTTCTAATTCTGGCCAATGTGGATGATACCTCCTATTACGTTTGACTCGGGGCATCACAAGCAAAACATTTTTCTTTTTTCTCCAATCTCTAATAACACTTTCATCTACACCATACTCCCGACCCGCGCTTCTGTTGCCATTCTTCTCGGCGAATTTCACCACATTAAATTTGAATGATGAAATGTACGAATTTCGTTTTTTGGGGTGATATACTTTTTTCAATTTTTAAATATTATAATTATATTTAGATAAATTTTTAATTAAGTTAATATCACGACACACGTTCAACTTTATAGAGGTTATGAAGTAGACTGGGATTCCCATAAAATTCACATTACTTGACGGTTGAAGCCGTGTTTTTAGATCCGTTTTCTAGGTATTACATGGTTTTTATGTTTCGGATAGATAGTGTTTTCTCTTCTTTTTTAGTCGTCATATTAGCGATTCGAAAAGTAGACACTATATCTATTAACGATAGGAAATAGCCATATCACGCTTCTACGTAGCGGTTTAAGGATGCGAGTTATTCGTAAACATATTTTTTTCTGTAAAAAGTTGATATTTCTAAGGTGCGAGTTATACGCGGAAAATTAAGGTAGTTGAGAGTTACTTTTAAATGAACCATACGTTTTAAGTTCAAATATTTCAGTAACGGTATTTAGACTTGACGGAAATGTGTTCTCTAAAATATTATACAATAATCAATCAATAACTCGTTTTTTAATGGATTCGGAAAAGCATTTCATTTTTTGTTCTAATCGGTTCATAAGGTACTGTAACACCATTTCGAGTCGAGAAATGGACAATTCCAACTACATGAACAATTTTAATGAAAAATATTCTTTTCAAAATCCGTTAGTACTTCATCAGTCTTACGGGTCTGATTAGTATCAAAAATTGATTCAAACGCCACTATAAATTTAATATAGATATAATTTTATTTCAGTAATAATAATAACTATTTTTCATGTAAATATAATAATAAAATTATTAATAATAAAATAAAAACTTTCAAAATTTTATTACATTGTTTTATCATGATAGTCTCTACAAATCATTTCATTTTTAATCCATACTTTCAGAAGAAAAAAAGTTTATTAAAAATGCAAAGGTAATTAATATTTATATGTATAAAAAATTAAATATATAATTAAAAAAAAATTAAAAACACGTATTTAATAATAATAATAATAATAAATGTAGGTAATGTTTAAAATAAAAATTCTACTTCCATTACGTTAATTTTGTTTCATTATTACTTTTTAATATAAAAATTATTTATTTTATTATATATACTTTGAAAATAATTTACACATTTAAATACTACAATTAAAAATAGTATTTATCTCATTTTATAACTTTATTTAATTCAAATTGAATTTAATTATAAATATTTTACGTGTATGTAGGATAATATAAATTATCATAAAAATATGTATGTTTTTGTTTGTTCTTTGTAATTATTGTTATTATTTTATTAACTACCCTATATATTGTTTTTCATTTTTTAATGTAACAACACAATAAGTTTCACTATTTTATGTATAAGTATTTTGTATTATTAAATGCTACTTGTAATATAATATTTATAGTGATTCATAATCACATTTAATTTTATTTTATAAAAAATTTAATAGTTTTCATAGTTTTGATTTTATTTTATATTTTGTTATAGTATAAAATAAATATTTATTTTAATATAAAATCGATGTTTAAAATGAAAATTTATAGTTTTTAATGGAAGTATGAATATTTTATAGATATATTCATACATTGATGTTGTGGTTTAATTTGTGGGGATCCAAAATGTAATAATCTAAATATTAGATTTAAAGCTTTTACATGTATTTTGAATTTTAGAAGATTGAAGTTAAAGCACTGGGAAGGATTGGTTTAATGTGAGGAGATACGAGTTTTAAATGACTAGATCAACAGCTTGAATAAAATTGAATTACATAAATTAGTGTTGATGTTACACTAGAGGTAGTCAATTTGTAATGAATGGTATTTAATAAGACGGCGATCATCGGTCGCCACAAATGACTAATTGAATTTACCCTTATGGTTGATATTACCGAAAATAGAAGTGGGACCAAAATTAAGTTTTTTCTATATAGAACAGAGATCAAAATTTTCCATTGATTTTGCTCTTCGACGTAAAAATAATCGCTTTAAAAATTTGCTCGGAAAAATGATTTAGGAACAAAATTTTATATTCGACCTATTCCTAAAAAGTAGAGAGAACGATAAAAAACGGCGGTAAATTCGTCACCACATTACAATACATACATCCTTAATTAATATTTAATGGCACAAAAAACATATTTGGATCCAACACGAAAATAAAATCTTTTTACCCATCCATCCATACTTCCAACAAGTACATAATTAAATTTTCATCTGGAATAGCACATTTCTAGGCCATTTTTGTATTTGATATCGTACAGTACACAACAACATGCAAAAAATTCGGTTTTCATTTTAAGTTAGGTAATTTATTTTTTTGTATATTTCATTACATTAATAATTAATAATAATATTATATAGGTATTCATAAATTAATTGTAAAATGTATACAGGTATAATATTTTTTAATAACAATTATACAATTATAAAATATATACTTAGGTAATTAAAAAATAGATATTAAATTAACGAAATAACTATAAAACAATTGTGTCGTACATATCAGTGTATAAATGAGAATATTAAACAGATCTAAAACAAAAAAATGTAACGCCATCTATAAATTACACATAGGTAGTAGCTATTTGGTGAACAATATTTCTAAATTATGAAATCTAAACAATTGAATCGAAAAACAACAAAATTGTTTCTTCACGATGAGTAGAAATAATTAGATAAATTAAATTTAAATTAAATTTACTTATTTTAATTTGGCTATATAAAACTGATAAAAAAAAATTGTAATACGTTGAATGTTAAAGAATTAGTTGAGAATACTAATAAAACAGGCAAAGGCTGGGAGGCGGAGAAACCACCATTGTGAGATTAAATTCGTTTTTTTCCCTCATGTTATTCGAGTGACAAATTTTGTTATTTTTGCGTAATCAATCATTTTGCTGCCACACATTTATATCCATCATATTTTGCGAATGTGTTTAATGTTTCTAAAAGAAGTTTGGGTGGTACAATATTATAAGCCAAATAAAACATTTGACTAACCAATTAGTTAGTATACTTTTCGGAGGAGATCTATGAATACTTCTCGTTCTTAATTAATAAAAGATTTATTTTGTTGGAATTTTCAGAACACATAAAAGTCGTAAATCGGTTTCAGTTAAAATAATGGATCAAAACAATAGTGTTTCGCTGATGGTAATGGAATAATCTCACCACAACACGACATATACAATAAAAAATTTAAGCTAAAATTTTAACAAAATAAATCTTTTTTTATTAAAAAAAACTTAAGTTAAAAATAATTCTACATTTTTCCATCACAATTTTTTCTCCCAAATTACAATATGGGCATCATTCGAATTTGGGTTACGCGACATCGTTGCCATGGAAGATTTTTTTTGGCTATCCGGCGTCGAATACCACACATGGCGCCAGTTTATATAACCGCGTCCACCCATTAACGAAATTATAGTGCGACGGCCGCCAATCTCCAACGGTTGCTGTTGATTCTTACCTTTTTTCGATTTTTTGAGCGTTGCCAAAATACCAGCCTGGTTATGTGATGTTTCGTTTTGAGTTTTAACATTGCTAGTAGTACCATTTAGACCATTAGTGGTAATTCCATTAGTAACTGGAGTGGATATCACATCTGCATGAACATCGGCCGAAACTATTGAATTTTCTGTTATATTATTTAACTCGGTTTTGTGACTAGCGCTCGAACTATTTCGTGACACACTTCGACCGTATAAACCGTGGCGCATTGCCATACTTTCTTCACTCCCCGATGACGTATACAAACTGGACGAACGGCTTTCGACTGACCAATTGGATAGGTCCAATGACCGCGGTCGACTTACTTTCATTCTCAATCGACGATCTAATGTACTAACTTTGGCGGGTATTGCAGCTAATTCGGGATCACTACGTCTTAAACTTTCGTAGGACGGATCCATTAAATTACCTTGTCCCTCCTCATGATCATAATCCTCTTTGACAAAAATTAAATCACCATAAAGGCCGTAAACATCACAACATCCTTGTTCCGAGCCTTGTGATGATGAATTCGAATTGATCGAGGTGGAAAAAAAACGAGCTGATCCCAATCCTCTTGGTAACGTTTTTGAAATACGCGATGGAGAATTAAGTGCTTCTGCATCTTTCATAATTTGTGTTTTGCGACGCAACATAACCGGACTATTGGTCAACTGAGATTTAAATTTAGCCGAGAGATTCATCAATTGATAATCGATCGACGATTGTTTTTCGAGCTTCTTTTTCACTGGAGTTGTATTGCCCGAAATATCCAGCGAGCCTTCGGTTAAACTTTCGCGTTTGTTAGAATTGTGAATAGGTGAACTTGTAAGATCATTAAACGTTTCTTTATCTGAAAAGCTTTTTTGTGCCATTAGCATTTTACTGCTTGGTGATGATGTTGTAGATTGTGGCGCCGTGGCTACAGTTTGTTGATGATGATGATGTGAATGATATGATTTTGGAATTAATGGTAACAAAAATGTAATTGGTCCAAAGTGAGCATGGTATGAAATATTTACTCCGCCGCTAATAATTGGCACACCTTCGAGTCTCGGTAATGGTATTGTAAGTGCTATTCCAACATTTGTACCCACCCACAACAAACCTTTACTCGCCATAAGAGCTGTCACAACCACAGAACCATTACTATTTGTAGTATCTTTTTGTGATGATGTCACGCGCAGTACATTCGACGCTATATTAATATCTTGCAAATGTTTAAACGTTTCAGTATGATATAAACAGATGATACTACTATTTTTAAGGGAAATCCATAGTCCTACACCAGAGTGCGCCATTAAATTGATATTATGATTTGCACCGCTATGCTGTTGTCCATGTTGTATATCAAAGTTTTTGGTAATTTCCCCATTAGCTGGGTTTAATACTGTAACATTTTTACCACAGGCGGCATAAATACTATTATTAATCGACAGCATACTGGGCACTGGCTCGCTACCCAGATTCATGGTAACCGGTTCTTTATACAACCATGACACACCATCCGATGTTCGACTAAATATTAATAAACTGCCATTCGTCAATGAAACAACAACGTTATCGTTTAGATATAAAATTTGGGTTGCCACACCAGTGATACTACAATAACCGAGAGGTTCATCATTACCCGGATTTGTTGCATCGTAAAAATAAATTTTTCTACTATCCGTAGCCATCCAAATTGTATCTGTATCACGTGGATCAATGCATTTGACGAATTCCATTGCAGTCACCTGGGTTTCAACCAAATCAAATGATCCTATATCCCGTAAAACTCCCGCTTGTTGATGATGTTGTTGTAAAGTGGTTATATGGCTACTCGTTCCGTCGCTTGTGCATATCCATACATAATTCAAGGATTTGCTGCGGCGGGTTGTTGTACTCTGTCGATTGTTTGTTATTGTGTAATAACAGCCACAGCGAACCTAAAAAATACAGGAAAACCATTTAGTACTTATCAAATTCAGGTTAATAACGAAAACTAAAAAGTTGGCAAACAAATGAGCGTGAGGTAATCTAACGTCGCTAAATATAATTACTTCAATCGATATGATCTAATCAGATGGATTACTTTTTAAACAAGTACGTTACATACAACGTAAACCTTGCTTTTATCAGAATATTGAATCAATTTTATGACACTTGAATGAAACGATCAAGTACGATTGATCATAAAATGTATGTTGAAATATTAAAAGGTGTGATCTTGTCAGAACTACTAATTTGAATAAAGCATTATTCAATTCAGTATTCTAAATATCGAGGTTTGATGTAAAACCGAACATTGTTTACTTGAGGGACATTTAAATGATTTAACATCTAAGATACAAATTGTGTAAAATTTGTTCTAGTATAAAAAAAAGTACAGGAAGTAGAATAAAATCCAATATTTTCTATTTAATAAATTATTTTACCTCGGTTTGATGCTGTGATTTGTAAACCGACTGTGCTTTAACAAATAGTGGCAATTTGGTTAATGGACGTTGCTCATGCTCGGGTATTTCCCATGCTGGTGAATTATTTGTATCCAAGGCTAATTGTGCTAAACGTAATTCCGTTACCCATTCCTTTTTAACAGACGGATTTTCTGTTTGGAATGTATACGATTCTTCTTTACCTGATTTATTTTTAGCAATTAACTGTAGACAACACGAATCAACCCATGCCATCTCCTCATCTTTTTTCTATATAGACAATAAAAATAAACAAAAGTTAACATAACATTCAGAATGTAATTCGATTATAAATAAACGTACCTGAATTGAACTTTGTATTGTCGTTAAAATGCGCTTAGTAACATCTTGACTAATATCTTTGTAAGCACCTTTCAGCATGCCAACTAAATCATTAATGCGTGACATTACCTCGTAGTCATGCATCAAGTTACTCATTTCATTACATAGATTGTCTGCACCATTAGTTATCATTGTGGCCGAATCATTTAGACTACCAGTTGCGCTGCTATTTGATTTTAAGCTGCCGCCGCGATTTAAACCAGCGGTTAATAGCCGAGATAGAGTAGCCGAAGTACTATTATCTACAATTTCCACATCGGCCACCGGTAGCATCCATTTAAACGATAATTTTTCTGTTGCACCAAAATCATGAGATTGTTTGGGTGCTACGGATACGCAAATCACTTTATCGTTCAGTAATAATAATCGTCGTTGTTTAGATTTAACAATACAACCGGCTTGATTAAATTCCAACTGGGTGACATTATCTTCTCGCAATAAGTATCGATGGCGATTACCATCTGATGAAAGCGATCGTGTATTAAATGTCCCACTAATATGTCCTAGCATTTCTTTAAAAGCCTGATATTGTTCTGCCTCACGTTTACGTTCGTTTAGCATTTCGGCTAACGATTCTAATTGGGTTAGCGCGAGCTGCAGTGACATTCGATCATGGTGGCCTTGTGGTGTATATTTTAATAAATCTTGTAAAAATAATATAAATTGTGGAAAACGTTGTACCGGTTTAACCATTAACCCGAAAAATGATAAACGATCGTGAGCACTTATTTGTTTCACCTTTAAAAAATCGGATAGGGCTGATTTCCGTTTCGCTTCCATTTTTGCCAATTCCATGGCGGACGAAAAATTATTTATAAAACCTGAATATACATCAAGCACAATCGGTTTGCTAAACGAACCAATAAACACATCACCAATCTTTTCATCTCGATCCCAATTTCGCACACAATCGGCGAGTGCAATCCGAAACAATGTATGACATTGTAGAATTTCTGGTAGACGATGAAATAGGGTTGAAATTTTATTCTGACTTAATATCGGCGGTGAACTTTCTTCGAGTGGTTTTTTATAATCCTATAAAACCAAAAAAATAAAAATATTTAATTAATTAATTTTTCATATACATGCAAAATAAGAAGGTAAATTATAAGAAAAGACAGTTACTAAGAGAGATATATAACAACAAGCTAATGAAAATTATGGTTATACATACAAAAAAGAAAAACTCTTAAGTGAAAATACGCTATTACGGGTATTATTCATTTTGTGATATAGAAAATATTTCGCGACACAAGCAATTGCAAATTGAATTACTTTGTGTTTGAATTTAATTAAGAAAATTGTCTGTATAAAATACCTTGATTATTATATATTTCTATAAGTCAGGTTAGTAGTAAAAATCGTTTTTTACAACTTAATAAAATTATAACAAAATTAATGAAATTTAAGTGGAAAAATCGAAATTTTTAGCTTTATTTCTATGATTGAATATTTATACGTAAGCGCCACCCAATGCAGTTACGCCACTTTGAATAACTTAAATAAGACGACTCATTTAATATATCACTCTTTTTAAAATGAATGCTTATAATCTAGGAACACTGACGGTTTAATAATATTTCCAATAAGGTGTCTAACTAAAATGGCACATGTTCGATTAAACTGATTATTTGAATTAGGTAGTACCGATTTCTGAATTAACCGAATTGAAGTGGCGGCTTGATTTGAAACTCCTCACTTCAACTAAATTTTGAGCATTCTAATTAACTGGAGGTATTTTACTCTTCAGATGAGCAGTATATTATTTTTGACAATTAGTGCTTTTAGTGAACTTTTGTGAAATGAAGAATAACATCAAGTATTCTCTTCACTTCATTTATTTAGTTATGCGAAGGGAAACTCAATTATAGTATGTGAAGATTTGCACTCATTTCAATCGAAGGCGCCTTAAATATACATAATATTATGCTCGGGTTTCACTCAAAATATTTTGTCACGACAAAACCATGTCATGACAAAATTATATTTTTACACTCACAATTTAACACCAAAATTAGTCTTTCCATACACTGCATTTTCATACAAAATATAAGCAGCCCCTATAATTTTAATTTATTGTTAATTTTTATATTTGCTGTAAAATGCTTTTAGTTTTTTCGTCCTAATGATCTACAGGAAAACTATTACGAAACGCGTAATAACGTTGACGCGCTCTGTTCAGTAATTAAAAAATAAGCCTACCTAACCAGTTATAAAAAACCGCTTTTGATGAAACAACAAATGTTGATCCTAAAATTTATTTTTGGTTTTTCGTTTGCGTTAGTGAGTGCACATAAAATTATTGCTGCAAACGTGTTGCAAAAAACCTCCACTTTAAAATATAACAGACGAAGAGGAAAGAGCCGAAATCTGTGTGGAGCGGCCCGTAAGTTTGTTTAATTGAGTGTAAAATACAATCGTCTGCTCATTTTCTGACAGTGTCATGACAAAAACCTCAGCAATTTTAATACATTTTCTCTTTATCAAGGTGTAATTTGCATGAGCAGATTCAATACAAATTCATTTTGTCATGACATTCTAGCGTCATAATAAAATTAGGCCGAGCGAATACCGACCGTTATGTCAAAAATAGCGATCAACACTTAAAATAAACTATTTTGTTTAATAGAAATTTCGTTTTAATTTTTCACATTGCTCATCAGCACTCGTAAGTCAGTCCAATGAACTGGAATGAACATCTACTTCTTCCAGATGGCGCCAAATAAATCAATGAATGCATTCAGTGTTAGAATGGAAACCAAGCGCAAATTTTAATGAATAGAGAATATCAATGATTTCTAATAAACGTAAAGTAGGCCTTTATTTTTACTGGATTATCGAACAAACCATTGTCCAACCATTTTTTCTTGGTGATTGAAAAATATTGTACGACATAAATCTGCCTTGTGCCACGCCTTAATAAATGAGCTTGAGCTCAACATGGAGGGTATTAGCATGGAGTGGATTTGTTTTTTGAATAAATCTGAGGTTTTTATGCCTAATGGAAGTATTTTTTTGTTGATGTTCATTTATTATGCTTCCTTATGTGCTTTTCCTCTACTAAAATTGTTATGTCAATCTATCAATAAATAAATAAATAAATAAATAACCGAGCGGAAGGTGGAATATCCTATTATTTTTGATATTAATTATTGTAATTTAATATTGAACATAATATTTAATATTATGTATAAAACTTGTACTTTAGGTTGTATCATTTAACTATAATTGAATCTATGATTATAAAAAAAACTCGTCTAATCAAATATAAATTTTATATAATATACAAGGTGTACCTAAAGTAGCTGACACGAATGTTATCGATGGATTCCTTGATCAAAGCAAAGGTTAGGTTACTTCTATCACTTCGCACGTTAAAGCCTTCGTATCTAGTTATAGACGTTTAAAGAGGAGCCTTCCAACACATACAGCACCTTGTTTTAAACTTCAGTATCTTGAGAAATAACCATTTTAATTTTCAAGTACTAATTTCATTTAAAAGCTGATACTATTCTCTTTTAAATAAGGTATAATAATTATGACTATTTAGTAAAAAAGTAATTCAAATTGAAGCAAATCTTTAAGAATTTTATTTTTGTAAGAAAATTTCTTCCTGTGCCATTAAACTTTCAACAATTACTCTACGTCAGTAAATTTTTTTTGATGACTCTTAGTTTTCAGAAAAGCTAACTAGGAGTTTGTCAAATTTGCTATATGTATTATGTTATTTAAAAAAAATTAAAAGTTCACAATAAAAATGTTGTATTTCGTTTATTAGACCACAAGTATGTTGGTTCCAATATGAACTTGGATTAAATAACATTATTTACAAATATTTACAGTAAACTCTCAAAATGATTACAATCAACGGTTATTCATTTTGTGGCGATGTTTATAAACTTAAATGTCAAATTTATAAAGTAGAAATGAACTCGCTAAAATTATGGAAGAGACAAAAAAACCAGGTCTACCAACGTAGGTTGTGATAAATAAAAAATAAAAAAATGTTCAATTTTTTTTTACTCACAAGAAGAAAATCCGTAGTGTGAAGTTTTGATTTTTAAGAATAAAAAATAAGAATTTCAACGCAAGTGTTTGCATGTTTGTATATTGTGAAGTGAATTATAATTTGAGCTTATATAATCTCGTAGAGGAATTAATCTAAAACGAATCAAATTTAATTGATATCGTTCAAATTACCAAATAGAAAGGTTTCGTCGAAAGGTACACCTGGACACATCAAAAGTATATGGGCAGCCATATAAGGAAGTAGAATATTGTATTTCTTTAATTTCAAACACCTGTTCATAAACGAATTGCGAACTTTTACAAAAACGAACTTTAGGGACACTCTGTATAAACAAATTTTTTAAGATTTTACACCTTTCGCTTTAGTTTTAAAATATTCAACCATACGTCAGATATAAAACTGCGGCAATTGCTATCAAAAATTGCTGAACCTTCTAACTAACTATCTTAGGACGTGTCCGATTACTGTAATAAATAATTTTTCCGTGATAATTTTGACATTAGCAGAATAATTTTCTCTTCCACATAACCAATTACTAAAATCTTATTGACATTATTAAAAAATGGTTTGATCTGATTGTATCTTGAAAATAAGGCAACAGATACTTATTTTGGTTTAAATATTAAATTAAATGTGTTAATTAGTTTAAAAATTAATAATTTGTTGAATTCATATCAATAGCAATTATAATGTCACAATTCAAAATATGGCCCAACGTCAACAAAATATTCAAAAATTATTTCAGTTGTGTCAAAAATGATAACGCATAGCTGCTGTAATAATTTGGTTGCAATCAGCACAATGTCAAAATTATTACAGTAGAAATAATTATTATGTATTCGGAAACTCGTCCGTAGTAAAATTCAAATTCGCATCAAACAAAAAAAATGCAATACAAATTTAAAGATGGTTTAATTACTTTTTGAATTCTATTCTAAAAACATTTTCTCCAAAAAATGCGTTTTATCAAAAATATGAAAAAAAAATCGAATACCAAAATTACCAGAATTTGTTTAAAATGATTATGTTAAAACACGTGAAGTGAATGGAGAAATTGAAAGGCGAATCTTACGAAATATTTTTAAAGTTTTATACCAGACTCAAGTACTAAAAGGAGTTCTTGTAAGGTTGTAACGAACACGAAATATAACCCTAATTCGTATCAACTGAAAGATAGTTTAGCAGATTTTCAGGTAAATAGCTAACAAGCAATTTGCTAACCGAAATCCGTATAGAAACCATGCGCAAATTTTAGCGAAAAAAAATATTCGATAAAATTTCTTGTAGTTGCTAGAAAAACGCACGTACAATTTTTAATATTTTACTTATTGAAGCCAACGCGTGAGCAACTTTTATTCATCTCGTTTATGTTTACATAATTCAATTTGACATTTCACATTGGCGGTTAAATTTTTTGTTATGTTTTAAATTTAGTTTGTGTTAACACACTTAAATAATTAAAAGTGTATAAAAGTTATAAGAAAATTTTATTAGACATGAATAAAACATAAAAGTAAGATGATTTTAATTTTCATTTCAATAAATTTGCCTGAATATGATTTCCATTTTTTATTAGGTTTGAAAAGATGTATCCATCCAACTAAATGTAAATGAAAATGTACATTATCATGCACACCGTTTTCTAAGGTCATTTTATTTTTCGAAAAATAAATAAAATTAAACATAAAAAATTTGTGTTTTTAAATAAAATTTATTTTACTTAACATATCGAGTTTTTATTTGTTTTATATGTACCCTCCATATGTACTGATAAAATTTTGACTAAATTTATTGAGTTTCTATGTTGGATGCATGCACAAAATTTGTATAGCAGTTTTGATTGCAATCATTTATTTTTATTTAATCGAAAAAAAAATTATATCTAGTTTTTTTTTCGCTAAAATCTGCGCATGGTTCCTATACCGGTCTATACGGTCAATTTTACTAAGGAAGTTTGAATTTAACGCTGTTTTCGAAACTAATACTTATTTGTGAAACCAAACTTATTCAAATAAGTAAGCTAGCGATGTGACCTATTTTCTGTCTTCGAAAAATGTAAATTGTTTGTCAATTTTTTGTTGTTTATTTGTCAGTTTTTTGGTTTTAGAATTTGAAAAATATTTTTAAGTAACAAATGGGCATATGCGGATTAAAACCGCATTTCAGAGACACAAAAAGATCCGTATAAACGTTCTTACACAATTCACGCAAATAAAATTGGAAATTATAAACAGACGATAAGGTGATAGTTTTATCTTATCAAATGAATATTATCACTGATTACTTTCTGAGTAATTATAGTTCTACTAATTAATAGGTGCCCAAGAACTAACATGTTCGTTTAAATAAGAATTTCCATCTATAAATACCCGGTCACTTTCCACCTAAAAATGAAATACTCGTATAAACATATGTCCATATTTAAAAATTATTTTTAAGGTTTTATATTTTTAAATTGACACAAATACTCGTATGTTCATAAAATTATTAACAAGAAAATTAAATTAATAAAAATAACGAAAAAATTAGGCACCCAATACTTTTCCATTGACAACAATTAATGTTTTCATGGTGCTGTCAAAATAACTATGCAAACTCAATCCGAACGATTTTGCTTATTTATTTTAGATGGCGGCAAATAAGTAAATACGTTGGAAATAAGTATCCGTTTCGAAAAATTTTAGCCTATTTTTGCGTTGGTACAGTAAAACAACACCAACACGTGCTGTACATTTTTCGACGCCGCAAATTTATGGAATCACATTTTTATGAAAAATATAATTTTAAATTCAAGTTTCCTTGGTAAAATTGATTGTGTAGTCTGGATTTTGGCTATAGTAGTGTTTACTAGCCGATCGACTATATACCCCTTTAAGTTACAAACAAAATTTCTTAATCCATAGTAACCGCGGACACTAAAAAACAGTGAAAATTGCAAACCTACGAAACGTAAATCAGTGGTTAAAATCTGCAGTATCATCCAACCGTAAGTAATAATTATGTGAAAAACGGGATCTCGAAAAAAGCTTTGGTTTCCACAACAAAGTAGAAAAACGGATGGATAAACTGAATCATAATTGTACATATGTAAACCATGAATAACCGCGCTTGATTATAATGGCGCGTATAAGTCAAGTAAATCTTTTTTTTATTTCCGAAAATTAATTTTCAAGAAGCTTACATGTCAAATTGCAACATCATACAACAATTTCATATCACCCCCATATTTGTGATAAGTCGTCGTTTGTTTGTTGTCTCTAGTTATGGCGAAATGAAACCATAAGCATCTTCTGGTTACTCGATTTCCGGCAAAATGGATGCATCATGTCTTGTGTCTGTGTGCGTTTATGTTTCGCAATCTCATATCTCAAGAGTAGTTGTCGACTAAATTATTAAAAAGCCAAAAAATAAAAAAATGTTTGTTTCGAAAACGGATTTTTCTAAAACGATAAGTAGAATTTTGGTAAAAAAATCCGTATCGATTTTTTGTAAAAACTGCTTTTGTAGTTCTAATGGAAGCTGCCAGTTTCAGTATACCGATTTATGTCAAATCTGCGATCTCTCAATTTATAGAAAAAACTTTAGTATGAAATTATCTTGACTAGTTAACCTGTTTAGACTATAAAGAGGTCTCATGTTGGTGGTGATCAAGTAGTTTTGGCGAAAAATCGTTCTGTCCAAATTTTGTTGCAAATATAATTTAGAATCCTTCTGTTCTTTATTTATTTTTTCATAAATGATATACTTACTAAAATATTTATTTGCAAAAAACGACAAAAACAAAAAGTTTCCATAGAATCTGCTACTTCTGGTGGGATAATTTTCACCTAATTTCACTGGACAAGCCCATTTTTAGAAAAAATGAAAATTTATGATATTTAACCCAAGTTGTGAAATTTTTGTTCCATAAATGTTTATATGAAAACCTAATTCCCTATTTAACTTTGTTTCGATAATATTGACACCAAACTGGAGCCCTTGATGGCCGCGAAACATTTTTTACAGACATGGTGGTTTGGAATTACGGACCAAGATACTTTCATGTTATCTATTCAATAGTCAGAAAAAATTACTGCCAACAACTGTTTGCCACACAAAATAAGCTAACTTGAAAATATTTAATTAAATACAGAATGTAACATCTCAAGTAAAGAGATTTACACTGGTAAACGTCAAATTAGCCGACGTTAAATTAGTGCGTTTATGGTGTTTAATGAGTTCGATTATTTTGATATAGGAAACCGCGATACGAAAATTAAAGCGGAAAAGAGGAAATCGCAATAAGAACATTGTAGGGACGATAGGGCTCCTAATTGTGACAGGAGGCTGCACAAATACAATTCAGACAAAAATGGTATGAAATTAATTTTCTCAATTAATAAAAAAAAGAAATAATTTTTCTCAAGTAAAGCCAAAATAGTGCAACTAGCATAAATTTCTTCATATACATATATGAAAATTGAGAAAATCTAAATACCATTATCACTCATGGTTAATATTGCTGATTTATTCACAATCTAAGCATAACATACAAACTCTCAAACAGTTAAATGCAAATTACAAATACTTATTTGGTAAATGATCTGAAGATTTATTATGTTTTGTTATCATGAATTGAGATTATCCTTGTATTTTCATATTTCTATCCATATTACATAAATACGCATTTATAAATGGTAAATACACTCAGGTCCACGAAAAACGGGCCATCCTAAACAAACATTTCCGTTTATTGGAAATGTCTTTTGAAGCAAATGAAGGCATCTTCATCTAAACATGACCTTCGTCATTTTGGCGCCGATCCCGGTGGTTATTATAGTATGAGAATGCATTTGAATTTTAGGGCTCTTATAAAGGGTGTTTTTTTAGGAGGTTTGTTTTTCCGATAGATGTCGTTTTATTTTATGACAGTTGTTTTGACAGCTCAAAGTGGCATTTCTACTCAGTATTGTTTGGCAAATCATTATGAATAGGTTAACTCCAGAACAACGTTTTCAAATCGTGGAAATTTATTTTCAAAATCAGTGTTCAATTAAAAATGTTTATAGAGCACTTCGTGAATTTTATGGTGCACATAATCGTCCGTCAGAGACCACCATAAAGAACGTAATTACCAAATTTCGGTCTACATTCACTCTTTTGGATGCCAAGCCACCGACAAGAATGAGAAGAGTTCGTACAGAAGAAAATATTGCTGTCGTTGAGGCCAGTGTCGAAGAAAACGACAATTTATCGATTCGTCGTCGTGCTCAGCAAATTGGACTTTGTCCATCGACTTTATGGAAAATTTTACGTAAAGATTTGGGTTTGGTGCCATACAAAATTCAATTGGTGCAAGAATTAAAGCCACACGACCATCGTTTGCGCCGTGAATTCAGTGATTGGTCGTTAAATCAATTGAACGAAGATCCATTTTTTTACCGTAAAATTCTCTTCAGTGGTGAGGCGCATTTTTGGTTAAATGGATACGTCAACAAACAAAATTGTCGCATTTGGAGCAAAGATAATCCACACGCCGTTCAAGAATTACCAATGCATCCTGATAAATGTACTGTTTGGTGCGGTCTATGGGCTGGTGGGATCATCGGTCCATATTTCTTTAAAAATGAGGAAGGACGACGCGTTACCGTGAATGGAAATCGATACAGAACCATGTTAAATGAGTTTTTGTTGTCAAATCTTGAAGATATGGATATGGATGAAATGTGGTTTCAACAAGATGGTGCCACTTGCCATACAGCACGTGAAACAATCGACTTATTGAAAGAAACTTTCAACGACAACATTATTTCGAGAAATGGTCCGGTGAATTGGCCTCCGCGTTCGTGCGATTTGACGCCACTCGATTACTTTTTGTGGGGATACGTGAAGTCATTGGTTTATGTGGATAAACCTCAATCGATTGACGCTTTGGAAACCAATATTCAACGTGTCATTGCTGACATACGCCCTCAAATGCTTGAAAAAGTGCTGGAAAATTGGACCTCCAGAATGACATTTGTGAAAAATAGTCGTGGTAGCCATATGCCAGAAATTGTGTTTAAATGTTAAATGCCAAAAAATTATCTACCAAATAAAAAAAAATTTTGGTCATTTCATAATTTTATATGTGTTTTATTCAAAAAAAAAATCGGCAACCTCTTAAAAAAACACCCTTTTAGCCATTTTAGCCACATCTGTGGGTCTGCAATGTAATCTATTGAATCTATTTGAATCAAGAATCTGTTTGGGGTTCCTAAAATGGTCTTGGTTAGAGAGGATAAATTTAAAGCTATCACAGGACGGACTTGAACAAATAACGTAATAAGGATACATTGTGAAAAACGTCCTTTGTCTTGCTTCAACAATACATCTATCATCCGTCAATATAAGATAAAACGAAAACTGAAAAACACTGATTATCAAAACAATTTACATGACAGTAGGAACAATTAAAACGAAGTGATTTTAAAGCAAAGTTTTTCATTGGTCTAATTACTGCCGCTTAGATTGACTAATTGAAAGGGTATAACTATTTCTTCAAATGAGCCGATTTGAGAAAGACGACAATCCCATAGAGTTCTCAAATAAATTAAACGATGCTGTGGAGTACCGTTCTTCATTTTCGTAATGCTAAGAAGTCTTCTGGCGTGGCTACGTATCTCTCAATGACATAACAGATTGCGGAGTGACTAACACTCATAATTTCATTTATATAAAATACTAAAAACAGGTGTCATTTAGCAAATCAAATATCTTTTTTCTTGACTAGCAATTCCCAGTCGTCCTATCTGATTAATCATGAGCGTAAAAAATTAAATAAATAATAATTTAACAAATTTAAATTTTTTACTTTAGATCTATACTATATACCATTGATTTTATGTGGGATTATAAGTTGTGTGTGTTCGTGCTCCTGAAGTTAAAAAATTAAAAACTAAATGAGTTTAAATTAGAAGAAACCCAGATAATCGCTTTGCTGGAAGACGGCAGCTTTTAGCATAATAAATAATAATATAACGTGATCTATTATACGACACGAGATACGGCAGGTAAGCGAGAAGCCTTCGCTGAGTTTGCATGAAGAAGAACAAAGAAAGCACAAGTACAAGGAAAGAATAATGGTTCTCAGGATTACTAAATTTACTTCGCAACTGTCGGAACTCTCGGGGATTGTTGTCTATCTCAAATCGGTTTAGCTATTGGGAGAAGTACATAAGGTTTATAACTTCAAGTAAGCAAGAGGGTAATAAGTAAGGAGAATTAAAATATCTGATTTTAACTGATCGCTGCCCGCCATTGGCTAGGAGCTACCTATACAGCACCGCTCGCTGCAAATTTTATCGTCGTAACGTTTTTATAACGATAATTAGTAGTTTTTAGTTTGAGTTGTTATCTGAGATCTTTGGACGATAAACTACAGTGTTGAGGTAAAAGAAAGAAAGATTATTACAATGTATTCAATAATTTCAATCAGTTTCAATCGCGTTTCTTTCAAGTTGCTTGGTAGATCTGCACAGGAGATATTTTTTTTTCAAAATTGCATTATAAGATATATGACTTTGCGCATCTAAGAAAATTCGTGTTGCAAATTTGAATATAATTCATGAATAAGGAATGTTTTGATAAAGAAAGAGGCTTATACGAGTATATATAAAACTTAAGCCAGGTTATTGTTTCAAGTTTCTGACTTTTCTGCTTCAAAATATATTCAAAGAAGATTTGTTTAAGGCGACCGTTTTTCATGCACCTGAGTTTATTAAGAGTAATGTCATGCTCAAGTTATAATCGTAAATTTTCTTTCCAGTACATTAAACTCATTGATTAAACATCATTTTTCCCGCAAATTTCACCCGTATATTTATATTATATGTGTTTGTATACTGTACATCCTAGAAGAATAGTGTTTCTTAAACCTTTTCATGCTATACAACATCAAATAGAAAAGATAGCATTAGTTATTGTGATATTGACTTTAATCCGATTTAAAAATAACATCGCGTGTCAATGCGACAACAACAAACAATATATTAAATTGTATTAGAAAACTGAGTAACATGGCAACACGTTCTGTCTTAATATTTGGGAATGTTTGAATATTGAGGATTGAGAAAATTGAGAAAGCGTTTCCTGCGGTGATGACATAAATGTTCTAATCTAAATTGCAAAATAACTGTGGGTGCCATAATTGAAATTATCGACGTTAGAGTACATCCATGTGGGTTCTAGCCGATGTCAGGACAGAACTTGATTGCACAAGGGCTGCAATTTAGTGCTTTTAATTTTTGCAACGATTTCAATTGAAAACGCAGCTGTATATAAAGAGAAAAAAATGAATGCCTTTTCTTAGTACTTTATGTGTAAAACAGGACGGTTTCTTCTTTATATTTATATTGAATAAACTATTTCCATCATAATTACGAATCACGGATATGGTGGAAAGTGCATTGCGGTTGAAGTATTTAGAAAATCTAAATATTCTTGAATTTAACAGGTAGCTTAGAACCAGGAACATGTAAGAATTAAAAAAAATGTAATTCAAACTTGAGCACATAAAAAAACTCGACTATGTGCCTTCCTTTTTATACAAGCTCTTATCGTATCCCCCCTCATGTGAATAAATATACATTTTCTTTTGTCATTTACCGTTTTCGCCTTATGTTGTATGTGTGTGTTTTATTTATTTTTCTACTTTAAAGCACGTTTAAGAATATAAATTTGTAAATTAAACCGAGAGAAAACAATATTATGGAAATAATGAAAAATGACAAAGTATGTTAGATGGTAGATCTTTCTTCCATTTACTTTCTTTTAAAATTCCTTTTCTTAAAGACATGGCAATTGTTTTATCTTTTAGTTGGTGTTTTTATAATACCATCCCAACACATCAAAGCACAGGAATTTTACTTAAAGAATATAAATTAATATTGCAAAAAAAATTAACAAAGTAAATGGTGAAGAAAATTAGGAATCACTTTACAACATTTTAATGGTTGAAATGGAATTGGGATGGAGGAGGAAGTATTAGTCTTTGTGAAATGTTATTTTGTGTGTTTTCTTGTGATTCGTAAAGTTTATACATTTTTTAAGCAAAATAAATGTCTTTATAGAACTTAAATAACTTGGTAATATAATACGTAGAAATGGCGAAGGAGTATAATGGTTCTTAATTTACAATTTACTTCATTAAAGATATTCTTTCTTTGAAAAAAAATTTAACATCGTTTTCAGTAATTGAACTAAGTTTTATTGGTAATTTAGCCTGTCCTGAATGCCTGCGCAAAGACTAATTGTAATTGGATAATTAACAATAATATCGTTTGCCAAACTTGATAAAATGTCCAATTAGAGCATTTTAATTAATTTAAATAATCTTGATGTTTTATATCAAAAAATTAATTAAAAGTAATTAAAATGCTTAGGAAACTGATGGAATGTCGTCGCCCTCTTTGTAAAAAAAATATCTTTTTCTTCAATACCGCGCTCGAAACGCCTTTTGACATTTTGAAAATGAAAATTATATTTTTACCTTAAATTGATTTCATAAAATAATGTTCATTTTTGTTGGTTGTTGTTCTTCTTACTAAGTATAAGGGTAGGATTACTAGAAATGGTAACTTATATTTTTAATACGAATCCAATTTTGATAGAATTAAATTTAATTTATTTACAATGTAACGAGCCTAATTATATTGAATATAAATAGTATGTTTGGGATTAAATCCGTTGCGGTTCAGAATTCCATTGCTGTTATAATGGTATAAGCGTATATATTAAATCATAATATGGAAAGGGTTTCGAATTGTTCAAGTAAGTTGATGTAGATGTAACCGGCCATCCATATAAAAACGATTCAGAAAAGTTACACAAATTTAGTGCTGTATCTAGAACGCATAATAGTATTTTGATTTCGAGCGAAGCGTTTGAAGACCGAAGCAACACAGTTTTTTGCACTCGAGTTGCACACAATATTTTTTCTAAACCGACAAAGTACTTTGTCGCTCGTTGCTCTAATAGATGAGCATATAAATTAATTGTGTACTTGAATAAACAACACATTAGTAAACAGTCGTTTTGCGATTGAGCATTCGTATACATGGTAGTTATAGGAAAAATTATTTAAGGCTGTGTGTACAGATTGACTGCCTGCAAACAACAAACACACAAGCGACCCGTTAAGCAAGCGTAAAACCCTCGTCTATGCTTCCCAAATTAAAAAACATTTGACATGGGAAGAAATAGGTAAGTTGAAACACGGGGAAACTTTTCAAACAACTCACAAAATAACACCACAAACATAAATAATGTTTCTTTTAGAAAAGTAATATCGCATTATTTAGATGTATTGTGAAAGTTTAATAATTTAACGCCTTATTTTTTGGAGAAATGTGTTGTGCATATAAAGGGTGTTTTTTTAAGAGGTTGCCGATTTTTTTTTTGAATAAAACACATATAAAATTATGAAATGACCAAAATTTTTTTTTATTTGGTAGATAATTTTTTGGCATTTAACATTTAAACACAATTTCTGGCATATGGCTACCACGACTATTTTTCACAAATGTCATTCTGGAGGTCCAATTTTCCAGCACTTTTTCAAGCATTTGAGGGCGTATGTCAGCAATGACACGTTGAATATTGGTTTCCAAAGCGTCAATCGATTGAGGTTTATCCACATAAACCAATGACTTCACGTATCCCCACAAAAAGTAATCGAGTGGCGTTAAATCGCACGAACGCGGAGGCCAATTCACCGGACCATTTCTCGAAATAATGTTGTCGTTGAAAGTTTCTTTCAATAAGTCGATTGTTTCACGTGCTGTATGGCAAGTGGCACCATCTTGTTGAAACCACATTTCATCCATATCCATATCTTCAAGATTTGACAACAAAAACTCATTTAACATGGTTCTGTATCGATTTCCATTCACGGTAACGCGTCGTCCTTCCTCATTTTTAAAGAAATATGGACCGATGATCCCACCAGCCCATAGACCGCACCAAACAGTACATTTATCAGGATGCATTGGTAATTCTTGAACGGCGTGTGGATTATCTTTGCTCCAAATGCGACAATTTTGTTTGTTGACGTATCCATTTAACCAAAAATGCGCCTCACCACTGAAGAGAATTTTACGGTAAAAAAATGGATCTTCGTTCAATTGATTTAACGACCAATCACTGAATTCACGGCGCAAACGATGGTCGTGTGGCTTTAATTCTTGCACCAATTGAATTTTGTATGGCACCAAACCCAAATCTTTACGTAAAATTTTCCATAAAGTCGATGGACAAAGTCCAATTTGCTGAGCACGACGACGAATCGATAAATTGTCGTTTTCTTCGACACTGGCCTCAACGACAGCAATATTTTCTTCTGTACGAACTCTTCTCATTCTTGTCGGTGGCTTGGCATCCAAAAGAGTGAATGTAGACCGAAATTTGGTAATTACGTTCTTTATGGTGGTCTCTGACGGACGATTATGTGCACCATAAAATTCACGAAGTGCTCTATAAACATTTTTAATTGAACACTGATTTTGAAAATAAATTTCCACGATTTGAAAACGTTGTTCTGGAGTTAACCTATTCATAATGATTTGCCAAACAATACTGAGTAGAAATGCCACTTTGAGCTGTCAAAACAACTGTCATAAAATAAAACGACATCTATCGGAAAAACAAACCTCCTAAAAAAACACCCTTTAGTAAAGTAAAAAAAATAGATGTTAAGTGTTGTTCGTGCTAGTTTTTAAAATTTGACTATTATTCAACTGAAAGAAAAGTAAGTACATAATTATTTGTTTATTTAGTTTTAGTCCGTTATAATCCTGTTTCAATATTTTGTGGAAGTTAAGGTAAAACATCAGATTTTATTAGAAAAACGCATTGATCACGGGACAACATTTACCGTGTTTCATAACACCCATTGATCCGAATGAGTTAAAATTTTATATGGGAAATCTGATTCAAATTTTGATTTGAAACCTAGTAAGCGGCTTTGTGTAGTTTCATCAAACATGAACTGAACCGGATCAGATGAAGCATCGAAAAACAGAGCTATTTGCAGAGCAGTTGGAACTGGACCCGAATGATGAATGTTACAAGTTACATGCGTAAAAGTAAAAGCAGGCGGGTTAATTTTTTCACTGTTAGTAAAAACAAGAAATTTGCTTGAAAAACTGCACGGAAAAAAAACATTGGCCATTGTACTTTAAAAAATAAGTAAATGATTTTTCTTCAATATTAGAATTTATTGTCAATTTAAAAGAATATTTCTAGTAGAGCTAGCTCCAATATTTTGAAATATTGCATACGAAAATGTGAACCATGTAATATTTACCAAGGAAAAAGTTAATTTGGAGGAGAAAGAAGAGGGGGGGGGGGGGGGGTATCAAACATCCCTCTAAAATATATTTTGAAATTACCCCAAAAGAGGCCTGAAAGCCGGTTTATGAATGGCTCTGTGTTTTCCTACTATTAAAAATATGGAATATTTATGTTAAAATATGTGGTTCAAAAGCGAGGTATAGGGTAAGTTGAAACAATGAAAGTTTTGTTTAAAATAAAACTTTTTCTCTATATATAATCAAAACACTTATATTAGCGGATTGCAAACAAAAACTGCCAGAAAATATCAAAGTACCTAATGGAATTATTTTCATTTTAATCTCTTCAGGTCAACCAATATGATAAACAATGTAAAAGGTATGTACAATTTTTTTAAATTAAAATTGTAACACTGAACAGGTTATTCATAGAATTTTACTAAACAACTATAACTAAACGTTGTTAACATATATTGTACAGTACATATACTATTTTAGACTCCCTTTATTTATATTTTGACGAAAATAATTTATTATTTTACCCTAATAAATCAAAATTTAATTTAGATTTAAATTTTTTAGTTTCTTTAAAATTATATTAAAGTTTACAAGACGAATTGCATTAGATTATAATGGTCACCAAATCAACCGTTCAAAGAAAAATTAACCGCCAAAACACCGCAGTGGTTAAAGCTTTGGCGTTTGGATCGGCAGGTATCGAATTCGAATCCCAATAAGGGCATGATGCAAAAACGATTTTTCATCATCTGATTACGATCGGTGATGCAATTGAATACAAGTATGATTCCTTGTCGGAGTTCAGAATTCATGGGCCGACCTATATTCCATGTCGGTGCTAATTGGCTAAAGGCTGGCATGGAGTTATGCAATGTACAGATGGTTCTACGTAAATCGAACCTATAGCCGTACGTCCTCGGTGTGGCTACTGCGTAAGGTAGGACGAGAAAAAAAGACTGCGAAAGAGTTGGGATTGTTTCGGCTCTAGCACAGATTGCAAAGATTAAAAACAAACAACAAACATGTAAAATTAAATTGATCACTACCCTAGGGTAATTATCTCTTGATCTTGATATAAATAATCAAAAGTTGTTCATGTAGATACTTTCATTTATAGAAATTGATTCCAAATGGTATTTGAATTATTCGCTTGTTGTAATCAATGTTTGTATACTAAATAATTTGGTAAACATTCGCATCCAACTAACGCGTTCGATTCGCTAAATAGCTTTCGATTGGTGGAAGTAAGGCGAAGTTGCAAAATAAGCAAATACACAAATAGCTTTCGATTGAAACGTTTCCTACTCTTCCTTTCAACTACTCTCCCACCACTAGGCGCATTAAGTAATTTTGAAGATGCCAAACATAAAAACAGCCGTATTATGCTTAAGTTTTCATCATTTGTTATCGCCAGAAAGACATTTTTGAAATATTGTTAATTTGCTTTTACTGTTTTCCTTGGAAACAGCTTAAAAACCAGCTATTTATATCAAATAACGATTTGTCTGGAATGAGTTTTATGTGTTTGGGCTGAAAAGCTTCATAAAAAGTTTATCAGTCACAAACTTGTTGACTGTAAAACATACTGTTTGGCTGGCTTTTCAATCGAAATGCCTTGGTGTAGTGCATTTTTGGTCACCTTTATTTTATTGGAACTATTCGGCAAGTCGAATCGTTTGCCATTCGTATTATCATTAATTGAGAGTCGTTTTATGTCATTTTACGATTAAATTTATTTATATAGGAATTCCCAAACTATTACAGGTTTCAACCTAATTATTGGAAGCAATTTAATATAATTACAAACTGCCAAAAAATAATTCCAATTTCACAGCAAACCATTAATACTGTTTGAATACGCAAAATCAATCAAAAATTGGTTAAGGTTAATTAACCTTGACAAATATTAGCAGCGTTTTTCTGAAAAACAATCGGGTTGAGTTCGCGATAGCTTTTTTCAAATTTGTCCAAGTTAAAATTTAAAATTTATTTATTTTTTAATTAAATAATTTAGATTTAATAGTAATCTACGTTTAGCCGAAAAAATCCATCATAAAAGTTGTATAGTTTTCTTGTAATATCGTTGTTCTGTATAGTTCTGTATAATATCGGAGTAGTTCAGAACTATACAGAGCAACGATATTACAAGAAAACTATACAACTTTAATGATAGGTTTTTTCAGTTATACGTAGATTACTATTAAATCTAAATTATTTAATTTAAAAATAAATAAATTTTAAATTTTAACTTGGACAAATTTGAAAAAAGCTATCGCGAACTCAACCCGATTGTTATTCAGAAAAACGCAGCTATTGTGAGTCAAAATGTATAAGGTTGGATGATATCGGGTTTCAAATCAAAATGAAGTGCAAATTTTCCAGACGATTTTTATGTATGAGTATACAAAACATTATGAAGCGTAAACAATAAAAAAACAACCTGGGACTGGAAATTTTTATATAGGCAACCCCAATAGTCCTATTTCTACCCAACATTCAAACAAAATTAATTTTATAATTGAAAAATTGCCATAAAACCGATATTCTAAAATAAAATTATATTATCCAAATGACGTCATAGTATCGATGTAATTGTAATTCGATACACAGGTTGAAATGAAACAGAAAATCACACACAAAATAATAATTGACCATGATTTAACAATAGATTTGATTTTTCGCTAGAATTTAGCAGCAAAAAAAAGTTTGGTATATTTTGATTTTCTAAGAAAATTCAATTTCTTTAATTTTCTTATATAATGGTCTACACTTTTCCTTTCCAAATAAAAAATCACAAACGTGTAAGTGTATTGTAAAATGTACCCAAACTGATTTGAAATTGTTTTTCTTATTAACAATTTCGCATAGTGTAAACTTAGACCAATATACTGAGTATTATTGTGTATGTAATTAAACAACTTAAAGTACTTAGTTTGTACATACAAAATAGAAACTCTAAAAATAGTGATAAGAAAGTATATGGAGATCCAAAAATACTACAAATGCTTTATATCTAGCAGTTGTGATAGTAATCAACAATTTTTAAGTACAACATCATTAATTTTAATTTAAAGATAAACTTTGACATTTTTGTAAAAATGTAAAACTAGTTTGTATATTATACATGTATGTTATCTTAAAGAGGGTTAATGGACGAAGAATACATATTTTATACGAGTATAACAGCTAGGTGGTTTAGGAAAAATTTAATCACTTTGAACAAATTCAAGGTGTCAATATCGATTTTTTGGCCCACCGTTATTTTATATGGCACATCCTTGTAAATATTTTTTACTGGTACATTATATGAATATTTCAAATGCATGCTTTTGAACGTGTTTATAAATACAAATAAGTACATACTCGTATAATAATGTCAATTAGACAAAAAAGGTTTTTGTTATTCTGTTATCAATTTTTCCGGTACATTGAATTTGTGACGTCCAGCGTGCATTAATTGAAAACGCACAACTACAATATTTATTATTCAATAAAAACAATTAGAAAAATTAAAAATATTTATCTCTCGACATTCACGTCCCTCTCTACTATATTTGTAAGAACATAGTTATCGAAATTCTTAGAATAGGGTAAATAATACAACCTACATTGAAGGTCATTTAGATTTCTTTACTATAAAACGTATGAACGTACGAATTACTATTTGCATTTAGAAGTTTATTCGATTTATTTCGTGCTATCAATATGGAAAGTGTACATGCATTCGATGATGTTTTTTATTTTCCATTTTATGAAAATTCTATATTCGATAATATTAACCTAATTTACATATATAATTTTCAATGACAGGAAATTCCAAAAAGAAAATGGGTTTGGCATATGATTATATGTATCATTATTATGATTGTATGTATAATATGCGGTGATATATGAAGTCAAAATATATCTGAATAATTTGGGTTACCAAATGATTTTAAACAGATACTGCAGCTCTCCCTCTTTACCACAAGAGCTGACTGAAATGTTAATTATGTCATCCGTGGAACATATGGTAGATAAGGTGTTTATCAGGCAGCAGCTATAGTCAACACATATATACATATATGTATAATCAAATAAAAATACGACTTTATATAAAAATACGTCGAATATTCAAGTTAAGTGTTTGTTTTTGATCTTAAAGTTTTCTTTTGAGTCTTCGTGGTACATGGAAAAGTCGCCTTAAATATAATAAATTCAAATGAAAATCGAAACAACCAATATTTTATCCTTCACATATTCATATCATCTATAAATATAATCAACTAATCGTGTTGTCAAATTACCAATTGGCATTGTGAATTTTATAAAAACAGCTAATTATTTGTGTAATCACTGTCAATGTATATTGTTAATCATAATATAATAAGAACCTGTTTGACTACTTTGATAATCAATAAACATTCAATGCCATCACAATAGCTAATATTTTTACCTCGAATTTGTAAATTTTCTTAATTAAATTACATTACAATATTTTTAACTAACCGTACTTCCTTCAAATTTAAAATCACTTAACATGTACTTCACACTGAATAAGCCATTATAAGATTTAAACAATTCAAATAAATAGTCAATTAATTTTACATAATACGATGTATGGACAAACAGAAAACACTTTAATGTTACAAACTACTTTAAAAAATTAATTTTCAAATAACTCTTTATACTCAATCAGAGAAGCCTCTTGAAAACAAGCAGACTATAAAATTTCATCATACATTATCAATATTGATAGTAATTTGGTCACACATCACAGATTGAACTGTTACGCATCATCAGAATTTATTTTTATTAGATATTAAATATAATGCGCGTAGATTTTCATCTGCTGATAGTTTTATAATATTAACCCCTCGCATTAAAAATAACAAAACAATACCGGAAATATTAAATACATCAACAATAATTATAAACAAGATAGATAAATAATATTTTTATTTTTTCCATCTATATTTATGAAAATTTTTTTAATTTTCCTAGAAATTAAATTAAATTAATTAATTTTAGTTTTCCGTTTGATGCCGCTGCTCCTCTGCTACTGGCGAACGCGCAGCTGATGAATTCTTTTATGTTGATTCATTGTTGATGGTATAAAAAGGGGCACAATTTACATTGCCAAATAAATATATTTAAGTATATGAAATTTTATTAAATTGTTTATATAATATTTGATAAATAATGTTTTTTATTAATGTACAACATAAACAATAAAATCCGCGAGAAAAGTTTTTAACTAAAATTATACACCGGAAATAAAATGTGCAGATAAATTCACATCTCTGACATATATGTCACAGACGCCAATTTTGTTTCGTTACTGTGGTATTTTTTAATTAACAAGAATAATTACTCATTACATTACGTAGTTTATATAATATATTACATATACCACATTTCTTTGTGCAATGACGTACTCATATTTTTAAAAATATCGCAGATCATAATAAATAAAAAGTTCGTAAAAAGTGAAATTTATTTAATAAAATAAATAAGCTTGTGATTGCCTGAACCATAAATCTTACTAAGTTAATATATTTTAAGTAAACATCAAAATGGGGTCCATTTTTTGTGTTCTGCTCCAAAGAACTAAGAACTACTATGAGATTTTTACTTGTTGTTTTAGTTTTAAAAAAAATATCAGATGGTGATTTATTTTCTATTTTAGTTATATTTGTAAATTTTTTAGAATAAAATATAAATCTTAATTATAAAACTAGTAGCCAGGCTTTTGTGAAATTCCGATGTTCAACTTTTCACGAGTATAAGAGACGAGTAAAAAAGAACTAAACAAAATTCACCTAAAACGAAATTTTTTGATTTGATCCGGGATCAAGAAAAATATCAATTTTTTTTGGAACAAAATCTTTTATAAAGAAAAAAATATTATTAGTTTAAAATGAACTTTTAAAATCTTACTTACTTACTACTGGCGGGTGCTACATTTCATGAAGGGATTTGGCCACAAAGCGCGCGCGCGTTTTTACAAAATGTTAATAAAAATTATTCTTCTTAAATGTTTTCAATTATATATAAAATAATAAATATGCTGAGATCACATACTCAAGAACTGTAATTTTTTCAGTAGCTCTTTCAACTCTCAATTTTTCAAAGGAAGAATATGACGGGTTACTTTTCCTAAATGTTTTTGGACCGTCGTGACAATTTATGACCGTCAAGTTCTTTTATTGTAAAATTATAATAAAAATTGTGCATGAGGCCCGAACCATATTAGATTTCATTTATTTACTTTTCAAATACTCAAAATATTTGGAAGTTAGTCTTTATTAATCTTAATCAATTTAAATACTCAAATTTATTAATTTTATACTATTGTATATAAAATGGTGGGAATAATTTATACCATAAGAGATCCTGTGACCATCTAGAATCAGAAAAAAGTAATACTGAAATAGAGATGCGATAGAAAGAAAACAATTTTCTTGCAAAACCGAAATGTCCACATTTTTAGAAAATAGTGAAAACGTCCCAAAACGGGCTCGAAATAGTTCCTCACTGACATTGGTTCGCCTTTGAATTTTACGTCAGACAGACGTGTTTGTTTATTTTGCTTGTTTTTATAAAAAATATTTTAGAATTGTTCATATATTATTACAATTTAACTTAAAACAAGATTGGCAAATCGTTCATGGAGGCATGTAGCCTTACATTTGAAACCACTAACGGAATATAGGTGGTCACGGAGCAGCTGTTATTAGCGCAGATTGGAATAAGTAGTCAAAATAATTTCGCGATATGTGAAGACCAAGGTGCACAATAAATCTCTATATGAAGCAGCAAATTATGCAAAAGAAATACAAATTTTAAAGGCAATTCCATTTTTTGGATAATTTTGAGCCGCACACCTCATGCAAATGAGCTGTTATGCTCACAATGTGGAGTATAGTTCACAAATTTGCTGTTACTATTACATAATTAATTAATTAAATAAATCACCGAGAAGTAATTGTGGGTTAGTGTACCAAATATATGTGCTTACCTTCCAAGTAAAATGGCCCAAAAACTAAAATAAATAGCATTCACTCGAGTAATAATAAAGAGCCAGACAATTTTGCAGAAATTGATATGCCTTACGTTTGCAGAAAATGAACTGAAACAGTTGAAGAAATAACTAAAATAAATCTAATTGAAGAAATAATTACTCTGGAAATCATAAATGGTTTAAAATATTCACTGGGTGTTCTTGCTAGTTTTATGTGATTCCATCTATTATGCCCAGCTTTTTAGTATGCATGTTGGTATTTAGTATACTCGGATTTTGTTTCTAATTGCAAGTGAAAATAATATCTATTTGAATCCGTAGAGGATCATTACAGATTTTTTGGATTTTTCATTTTGAGCATTAATCTGGCACCGAGACCTAAAGTGTGGTGTAGCGGCTAGATATGGAAAAAGATAAGCTTTTAGTTTCATAATCAGGATGACAAAATATGTCTTTATTATATTGAATGGGCCATAATCTTGAAGATGCCAATGCATAAAAAACTTACATAAGCGAAAGCAGCCTAACAAAAACCTATGTTACGATCACTTTGATCTCTCGAGAACCTAGCAGAGAAAAATTTCCCCGAACACAAAATAGAGTTGAAGCTTGATACCGCCTGATTATTGTCTCCAAACGCAATTGTCGAATGGTAAACGCTATAAATTGGATATTTACTATGGAAATTTTATTGAATTTCTTCGTATAGTTTGTCTTCATAATAATAAAAAAAGAGGATTTAATCTTAAAATTTAATTTAAAAAGTAAGTGTGTTATTCAAAAACATTTTTAATCCATAACTTACACCTCGAAGTTTTCTAGTGCGATCTGGATAGGGCCGGGTCTGTATCTTACTTAGTTCAGTACTCAACTTATTTCATTGACTTAGTTGCGTTAATTATTACGATAGTATATCGAAAAATGTAAAAACTGGCTGAAAAGGACAGACGGACGGAATGATATCCTCATCCCAAAAATGGTCTAAAAATGTCAGTTTGGTGTTCCACATAAAACGAAATTTTGAATTTTCGTACGATTTCTATACTTCACTTACTTCGTAATTGTAATGTAAAATTGCTCGTGATATGCATCTTACGAATTAATTTTGTTCTCCAAACTAACAAACAAATTTTAAATAAATAAACGTTTTAATTGTATTTGTATTTTTAATTAATTTGTTTTGTCCGGTACATCTAACACGTTTCCATTTATACATGTGAAATAGCTAACTCAAATTACCTAGCTTGTAGCCACGTTATTTGTTAACCGGCCAATAAGAGATTTCTTGCATCATTACAAGATGTCAGGGTATTGAAAGGTGCAAACATTCACAATGATCATCAACTGGTAATATCACAGTCCCAAATTAAACCCGTCGCTGTAAAATAAATCAAGACAAATTGGAAGAAATTTAACACCGACCGATTAAAAGATGCCGACACAAGAAACACGTACGCACACTGAAGACATTCCTAAGGCATCAGAAGAGACTGTAGCAATCCGGAATCAATGCGTACGACGGGCAACTGGAAAATATACCACCAATAACTAACAAATTTGGCTGTCTAATATAAATGATATTGTGCAATATTTTTAACTACAGCTCTGCATATTTTTCTTTTTCTAAAATATTATTTAAGCTTGTAAAATTAATATTATTTTTTAAACATATAATACGAGTATTAAACTTTAGTTTATTAGGTACCGGAGCTTCCAATATTAATGTTTTAATAATTGTCAAAAACGCATTTTCTTTTGTTTAGCAATAGATACTAGAGAATAAGAATTAATTTTTATTACTTGCTTCAATTTAATTGTGCTCCAACACATGTATTTCTTTACCTAGGGGCTTTACTTTATTTCTACCTATGTATTTTATTGTATTTTGTAATCTTACATTTATAATTTTGAATGAAATAAAGATAATAATAATAATAATAATAAGAGATGCATCTGGTCAAATTTTAGCAACAGATGAAGCACAATTGTAGAGATGGAAGGAATATTTCGGGGATAACATCATCAATAATATACAAATCTTCGAATTAACAATGGGCGCTAATAACGGAACTATCAACACTCATCCCCAAACGAAGCAGGAAGCTAGCAGTTTCAGAAGCATGGAGTTCCGGTAGAATACCGCGAAAATGGAAGGAAGGCTTGACTATAACGATGCTCAAGAAAGATGATGTAAGGGAAAGCAAAAATTTGTGGATATATTCCTCCTCAGCACTAGCATAAACATATTAACAATGATCATCCTGGATAAAATTTCACCAACAATCAAGTCGAAATTAAGAAAGGAACAAGGTGAAACCACCAGGAAGAGGAACAAGGAGGAACCACCAGACTAGGAAGAAGTTGCACCGATCATATGAATACAACACGAATCATCACTGAGCAATCTAACGAATGGAGTTCCTCTCTGTAACTACTCTTCGTAGACTTCGAACGTGCATTCGACACAATACACAGGAATGTAATTTGGAACACTTAAATTAATCGAATTCAAACAAGATATGTGTACAGGGATGCGGGATATCGTGTCCAATACAAAGGCAAACAAAGTGAATCATACTGTAATAGCCATGAAGTAAGACACGAACTTTTACTCTCACCACTTCTCTTCCGAGTATTATTGGATACTATCATGAGAAAATTAGATAGCTTGTCCCCGAACGGCATCCAGTGCAGACTGGATTATCGGAGAAAGCCAATGATCTGGATTACGCTGATGACATATGCCTATTGCCTATACAAACATACAAATACGTCTACATTCAATAGAAAGTACAGAAGGTATCAGAGCTAGCAAAGGAAGTTGGCTTCCAAATAAATATCAGAAAAAACCAAGATGATGAGGCGTTTACCAATATTCACACCGATATATATATACTCGTATCAACCAAGTACAAATAGAAGAGATCAATAAATTGGTATACCTTGGTTATATGCTAGCTAAAACAGGTGGAACAGATGATGACATAGAAACGAATCAACTACATCATTCAACATATTACACAGAGTTTGTAATACATCTATTCTATCCCATAACACCAAGCTAAGAATGCTCAATTCGTGTGTGAAATCAGTGTTGCTGTACGGCTGGGATACGTGGAAACCTCCGCATAAGATAAATAATAAGCTACAGGTGTTTGTAAATAAATGTCATAGGAGAATACTGAGGTGCTTTTGGCGCAACAAAATAACAAATGTTGAGCTCCCGCAAGTGGAGATGGATTGGCTACATACTTGATTAAAATAATCATAACACCAAAATTAAAATACGATGAAGTTGTGTCGCTGGGTGATGCCAGTGGGATCCATAATAGGGGCATTAACAAGAACATTACGAAATGGGGAATAGACACCTAGCTAATTTAACATAATAAAATGATATTATATGTATTTAGTAATGTAATTTGGTGATGTAATTGGTAACATACAAAAATTATGATGAAAGCCCGCTTTTCGCATAATAGCGTGATTTAATAAAAACAAAAAGATAATTCACTCCATATAAAGAAAAAACGGACAGATGCATGACACGATCTATTTTGCAAAATCATGACTAACTCAAGTTCATAATTGGTTTACGTACAACTAGTATTATTCTTGCTCTAAACGACATAATATAATTTTTTAGTTAAGCTATAAAGGCCACCATAATTATGTATATACGAGTACGTAAGATTACAAAACTGCATGAATAATGAACTTTTATATTGTCTTCCATCGTTCTAAACAAAATGTATAATTTCCCATTCGTTTAATTCGTGTCAATAAATTTCTGACATTATTACATCGTTCAACTCAGACAGTTTTGTTATTTTTGTTATTAAACCATTATGATTCATAAAAGAAATAATTCAATTCTCTTAATACTTATGCGCCATATATCATAAAGTAATTGCACATTATGCTTCTGGTTGGACATAAATATCTACGTACTACGAGTACTTGTAAGTATAAGTAATTAAGTACATACTCTGAATACATATTCACAATAATTGTTTATTATTTTCGGTTTGGGTTTTTGTTCTGTGCCGACAAATATGTGAACATATTAAAACAATACTAAATAAATTATAGTAATACCATTTGTCATTATACATATCACACAGAACATGGAGCTAAATTTATAAGGGTCTTTATCTTCCTATTTATAAATAAAGTCTTACGTCGTGTTCTCATTTCTTACAATTGAATAGAGAAATAATACTTAGCTTTTATTAGCAATACCTTGAAGTTTATATTTAAATTATGTCATTTGATGATTCAACAAGCTCTTAAGAATTCCGTCATAATAAAATAAAACCCTGAATATAAGTTGTGAGCTCACGCATCACTATACTATACTCTAGAAGCTAGCTATCAGCTATTGAATATAAAATTTCATAATCGGCCCAAAGAAAACATAAATTTATTCCTAAAGGGAAACATAAAACATAAAACCTAAAATAAATTTTAATTATTTTTTATATTGCTTATATAAAATTAAATCCTTCTGTGGCTGGCGATATGGATAAACGTCGTACGCAAGATTTTTTGACAATGATTTCTTTCTTCAAATCGAGTTTGGTGGTGATGTACTTGTGTCTATTTAAATAGCAAATTCAAATTGGTTTCGAGATTAAAACATGATTTTATCAAATAATCAAGGGAATCGAAACGCAAAATATTGAATTTTGTACTTTATAGGTATTTTAGATGTCAAAATTTTTTCAAATCTTAAATGCGATTGAATTTCAACATCACGGCACCACAGAAACGTCATCATCTCGCTTTAAATATAGAAACAATAAATTAACCGCACTCGTAAAAAAATAATATTACATATTATTTTTCCTTTTATTGTGAACATATCTAAAACACTTTAGATGCTGTATATTAGTTAATTATAAAATGAAGTATTTAATGTGTTATAATAAAATAAAAATGTTTATAACTACATACATTAGAACAACAGGCAATTTAATATACTCGTCTATTATGTACGAGTAAATAGTGCTTCTGTTAAAAAACGTGATGGAATTAAAAACACAACCCGAGTCAGAATATAATAAATATTATCGCAATATTGGTTGTTTCATTTAAAATCTAATTAGACGACGGTTATGTTTATGTAGGGTCAATGCGATGATGGAAGTTATTTATGTGTGACAAGTAGAAATGAGGAAATGAATTTTTGCCGCTTTATTATGCCCAATAAACCCAATTTCTGCATATGAGAGAATTGGTACTAATCGTACCAAATTATGTGCACGACGTACGGTTTGTTATACAACCGAACAATAACAGATATTATTTATGTCTGTATGCTTTCGTGTGTTTAATTATTATGGTTTGTGCTAGTATTTGGTCGGCATATATTAAATGAGCTTTGGCGATTACTGCTATATACTTGAGATTTAAGAATATGCATGAAGACAGTACAAATTAGAAACAAAGAAGCAACAATCCTAATTTATGTAAACCGATTTGTAGTCAGTGGATTTGTAGTCTTTCACTAGAGTCATCCCTATATTTTCAGAGTGAACATTTCAATTCTAATCGATCCATAAGTTAAACGTTTTTTTAAAATTCATTCCGTAGAAGTAATGGAAAGTATAGAAAACGTGATTTCAGAATATTCTGTAGGAAATGTATAAATAATAACACTTTGGCATATCAGAATATTTTGGTCAGCTTCATTTAGTTAATACAAACACAGTTTCTTGAAACACCATGAATTAAAGAACGTTTTACATCAAAAGGAACTTTCGGAATATTCGGAATGAATTAAACACAAAAGTGTCTAACTTAAATTTCTTTGTTTTTGTACCGCAATGGCGATTTGATTTACAAAAAATGTATTAACTATAATCAATAAGTAAGCCCCAACCAGCGAACATGTTGAAATCTCTTTGGACTATGCAGGTGAGCAGTACGACCACTAAAGTTTCAGGAGCAAGCTGTTTTGTTTAAATTAGAACGTTTGTGAAATTTTCAACAAAAACCAAAAATTAACAAACCGTATAAGTTGACAAAATCTGTCACAATAACAAAAAAATAACCATGTATTGGTAAAACAGTCGGTAAAAGCAATGTAACATATTTCCAAAGAATTTGTACATATATTAAAAATCAGTATATTTGATCAATATATTTGCTAAACTTTTTTATGATTCCTATGACATCTATTAGGCAATACTATAAAACTGTCACAATTTTAAATTGAAAATGAAGCAATGTAATACAGTTACGTGGCTTTTACATCAAACGAATATGCATTAAATATACAGGGTGTCCGTCGGGAAGGTATACTACTTTGTTTGTTTATGATTTTTGATTAAATGGAAGAGAATGGATCTTATATTGATAAATGTTTTATTTAATGTCGGCAATTATGTATGGAATACAATATCAGATAAATGTCCGCCTCTGTTAGCCTCACAAATGCGAGCCCTTTTGAGCGCATTTTTCATTATATTTTCACACATTTTACGCGGTATTTCATTAATTTCATCACGAATATTTTGTTTGAGTTGCTCAAGCGTTTCTGGTTTGTTTGCATAAGCCTTGCTTTTTAGATATCCCCACAAAAAGAAGTCCGGAGCAGTCAAATCAGGCGACCGTGGAGGCCAATCAACATCACAATTTTTTGAAATAACTTGTTGTGGAAAGAGTTCTCGCAGTAATTCCATTGTAATCCTGGCTGTATGCGATGTGGCACCGTCTTGTTGATACCACATGTTAATCAAGCCCAAAGTATGCAGTTGTGGCATTAAAAAGTTTTCAATCATATCACGATATCGCTCCCCATTCACAGTTACCGTTACGCCGTTTTCATTTTCAAAGAATTAAGGTCCAATGATTCCTCCTGACCAAATTGCACACCAGATTGTCACTTTTAATGGATGTAAAGGTGACTGATGAATAATGTGAGGGTTTTCCATTGCCCAGAACCGACTATTCTGTTTATTCACATATCCATTTAAATGAAAATGTGCCTCGTCACTCATTATGATTTTTTCATGAAAATCGGGGTTGTCATGGGCGAGCTGTAACATCCTATTGACACGATGGTTTATCGAATATTTTTCCATAATAAATTTGCCACGTGTCTACTTCACGACTGTCAAGTATGAACTGTCAATACTAATATTCGCCTAAATAGCGGCAAAACAAAGTAGTATACCTTCCCGGCGGACACTCGTTATTAGATAAACTTTAGCTGACCTAATAGGGCCCATTTAAATTTGAGTAGAATTTTTTTTCAAATAGAAAAGTGAGGTGACCAATTAACACTGGTGTTAGAATAAAACATCCATCAATTGCATAAATCGGCAGATGAAACGCAACAATCCCACCTTATTGCCAAAAATCTGTTATAAATAATAAAATTTAACAAATATAATTTATCCGCCATCCTATTTCAATATTTTGACATAATCTAACAAGCGCGAGTTACCCGATATACTCACATTAAAAATGAAATAGTCTGCTAGTAGTAATTTTAGTTTTATCGACAATCGCAACCTTTTTGTCGATTTGGCGTTTCTTTAATAAACTTTTGAGTTCGATAAGTTTTATCGAAGTTTTTGTAAAATATTAAATTGGCTAAAAAGTCCATAAATCGAATTGCTTTAAATTTTTCATTAGTTTTAATAGTTTGAACAAGATTAAAATTTTTAAAAATAATCTCTGTTCATATTAAAAACACCTAAAAATGAGATTTTTAGATAACAAACATGTTACAAACAAAAAATTTACTTGATGTAAAAGCCGCGTAAGTGTACGATTACATTTACATAACAGAAGCTTAATATAAAAATATTGTATCATCCAAATAAATTTTATTAGGAAATATTCGTCTATAATGAATCAATTAGTAATGAATTAGTAATCAATGAATCATTTATTTGTTTCTTTATAAAAAAAATTGGCCAGGTCACAGAGTTTTTGCTAGTCTTTCAACAAAAAATTGGCCATTTAAAAAAAATATGATAAATTCCCGAGCACTTCTTAGGTTAACTTTTGATATATATCACGACCTGGGAATACACTATGATCTGGGCACTTTTTAATACAGTAAACCACTAGAATCGAAAAATTGCGTGTCTTTGAACCTCAATAACCAAATGGCACAGTGGTTAAAGCTTTGGCGTTTGAATCAAAAAATACCGGGTTCGAATCTCGATGCAAAAAACAGGATGCAAAGGGAATTTTCATCAACAGATTACGGTCTGTAATGAAATGGAACACATTTATAAACCCCCTGACGGAGTGCAAAACTCATGGGCCGACCCAACTTCCATGCCAGTATAGGCTGGCATGGAGCTATCCAATGTGCAGATGATGATAAAATCGGTCCTATAACCGTACGTCCTCGAATTGGCTGGCACTGGTGTAAAAGTAAGGATGGAAAAAGCAAACCGCGAAAGTGTTGGGAGAGCCTTGGCCCCAGAACAGATTGCAGAGATAGTAAAAAAAGAACCTCAATAACAAACGGGAATTAATGGTATTTTTTAAAATGGCTAATTTTTTTTTGAGAGAGCACTTCTTAAGCTAACCTTTGATATATACGTGACGGCCTGGGAATCTGTGATCTGATCATTTTTGAAAAAATTTAATAAGTTTTAACAAATTGAAGTCTATTTTATTTATTTATTTATTGATCGACATAATAGTTTTGGTAGAGGAAAAGCGCAAAAATAGTCAATTTGATCGGTAGAAGTACTAAGAGAAAAAATATTGTTCCAACAAATAGAACCACAAACTAATGACACATGAGGTTCATCAATTTTGAGAATTCTCTAAAGCTGAAACTTTCAGTTTTAGGTCGAGAGTAAAGATTAACAGAAAAAACACGGTGATCATTACGAGAGCCAATAACAAGAGACAATTGATTAAAAACACAAATGAAATTATCAGCAGACGCTACAACGTGATCAATGAGAGAATAAGAACCAAGACTTGCGGTTGCGTAACAGTAAGTGAGCGCTGCAATATTATAAACCGAAAGGTTAATGCTATTTAAGATAAATAATAGCTACGAGAAAATAACGTCTCTTGAGAAATATCAAAATTGAAATCACCCGATTCATTTCGCTTCATCATACTAACAGGCAAAATAACTAAAAAGACACTCAATGTCTAAAAGGAATTTTTTAAATCAAGCATGCGAACTTTTGTTAGTTTTATGTGGATTATAAACCAAGAAACTCAAAGTCAAAAACGAGCCTTTCAGAAATTGAGAGAGGGTACCGATACAACATTGCATTTAATATGCTCGTTAACTTATATGCATACCCCACCATAATTAACTGATGGTTCAGTCCTATCTCGCCTGAACAAATTATAGCCACTGATGGCCAACACGGAATTGGGAATATTGGACGATAAAAACATTTCCGAGAAACAGATGACATCAATTGGGACCTCATTAAAGGTATTTCAAAGTTCGTCGATATTTAAAATCAGACTCTGGACGTTTAAGCTAACTACATTAAACAAGTTGGCCCTTAATAAAACCGAGGGTAAAGAAATACTCTTGGTGGGCATCGGGAGTCGTGGCGCACTTCATCAAAAATACTTACATGCAAATTTTTTTTATATACAATAAATAATTAGTTCTCTCTTCCAAAGGCAATAGAAACGATACTTATCTATTAATAAATAAAGGAAATAATTAGAGGAACGATACTTATCTATTAATAAAATTCTTCAAACTATAACCAAGCAGAAATAGCCTCAAAATGTATATTTATTAAATTTAATGAAAAAAATTAAATTTGCTCGTGTCGACAAAAAACAATCACGCCATATTTTAATTGGTATACACGTTTAAGTGTTTATATCTGTCTGTACAATTTGCAACAATTGTCTTTTAATTTATTACACAAATATTGTAATATTTCGATGAATTAGCAATTAAAAATTGTTGGCCGACTATACACTCAACTTACTAATATATAGATTAATTTTGTTATTTATTGCAAACTTCATATTCGTAAATTAGGAGCCTATAAAATTTTGGTGGCTGTACCACTATAAATAATCCAGTGTTCAACTTCTACTGCATATTCTACCTGCACCTTCGGACTTTTACCAATGTCACGGTTGGTTGGTTTGCTTGCTGAAACTTTTCAAAAATGGAATAATTAAACGTGAAATTTTGGGTTATTTTGGGTGGCAGCCAGGTTATTCTGGTTACAACGTCTTGGTAATCTCACCTCGATAAATAAGTAGACACTTATGATTAAGCCGCCAATATTTCAAGTTAATATGTGACTCACCCATTATACTTTATTTCAGGTTAGGTTTACAAAACTGTGTACCATTATGGTAGGTTGATACAGCATCATAAATGGTAAGTGTAGACCATATATTAAATTTATAATAAATAAAAAGGCTTAATTTCTGATTTTGTGTCACCAGTGTCAGTATTCCGGTAATTCCCTGGGAATAAGGAATACGGGAAAGAATTTACATATAATTAATGTTTAAATTAATTACTCTTTCTGGCCTACTGAGAAGAAAAATTTGATGTAAATTTTTCCATATTATAACTGGAAAGGAAACATATTCCCAATTTAATCTAGTTTTAAAAAAATTACCACTAACTTTTTAACTTGGTTTGCGAGAAAAAAAAATGTACACAGAAATAATATCTAAATTATTTTCCGAATTCCTTATTTTTTTTTATTATCCCTGCAATCTGTTCTGGGGCCAAGACTCTCCCAACTCTTTCGCGGTTTGCTTTTTCGTCCTTATTCCCAGTGAATTACCAGAATAGTGCCACAGGAAGGAATATGTTAGGAATAATACCAAAATTAAATAGCGACCTCCAACTAGTGTCACTCGGTGACACGTTCAGGTGAGATTTATAATAAGGGCATAAGATACTTGAAAATAAAGCAATTTTAAAAACAGATCAATTTTGAAAAGGCGCTATATCCAATCTATATTCTATATAAAATGATTGTGCTTGTATTGGCAATGCTTAATGATTATGCCTCCTAGTTTTGCATTTTGGTTTTTATAATTTGTTTGTTTAAAATTATTTTTAATAATTATTAAATTTTCGTTTTTTAATTTAATTCATATTTTATAAACGTGTTATAAATATACCTTGAATTCGCCACTTCTTGTCGATGACAATTTAGTTCACCACTAGAAATTATATGTTATTCTAAAAAAAATTATTAAACCCGATTTTATTAGACTTTTAGTGAGGCACATGAGTCGGTTTGTTGATTGATAACGACACAAAAATCATAAGGACTATTTTTTAATTAAACCCAAGCTGGAGTACGCTGTCAAAAAGTACTCTGTCAAAAAACATACTGTTTTTCATTCAACCTGAGCAATTTTAGTATGCACTAAAATTAAAAAAATAATAATAAAGAAATAAGATTAATAAGAATAAATGAAAATGTAAAACATGGCACCACGAGGTAGATTCTAATAAAATGAGCACCTTTCAAGACTTTTTATTAGAACAAAATATTGTCACAGAAAATTCCCGATTCTAATGAAATAACGTATGACATTTACAGCAGTTTGTAGTAGTTACACTTGTATTGTTAATTTGCATTCAATTTCTAACATATTTCCCGAAACACACAATTATTACTTGAAAATAATTAAAAAACTCGGAGTTTTGCAATATGTATTCCAATAAACAAAATTTATTAATTTTTGTTTAATTATTTAGTTTTGAATTTCGCAATTTCAATTTAATTCAATACAAAAATTGTATTCATAGTAATTTTAAAAGAAAATTTAAAGCAAAAATTTTGTACTTTTTCTCACAAAATTTTTAGTGACATTTTGGAAAATTCATTTCATCAGCATCGTTTATCAGAACTCACAACTAAATTTTCATTTTATAGCAGTTAAAATTTTAGTAGTCACAAAAAATGACATTTGTCAATTGACCCAAAATATAGGTCCGTGTTGTCTATGAGTTATTGATGTAAATTTTTGATTTTTTTCTTGGAAAGGGCGGGAACACTTTTCGATTATTCTCTTTACTTGTAATTGAAACACAAAGCCAGTAGAAACACTAAATGTTTAATTTCTAGATCTACTGGAGGTATCCTTTAGTATTGATGAGCAAGTTTAAAAATTTCAAATTTTTCAGGTATCCTACCCCTTTAACGGATTATGAATTAAGTTTTAAATTCACGGGCTGTTAATAACATAGAAATTAATATCAATTATAAAATTTTGATTGAGAACTTAGTGGAAACTGAGGTTACCCCAGAAATATAATTTATACAACATTTAAATAAGTTAGTCGACAATTATTAGGCAATAGTTTTATTAAATTTGATGGCCAGTTTTTAACAGCTGGATTAATTACAGAATATGGAACCGTTTGACCAAAAGACGACTCTTTTTATTATGGTCTCGTCGAAAAGTTTCACCTTAATTATTACGCTAACCTAGTAATAAAGCTTTAGACCGTGAGACAAATCTGTGAAGTAATGATAGTCGGTTGATTTGCACTTCAAAATTTTGAAGAAGTATTCGTTCTAAATTTCTCTTGAGACTCTTATGGACTTTCGTGTGACAGAACGCTACGACTACTTAGTTAATAATAACAAGAAGCGTTTTTCAACGAAAACGCGTGTTAATTCTGCATTTTTAAAGTTACGAGAATGTGCCTGCATGCATTTTTGTATAGTTTATTTATACCATAGATTTACCATAGATTTAATAGGAAATTTGATGTAAACAACTTTATTTAATAATAAATCAAACTGAGAAGAAGCATTACTAGCGTTCCGTTAAATAAATTTCGCACTTGTAATGTGTTAATGTTATCTTTATTATGTTTATGAAAAGGGCAACTGCATTTTCCGTTATATCATTCTTTGTCTACTCATTTTTCAAAAACTTATTAGCGAAGTTGAAACTTGAGTGACCTGAGTTTACTCCAGACATAAAAAATAGAGAGATTTAAAGAGATTCATGGCTAAAAACACTAAAAAAATACCACATTCCTAACTTACTTTTGGACCAATAAAAAAAATTTTAATAGCAAGTTTTATAGCAAAATTCATTCGCAAATGTAAAATAGTTTAGTGCATTCGATGCTTATCTGAAGTTCTTAGATAATCCCGGAAGATAATTTTAAGTGATCGATTGTTTTTGAAAATATTTATTTTGTAATTTCATTCGGAAGGTTAATATTTCTGGTTTAAAAGTGCTCACTTAGAATTATAAAGGATTCGACTGATGGCCTCAAATCACTATCAATCCGTTTTTGCAGTGTAACATAATACTTTTCAAAAAAGTTTCGGTTTTACATTTATATAAAATATTAATTACATAAATAATTTAAAAGCAAAGTTTTTTTGTGCCCATTGGTAATAATAAATTTAACATTTCTCGCAAGTCCCATGGTTCATGCCCGTAGATAGCCAAAACAAGTTTGTTTAATCGCGTATATGGATTTATCAAAATGCAAATTTATTCTTCCGGGACAAATTTATAATGCCAACTGGTTCATTATAATTAGAAAGAATTGGAAATTAAGTCTGACAGGCTCAATTTAGACATTAATTTACACCTGTACACGTTTTTCTACGGTTTATGATTACAAAATATTTTGCAAAACGGTAGATATATTACAACAAATTTAATTCGACTGTCAAATTTTACAATTTATTATTTTGTGTACTTTAACCAGATAACTCAGGTTGGCTCGTTATAATATGTAATACGTAAAGAGCCTTGAAATAATATTTTACAAAAATTACAGTCGTAAAAATCATGCAATGTATGTAAGTAGACTTAAGAGTAATGGCTCGTGTTTCTTGATTAATTTTGCCATTTTAAAACCAATTGTATTGTATAACAGAAAACAGAATAAACAGCATACGATAATGCAAAAGGTAATAAAATTGTGTTAAGTAAATAACAGTTACTTATTTTGAAGAGCAACAAAACTATACAACAATCATAAAATTTTCATTTGAAACGAAAACGTTTTCATCTTAAGATCAGAGAAATTCTTTGGCGTTAAATCTAATTTTGTGTAAACAGACTGTTTCTAAAAAAAATTATATTCTTTTGGGATCGAAGCACTGGGTACGAAGAAGTTGAAAAAATAATTTTTATTTAATTATTATGTAAACAAAATTTTATTATACATAGTTCTTTTGAGTACTGTATAGGGAAAAGCTGGTGTGTGATTTATGATAGTGTTCTGGAGATAAACACAGTTAATATCCGTTTTATTTTCGCGGGTTATTTATCAGTTAACGTATATTTATATCAAACCAATTTCTTCAAAATGATTTCATATTACTCGTTATAAATAATATTCATATTAAAAACTAATTTTTATTGATTTGGCGGAATGTGTTGTTTTTATTAGACGAAATCGGATGTATTCAATATCATGCGCGTTAATTAAATTAAAGATAAACACAAAATGGTTTGGTGAGAAAATTGGTTTGAATTTCTTAGGAACTAACACTAACTTTTGTGTTATGTACATAAAGAATTCTGTTGAACTAAAATATAAATACAATGAGTGCGAGAAATAGGCGATACATTTTTTGCATAAATCTTCAATCCGCGTATTAACTATTTTAAAAGAAAACAACCAAATGAATTGAAATATGAAATCATATATAAAGAAAGAAAAGTAGGTAGTAAATGAAACGATAGAATCGAAAAATTAAGTATACATATAAATAAATTAAGAAACTAAATAAATCAAATAAAATAAAAAATTAAATAAAACAAAACCAAAAAAATAATAATCTCACATTGACTAGACGTTGTAGTGTGGCGACATAAGAGTTCTCACTGTGAACAATTGCCGCAACAATATATCGCCGTTTTATCTGTTGCTGTGACAAACCTGCTGGCGCTGGCGGTAGTGTTGGTGGGATCTGTCGAGTCACTCCGCTCCGTGTATTTAAAATATTACTACCTCTTCCTGATAGATCGATAGCAAATGGATTATTTGGATCTTCTTCAGACTGAAAATAAAAGTAAAAATAGTTTTGATTTCAATTTATTATTTACATTTATTGTAAAGTTCTGAATAAATAAAATAATAATTATTTTTATTCAAAAATTAGGTAAATTATAAACACATAATAATATATTACAAAAAATCCTATTAATTTTGTTGATAAGTTACCAAACAAACAGAAATACATACTAAAAACTAAGTATTGAATCTGTTGAACACTCAGGTTTCAATTACCAAGCGATATTTGTTCTAAGTTTTCTACACGATTAGTTCAATGTTTCAATAGATTTTCTCAATCAAAATTAATGTAAAAGAATTCTGAAAAACTCTGCTGTACTAATATTTGATTTTTAATTTCTTTTCAGTGAGTGTTGACTCTATTGTTATCTTTTATCATTTGTTCATTTTCACTCTTTAGATTTTTAGACTCGATCTTTCGTAAGTTCTAACCTATGAGCTTTATGGAACCACAATCGGTCGGTCGATTTCCACTAAAATTCACTTTGACTCTCTTATTAAAAATTGAATTAAGAATGTTTTTGTTCTGGATCGTTTTTTCGCGAGTGTTAAACTTTTATTTTATTTTATGTATGGAAATATCGGAAACCACTCTTTTCGTCATTATATTGAGAGATAAGTTGTTTTTCGAGATAGAAAATTTTCAATATTTCAATATTTTCTTTTGCAGAAGTAAAATGAACTCGAGCCGATAATTAGCCGTTGACGAAATTCGGTTTTCAAACCGATATGTTAAAATGATGAACCACGCAAAAAATATACAAATAATAAATTAATTGATTTGGATCCTAACTACAATATATAATATTTATCCAAAGCACAAAACAAAGTAATTGACAAAACAAAATAGTATGTGTGCAGATGATGTGTCAACTTTTATTCCAAATATGTGCATGTTATAAAACTAAAAAAAAGATGTACCTAAATTGATGAGTTCAATGATTTGGCAGGAAAAGTAATTTTAAGATGGTCGAGACGACAGGATTACTTAAGGCGTGGTAACTTAAATAGAGAACTTTCAATAGTAGTTTAAATTAAAGATTATCTGCTATTTTTAGCATGAATTTGCTTCAACACAGAAAAATGAAATAGAATAACTCGATGTTCACGATCAGTCTCGCAATAGAAACAGTGAAGTCTTTCTCAAAAAACTTTTTCCTTAACTTCACAAATCTCAAATATTTAATCGATTATAGAACGAAGTAGATCTAACAATATCGAATTTATCCAAGGTTCTTCAATGTTACACAATTACTGGTGCAACAAAGTGTTAAATTACAAAGTATAACAGGTTGTAATTTTGCTTGGTTTAAATTCGACTCTATTAGATCTAATTCATTCTCTAAAATGATAAGTAGTCCCTATTCACATGCTTCAATTAAGACATCGGGGTTGCAAGTTACCAGCGTACTGTCATGAAAAAAAGATATATGTTCAATCTACAAGGATAAGTCAATGTTTCTGGTTGTTTAAGCGCTGTAAGTTTTATTTCACTCCTTTATAAGGCTTAATGGATAAGATTCCAAATAGCGCCGTTCGTTTGATCAACGATATGCTCATTGCATACTACCTCGACTCTTAAAAGAAAAGTCGAAATGTGGGTACTCTAAATATATTTTTAAACATTTTATTAGGTCCAAAATTCCAACCGCTTCCATTGATGGGGCCAATACATATTAGTTTTAGGCAATATAGATACGCTTAGAACTTTGCAATTACAGAATATAACATTTTAACTGCTTCTTTTATATTAGAGAGTTCTCGATGTGGACTACCAGTTAAATAACTCTGTGCTTCCCGAGTTCTATAATTTACACAGCTTCAAAACTTCGTGTTCTCAAGAACCGGGTGCTGCTTTAGGAGTCTTCACGATGGACAATTTTTAATTGACGCCAATTGGTATATTATTTTTTTACTTTTTGTACTAAAGTGCCATATGTTGCTTGACAGATGACAAGTAGAAAAATAAATGAAATTTTAATTTCATTTATTACAAATGAAGAGATATACGACGGCACAAACGTGTATTTATGTCAACAATTATTTTAAATTTGGTGAAAGTTATGCACAAGTTTTAAGAAAATTTCTTACGGAATATGGGAAAGAAAATTATCCAATTGTGGTCATACGAGAAATTGTTGAAAAATTTGAGGAAACTGTTTCAGTAAAGGACGAAAAAAGAAAATATACCTACCATCATAGTGGCATTTTTGTTTGACAAATTGGAATTATGGATGTTCAGAATGTGATTTCAACAATAGAAACAATTGATCTTTTGCACAACCGCTTTGATAGTCGAATAATTTCTCGAAGAGAGAACACATTAAGAGCCGTCTAGATCTTGCGATGTAAGACCGATAGATTTTTCCTACGGGGCTGTTTGAACGCAAAAGTGTATACCAACGATCCACGAACAATTGATGAACTAACGAAGAATATTATTAATTGTATTCAAGAAACTAAGCCGCAGTTATGCCAAAACGTCATCGAAAATATAGTATGGAAGCTTGCCATACAGCAATAGGAAGTCACCTACAAAACATTTGTCTCTATTAGTAAACCGGAACCTTTGTACTATCAGTTGTAATAAAATGTAGATACTTTTGAAATAATTTATGCATTTAATTAAAAATTAAAAAATTGGAAAACCCTTTAGAAATATATTTGTACACAATTTGAATCGAAATGTTTTCGAAATTTGATTTTTTATATAGGATATTACAAAAATTATTAGCCCACTATAAAGTTTGCTCCATGCTTCAAAAAATAAAACAGATCTAATATTAATGTGTTAGCTTCAACCACAAGGGTGGGTGGAATTGGGAGTTTTTATATTCACCGTTTTCAATCCCAGGTTTTCGAGTAATTTGTGTTAACTAGGCTTGCTTGGTTTGATCACTAATTCATAAGCTCAATATAAACTATTATGGTTCCTAACCATAACATTTTATAAAAGCTCAATATTTTGGAAATTTAAAACAAGTTATGTTTATCCCTAAAAATACATTTTGCTATGGAAAATACTCACGCATTATAAATAAACGTCTACATCTTACTACAGCCACATTAATACTGTGCATACGACTGTTGGATGAATAAAAACTTCTAATTTTTAAAAGATTAGTTGAAAACATGAGAGATGAGCAGTATGAAAAATATTACAATATATACTTAGTTTATATTTTTAAAAAATATATTGGTTCTTCGGAACAGATTGACGATCCAATTGAAATAATAGGAACATTTCCTATTATCAAATTAAATGGTTGTTTATGTTGTAAAAAATAATTTATCTTGATAGTGTAAAATATTTACATCTTAAACATCTCTGATTTCGTTTGACCTATCTAAAAAAAATCACTTCTACAAAACTTTATGAGTTGGCGTAGGTAGTGAAATTCCATGACTTAGAATGATACGTTTTTAATAATTAAACCATTAAGCAATAACATATTTCAAATTTTACACCTTAAACCTCGTTCTCGTTTACTATAATTCTCGAGTCGCATTGAATTGAATATAAGATACTACAAACCCTAAATCTGAATAAGTAATGATAAAATAAATCATAAAAAATTTACATACTTCGGGTACCTGAGGCATTTTCGATCCAATAGGCACTCTAGAATTTTGTTGCTGCACTGGTTGCTGCTGTTGCTGCTGCTGTAATGTTTGTGTATGTTGTATTTGCGTCGGTGTCGATGGTGGTTCGTCATTTTCAATACTATTCCGATTCCCACCAACTTCATATTGATGCGTTGAACCACGCCTAATTGAAAACCAACGTGAGAGGCGACCACCAGGAGATTCTCCCGGTGTTGTTATGGTTTCCTGTTGAGAAGGCATTTGTCCGTTTCCTTCTCCTGTTGAATTTCTGTTGCCGTTGCGCCATTTGTCAAATGACAAATGATGTTTGGCTTTGTTTAATGTCGATCGCAGTTGACTGTTTCTGGCCGTTGTCGACGTTATACTGCGATCACTTTCGTCGTCGTCGTCGGAAGATAAATCACGCTCGGAACCAACTTCCGAGCACCAACTTTCTTCAGAACTTATAGTCCGGGCGGATGGTGTATGTTCCAAACGGCGGCGCGAGTTAATTTGTTGAGATTGATTATTTATATTTCCACTATTATTATTATTTATATTATGAGTTAATAAATTACCAAGATTTATTGTATTACTATTATGGCCGTGCCGTGTAAATGAATTAACAGTTTCCGAACGTCGCGCGGATGTTGTATTACTTAAGGAAGCCGTCGTATTTGATGTGTTGGTCAGCGGCAATGGATCCTCCCACGAACCAGAATTTAATTTTGGCTCATCTGCAATTAAAAAATAAAAGTTGTTTGAAAAAAGTCAATTTTAAACCAAATACTGTAACTTAGGTGTATATTTTAATTTTAATTTGTGATATCATCTGCATATAAAATATGCAGAACTTGATAACAGCAAACAATGGCAAAATGCACACACTGTAAGTCGGTATACGAAAATAGTTGTTTTTAATATGAAAAGCAAATTGTATTAACCTCGTTCCCATTTTATAATAATCTATAATAAAATAATGTTTTATTCTTGAATATGCACCAGAGAATACAGCGAAGTAGATTTTTCCACTATTATTTTTGTAATCCTTGTATAAATGTTTAAAATATGTTTCATATCAAAAACTTTTCATAAATAACAACTTCTATCAATTCTAATAGATTTGGTTTTCAATTGTGATGTGAAAATAAAGGCCTACTTTAAGAATGTATGCAATTAAAATTTCAAATTTAATTTATAAAATTAAAAGTTTAATAGCCTACTTCGATAAAGGGTTTCATAGATGAGATTACGTGGTAAGATATATTTCATTTAAAATAAACTTCTTTCAACACTCAAACTACCTTCTTCTAAAAATTTGGAAAAGTAGTCACCCGCAATATGCACCCTCATGATATATTTTTAGTTTTATTTATATGTAGGTCAACTGCAAGAGATCAAGCGTTTACTGAATACAACGTTGAGTACACTATGTATAAAAAAATCCTAAAATACTACCAATATGCTTGTAATGACAAAACCAAATAATCTGTGATTTGACAAGAGTTCATTTATTATTGATTGATAAATTAAAATAACCATACATAACACAGATTACACGTACGAGGGATATGAATGGATATAATCCACCTCTAATTCATTATAAACCCCCAAATAAATGAAAATTTATTTGTGTTACGAACAAATGCTTTAATAACATTTCTTGTAGCTGTTTTATCAAAAAATATTTACTGAACTGTATTGATTTTCAGCCGAAAATTACTTTACCTCCCCCAAAACGAAAAACATAATATAATTCAAGGTTTCATACTATTTTCCGCTCACCAATGTTAATTAATAATTTAGATTCTTGTTTTCGAGAACAACAACAAGCACAACGTAGATATGTTCAGCAGCATTTAATTTTTCTAATTAAAATCTTGTGTTCAACTGGTAGAGAGAGAGAGAGCGAGAAAAACATTAACTGTAAAGAAGAGGCTTATATAATACTGTCAATTTATGTTAACTCAGACAAAAGTTAAGAAAATTGGATATGGACAAGAAAAATTAATGATAAACCAATAGGATATAGCAAACAAAATATAATTAAATTTTCACATTATTCTGTACCGCGTCTATCCTGATTTCAATTAAAAATCTATTTTGCTATACGAATATAAATTTATTTGGGTTGGGATGTGCCACGCCGCTACAATTTGTTAATATGAACCAAAAATGGAAATACTCTACACGTTTTTCTCCATAACATAATACGCATCAAGGGCGAACATCTTATGTTCCCTATTCGAGAGATTATATGATAAATCAAATTTCATATACAAACGTACATATACAACAAATTTATCGCATTTACTAAATTGAAAAATAACTCAAATAATATTATGTTTAAAATTATCAAAGCCGAATACAGCATGCTAATGAAACATATTTATGTTTTCGTATGATAATCAGTTCAAAACACAACACATAGGAATACATACATATTATACATAGATAAAAAACCGAGGAAATAACAGTGGCAGCACACGAGTTTAAAATTACATATCTAATCCATCACAAACTCATTGAGGAAAATTACCAACAACAACATTATCTACTTAATGAAGATATGTATGTTCACATACATAGTGTAAGACGTGGTGTTTATGAATTCAACTCAAGCTTATAGAAGCACCCCAGCATACAGCTAGTTTGTTAGCTATAACAACATATTTCATTCTTTATTTCATTACTACACACAATATGTGTTTTGTATGTATAAGGCAGACATTAATATGTTTGAAACACGAGATATATACATATGTATTGTCGTTAAATTATTTAGAAAACAATATAATATGCATGTGATAGTACATATCAAAATTTACAGCTGTGGTTGAAATATTAATGAGGGAAATTACTCTAAATAACTAAAAACTACCATTCAATCAGTTTCATAAGACCTTACAAATAACTTTTTCCATAGAACATCAGACATTGGACATCGAAAATTAAAGGACTAATATTGTAAAACCAAATATTAATCCTAAGTTGACGGGAACTAATATGACGCTAGTCTCACAGACACATCATTATTGTAAGACCTCGGAACTCTAGAAATGTTCAAAGTAAAGGAGGTGAAACACCGTTATGGTTTAAACGAAATATTGTAATCCGAACGAGGTAGAATGAGACTCACTTGCTTTCAAAGTTAAAGAGTGAGCTATGGCACCAATCTAATTATAGAATGCCTATGTGATTTTCGATTAACATCAGATATAGTTGAATAAAATGAAAATGAGTAAACCCAGAAGTATATTATCGCTTTAAGTTTTAAAGCTAGGCACAGAACCAAAGGTTCGGGGCGTATTTCAAATGAAGGAAGAACATTATTAAACAAGCAATCAATACAAAAATCTATACAAAGCTCTATAAACGAAAGTAATCAAAAGCCAATTATGTATATTGAACTACTACAGGGACAAAGCGCTTCAAAACTGCATTCCTTTCAATCTTTGTGTTTGTTGTATTTTTGGTTGTACAAGACGAAGGCTTTAGTCATTATACTCAAATTAAGGCTAGCGCTAATAATGTGATGACAAAGAAGTCTAGGTTGTATAAAACCGCACTGACTATTTAGTTTCGGGTAGTTTATAAATATTATTCTCAATTTGTCAAGAGTATAAAAGTGGTTATTATGCTGCTTCTTAAATTTGATTATCATGCTAATTGCATTTTAGTAATGTGTTGTTAATATTCTGCGTTTGGCTACACCTCCTACATAATATGTAATATGATATTCTAGCTATTCATTTTGGTAAAATCTCTCTTCAAAAAAAATTTGGATTGGAGCTTTGCACATCTATAGCTTTTTAGACTAAATCCTGCCAACTCTACGTGCTACTCGCCTAACCTCAATTAATACTTTGGAGAGATCACAAAATTTAAATTATAATTGTATTTTAGTTGTAATTTATAATAAAAACAAATCAGCGTGGGCGAGACATTTATTCAACGAAAACTGCTCATTTAAAATTTAGAAAATTGTTGACATTTTAAGACGGTTTAAGTAGCAGCATAAGAAATAGTTTTATAACAGTTTAGTGGTATTGCGGATTATAGCCGAATTAGTGTGGAACAAAACCGAAAGTCCACGAAAAATCTCGAATATTCAGCGCGGTATATGTAATGTATAAGTACGGATGCAATGAACACAATGATTCAGTCACTTGGGAGATTCGGTACGCGACAGAATAAAAGCGAAAGTGGGTAGCGGGATAATAATATGATGGTGTGATTTAAAAATAAATGTAAATGATAAATGGTGAATTAATATTCCAGTAATGGTCTACGTATTTCGTAAATGCTTGGAAATTATTTAAAGATTATTAGAAGAGAGAATATTCCGGAAGCGGTGTGAATTACGAGAATTGGTGTTGTAACCGTCAAATTCTATATCGGTATTCACAATTAAGTGATACGAACAGGGTTTGACAGGGTAAATTCGTAACAATTGGTGACAGCGGTGGGTTTATGAATATTAAAATACCAATTATAGCAACGTAGTTTACCAACAAGTGGTTGCAAAAATGAATTAATATTGCGACTACGTGCGGCTATAAAGAAGCAATAGTTAGACCAGGAGAATTATGAGTTCGAAGAGGAGAGAAACAACTAGATGATAAACGCGAGATGGTAGACACAGTTCCCAGGGCTGTTTGACAAATGGATCCAAAATTTGATCAACAAAACCAAAAATTGGATAGAAAATTGCATCGACAAAGTAAAGATTCGCACAAACAATACAGATTTAGCGCAAAAAATGGATCAAAAATTAAAGATTTGACGAGAGAGATGAAACAAAAAATTAATGAAATCAAAAGTCAATGAAAACATCGAGAAGAAACTGGATCAAATGGTAGACATAATGTTTAGTACAACAAAATAATGGTGAAGGCGATACGGAGCTGAACGTCGAGCATTTACATAACGGTGGGAAGCAGATGTTGGAAATGTTTTGCAACTGTCGGTAATAAGGTGGAACCGGATCATGATCATGTAGTGAGTGTGCCTTTGGTCGGGAGGAACCATTGGGCTTTGTATAATCGAGTGATGGCAAGGAGACAGCGGAAAAGAAGGATCAGCTGAGTCAGCTCGAAAATGATGAACCATTCAATTGGGATATTGACACAGTTCAAGATAAAAAAACAAACTACTCGGGGTTTTGGATGGTCAACCGGATGCAGAATCGACATCTCATATTAAGCTATTTATTAGTCAGCAAGAACCGGGAGAATTGGTGTCTATAGCGAATAGGGTTCACGGCGAATTACTTGGTGGGAATGATGTCGACGATTTTGGTGTAGGGATTGGTTATGTAACGGAGAACAACAGTAAAAAAGAGCTGTGCAGCAAACATGATGAAAGTGATAATGCTGATGCTGGACATAACTGCAACGAATTCTGGTCGGGACGATACGGAATTTTTGAAGCGGTCATCTTTTGGTGAAGTTCCGTTGGATAGAATATTGAAATGTATCTGGAGGAGATACTGGTTAAGGCGAGTTGAGGTTGCGGGTGGTAGCACAATTGTGATTATTAGGCCCTTGTTGCCTCCCCTCATCGGAAGCGGTGATTGGTAATTCACAATTCACAGGAAGGCTGTCCAGCATGAGCCGTATTTGTTTTGCAACGGCCTATGAATTAAAGAACAATGTGGAACACAACTCCCAAAGTGGTTGCAGAAACTAGTGGAAAGAAAGGGCGAGCTAGAGCCTTATGGATGGTGATTGGCACGAAAGACGGTTTATGGAAGAGATGCGCAAATGGCCAGAAATTATGAGGTGCCTGATTGAACGGACTATACTCTATGTCGCTAAAATTCGAGAGGCTCAGACGAAGGCGGAAAAGGTCGCTTATGAAATGCTGGGCAAAAAAAGAAATCGCAATGGGGCGTTGGTTGTTTGCACGGATGAGAGTATGGATGAAGAGACGTGTGAGCAGGTAGTGCCGAGTATGGAAGAGATGCCTGGCGTACCAGCACTGTTGAAGTGGATTGTCGTCAAGGATTGGGTTAACATAGAGTTGACTATGGAAAGTAGCTGCAAGGTTGAATGGTGTCGAGAGGCAAGGATGAAGGTGAAGTTGAATGGATTTGCTTTACACGATTTAACCTACAGAGGCGGTAGTTTGCTGGCTTAGGTGAACAGGCTTAGGTGGGGGTAATGTTACGATCTCGCCTATTGGTATCATGAGCAAACAATTCAGCGTGGGCAAGACATTTATTCTACAAAAATTACACGCTTAAAATTTAGAAAATTAATAACATTTTTTTGTGAGATTAGTGTCATCGTTTAAGTAGTAGCATTAGAGATAGTTTTATAACAATTTCGTGGTATTGCATAATACAGGTGCAATGAACACAATAAGTCGGTCATTTGGGAGATTCGGTACGCGACAGATTAAAAGCGAAAGTGAGTAAAAGAAAATTGAGAAATAATAAGTGGTGCTAAATGGAAACAGTGGAGATTTACAAATAATTGTAAATGGTAAATATGGAATTAATAAATAATTGTGAAAATTATTTGTTGTTGGGATCAAGTGTTGGTAAAATAAGAGTGGGAAAATTATTGTCGGAACGGGAACATTCCAGTAGTGGCGTAAATATTTGGAAATTATTCAAAGAAAATTTGCGGTATTTTCGCGAATATTCCGGTTGGGCCAGCTGAATATAATTTTAATATGTAAAATAAAATTATTTTTACTGAAGATGATGCTAGAGCATTGAAATCGACATAAAATTGAATTTTACTGTAATTTTCACAATAAGGAATCTAAATCACAAATAAAAACAAATTTTAAAACAATCAAAATTGACAATTTTTTTTAATTTTTCTATTGTTTACAAAATGATAAATAACTTACAATTTGCTTACACTGTTAACGTAAAGACGGACATTTAAACAGCTGTAGCTCTTCCTAACCGTCAGAGCTTTCTAAACGATATTGTAAAATGTTCAATTATTGAAGTTAAATAATTGACCATTTGACAGGAACAAGGGATAGCGACGTCCTTTAGACGCTAATTGCCCACCAAATTCTGTTGACGAGGTTCAATCGATTAAAGGTTAGATAAGAATATTTTAATAGAGAGATCTTTAACAAGATCGGGTTTTGTAAGTGTATGATTATGAATTTAAATTAACTTACTGAAATATTACTATCAAATTTAGAGATATTCTTCAATAATTTCGAACCGAATGTCTAATACGAAATAAATAAACTTCACAATAATTTCTGTATACCGGACTAATTCTAAACTTTAGTTGAAACCCAGAAATAAGCGTGGAATGTATTTTATTTCCGAATGATCATTGAAAACAAAGTAGAAGTAATTAAAATTTAGATTAAAAATGATTTTGTTTCAGCTTCTCACGATTGGGCAAAAAATTAAAATTTATTTAGGTTTAATATTTTAGCAATAAAATTAAAATAATTATTTATACTTTCTGAAACCAAAAATTCTAAAAATGTTGACTATGATATTTGTATGTAAATATTTATGACACATTTTTCGTACTCTCCCAAGTCCCAATATAACGGGTGTTTTTTTAGGAGGTTTGTTTTTCCGATAGATGTCGTTTTATTTTATGACAGTTGTTTTGACAGCTCAAAGTGGCATTTCTACTCAGTATTGTTTGGCAAATCATTATGAATAGGTTAACTCCAGAACAACGTTTTCAAATCGTGGAAATTTACTTTCAAAATCAGTGTTCAATTAAAAATGTTTATAGAGCACTTCGTGAATTTTATGGTGCACATAATCGTCCGTCAGAGACCACCATAAAGAACGTAATTACCAAATTTCGGTCTACATTCACTCTTTTGGATGCCAAGCCACCGACAAGAATGAGAAGAGTTCGTACAGAAGAAAATATTGCTGTCGTTGAGGCCAGTGTCGAAGAAAACGACAATTTATCGATTCGTCGTCGTGCTCAGCAAATTGGACTTTGTCCATCGACTTTATGGAAAATTTTACGTAAAGATTTGGGTTTGGTGCCATACAAAATTCAATTGGTGCAAGAATTAAAGCCACACGACCATCGTTTGCGCCGTGAATTCAGTGATTGGTCGTTAAATCAATTGAACGAAGATCCATTTTTTTACCGTAAAATTCTCTTCAGTGATGAGGCGCATTTTTGGTTAAATGGATACGTCAACAAACAAAATTGTCGCATTTGGAGCAAAGATAATCCACACGCCGTTCTAGAATTACCAATGCATCCTGATAAATGTACTGTTTGGTGCGGTCTATGGGCTGGTGGGATCATCGGTCCATATTTCTTTAAAAATGAGGAAGGACGACGCGTTACCGTGAATGGAAATCGATACAGAACCATGTTAAATGAGTTTTTGTTGTCAAATCTTGAAGATATGGATATGAATGAAATGTGGTTTCAACAAGATGGTGCCACTTGCCATACAGCACGTGAAACAATCGACTTATTGAAAGAAACTTTCAACGACAACATTATTTCGAGAAATGGTCCGGTGAATTGGCCTCCGCGTTCGTGCGATTTGACGCCACTCGATTACTTTTTGTGGGGATACGTGAAGTCATTGGTTTATGTGGATAAACCTCAATCGATTGACGCTTTGGAAACCAATATTCAACGTGACATTGCTGACATACGCCCTCAAATGCTTGAAAAAGTGCTGGAAAATTGGACCTCCAGAATGACATTTGTGAAAAATAGTCGTGGTAGCCATATGCCAGAAATTGTGTTTAAATGTTAAATGCCAAAAAATTATCTACCAAATAAAAAAAAATTTTGGTCATTTCATAATTTTATATGTGTTTTATTCAAAAAAAAAATCGGCAACCTCTTAAAAAAACACCCTTTACTTGTTCCAATTGATTTAAATTTGTACACAAATAAAATGCTGCTCGATCACAGTGCTATTATTCTTGGTTCGCTGATTATTTGAATAAATCTCATGCCAAAAAACAACAATTGTTTAAGATAATCTGTTATTGGTTTATAAATTTTATGATACGATCAATTTGTACAAAATAGTCAGAAATAATAATTGAATATTGTTTTTCAGATCGTATTGAAATGATAAATTAATTTTTTGGTATTTTTAAATAGCTTCTGACAATTTTTTATTGTATACGAAGGATTGGATTATGAGTGTTATTAATCTTAGTTAAACAACAAAAAACTACTTACCAAGTAAGTACGCAAACTTTAAAAGTTTAGATAATATCATTACTGTGTACTGGTGTGTGGTCAATTCAAGAGATGATGATTGATTTATTTGGCAATTAATTTTTGTTTGTTGTGTACGTTACCCAATTTTAGCACGAAATTAAACTTTTTCAGTTTCTTTGTCGTAAAATCTAACAGTGTACGCTTTTAAACGAAACACGTAATATTTCATGTTGAATACAAATTGAAAATGTTAATTATTTATCAAAATTAGCCGCGTATTCAAAATAACTGCTTGAGCTAATTTCTTAATGTTTGTATTAATTTACATAATAAAATTTAGGCGAACTCCAATTTAGATATAATTTCAAAATGCAAATAAATATAATTTTGTATTGCATACGCTAATTGCAAATATATTTTGAGCTATTAAATATTTCTCGAGTTTTATTTTTATATTAAGTATAATAAATCAATCTTAAATTTAAGATTCAACGATTCACCTCCTCTCCTTTAGCAGAGAGAAGAATTTAAAAAAAATGTATTTCAAAATTAGTTAAATTTCATTTTATTTTTTTACATGTTAGGGTTAATAGTAATTTCTGTAAAGCAAACAACGTTAAATCTTAAAACGGTTCAACTAGGTCAGTAAAATTTATCTTTCATAGTTTTAAAAAAATGGCTGTTTCGAATAAATTCTCTGAGGTTTGAATTTTAGATTAATATTAAATGTTTTTGATATAAGAATTTGGGAAAAATTACGGGAGCGTTGCTCTTAGATTTCGGTGTAAATTCTGATTGTTCTGAGGCAAGATTGGTTTTGGAAATAAGTTATAAGAATATGCCCGTCGTAACATCAAAGATTGATGCATTTTATGAACTAAACGATTACTAAAATGTATAATTCTAGTAATTTTGGTTTTAGGAAACAGAAAAAATAGTTTTATATTCTACAAATGTTCGGCAGTTAAAGGACTTTTTAAGGAGGACTCGCGCACATTCTCTGTATATAAACATTGGAATGTATACATATGTACGAGGGCGTAGTGAGAAGTCTGATAAATTTGCAACAAAGGGCACCACAATCGCAAATCCCAGACAGCATGTGTCAATACCATCTGTCACTAGACCAAATTAAAATTTTCAGACAGATCTGTGATTTGGTCGATTTTGACAGCCATTGAAAACAGACAACCCATACTTTTTTGCAAACATAGAAAAAAGTGAATTTCGTGTGTTAATTAAACATTTTTTTGCGTGGAAAAACCAAAACAAAGCTTGATAAATATTATGGGGACTCTTCACCATCGATTAAAATAATTCACAAGTGGTTTACTGATTTTCGTTGTGGTCGTACAAGATACGGTATTGCAAGACCGCAGAGTGAGAGTGCGCGAGATAGCAGAGATACGAGTAGTAGGCATCTCAGATGAACGTGTGCGTAATATATTACACAAACATTTGAATATGAAACGGCTATCCGCAAATTGTCTGCCGCGTTTGCTTACAATCGACCAAAAACGCACACGTGTGACAACTTCAGAAACAGGTTTGACGATGTTCAAGCGAAATAAAAAAGAGTTTTTGCGTCGTTTCATAACTGTAGATGAAACATGGATAGATCACTATACACCGGAGACCAAAGAACAGTCTAAACAGTGGATTTCTACTGCGAATCCGCGCCGAAGAACGCTATGGTGGTTTTATCGGCCAACAAAGTCATGGTCACAGTTCTTTCGCCAGAAAGTCAATGGCGAATATTACTGCAACTTATTGGACAGTTTCAACGACGTTTTGAAAGAAAAACGACCGCATTTGGCGAAGAAAAAAGTTCTCTTCCATCAAGATTATGCAGACTTAGCCCCCTGCGACTATATCCTGTTTCCAAACTTGAAGAAATGGCTCAGCGGAAAGAGATTCGACTTTAATGACGAGATCATCGATGCAACAAACGCCTATTTTGAAGGGTTGGAGAAATCGTATTATTCGGAAGGGATCGAAAAATTGGGAAAACGTTGGCTTAAGTGTATCGAGCTAAAAGGCGACTACGTAATTTTTTTTTGGCCGAAAATATTATTCCTTGTTTCATTTTTACCAGACTTTTCACTCCGCCCTCGCACAATTTCTTATTTAAATTTAAGCCACATTTAAGCGAGTAACTGAATTTTATAATACTCTACGTACTACTCATATAATTTTTGAGCTTAGGAACAGTTGTAATATTGTATTATTTTACAAATAAATTTGAGCCAGGTATATTAAAATTTCTTAAAAGATTCACCAAATTGTCATGCATCTTAATTTAAAGATTTAACAATGAAAAAAAATGAATCTTTCGTTTCTATAATAAAAATAATCTTGTGTTCCTTTATTCGGATTTAATGCGCTAAAATTAGTGATCTTTGTTAAATTTATCTGAGAAGGTACAATAAGTCATGATATGAGGCCCGATGGACGCCATACTATCGCTGCTTCATTTGTCATTCCATGAAAATTCTTAAAGGATTCTGTGCCAATCATACTCATTTCAACTTACAAATTTTGCTAAAATAAACTAATACTACGCACTCGCAAAACATCCATTACAAAAACTGAAATATTTTCTTATATTTATGCTTATAGCTAGATTATAATTAATTATTGAGTGATCGAACGAACGCAACCATAAAAGTGGTTTTAACTGGTGTTACCGGTTCGATTCCCATAAAATTCGAGATTTTAAAAATTACATGAATTGCGCCAATAAACAACTTCTATTCAATTTTGGGTTTGCTGACTGATTAGACTTTGACAGAGGCATATACAAATAAACATATCGTGTTCGAAAAATTTATAAAAATTAATCTTCGTTGAATTTTGGCAAAAAGAACAATTATCATCAAACATGGCCATTCGCCATTTTAGATTAATCTTACCAGTGCGTACGTACATGACATCGGAAATAAAAAGCATCACACTCGCTCCCGCACACAAAACCAATCAAATTTCGATTTATGCCCTGCCTACTAGTTCCGCATTCGAGTTGAAATAGTTTTAACTTTGTTGTTGTTTTAATAGATTCTGTGCGATACCATGGTATTTTTTCCTAACCAACTCCCGATGTCATGTACGCAGCCTTCCAGTATTGGATAATTACTTTTTCTGCCTCGGGCGATAAGAAAAATGAAATCTCAACAAGAATCTCGAGGCCGAAAATTTTTTTGATGTGCTTTATTTACTTAGGAAGTCATTTCGGTTTGACTTACAAAATCTAACCGCAGGAAGGTAATAAATACTTAATCAAATTTTACATACCTTTCGAGACGCAGTACCTTTCGCACCAACATACATCAATAACAGTATATACAGGATTGCAAAAATCAAGATTTTGTAGGTGTTTTCATAAAGGTTTAAAATTTAGCATTCTACAATCCACGGAAGCAATGTTCAGCCAAAACATAAGTAAATAGTTCAATTTAACTTCCGCAATTTAACATAAAAACTAATATTAAACACAAGATAAACAGAGATGTTTTGGCAAGGAAAACAAATATGTTCATCTAACATTATGGTGAACAAACAAAAATCTAGACAGGAAATTAGAAAGCGATTGTCCAAAAACAAAAAACTAAAATTTAAGTAGCAACAAACCATGTTCAGAATTAAAATTACATCATTTGTCACTGATATTGATAACCCCAATATTGAATTTATTTTCTGTACAGTTTCATAAAGTCAATGTGACCCGACCCGCCTTCCTTCCGACACTCATTCCCATATATTTCAAACGATTCATTGATTTAGTATTGTCATGACAAATTATTTACAAATAATTTATTATTGAAATTATTATTTATTGAATCATTCCAATAAATAAATAAAATAGAATGAGATTCAAATATAATGTACGAGTAAAAATTCTTGTAGACAAACAATATGTTGGCGGATGATCATAATTATTTCAAACAATTTTTTCCGTTTTTGTTGGTTAAATTGGAATTGAAATTGAAGGGCGTATTTGTATATCTTTATATAGTTATGCTCTTGATGTACTATGTTTGTGTTTTATTTATTTTCATTCAAAAAGAACAATCAGTCGGTTTGTGCGTTTTTTGGGGTAATTTAAATAAATTAATTATTAACAAATTTAAAAAATCTAACTATAAACATCAAGTAATATTTATTTGATGCTATATTCTACACAGTTTGTGTAATAATTTATTTATGATCCAAGCAATTAAATTTAACTCGTAAAGACATTAACAATTTTCAAAAAAAAAATTCAATAATCAATCATAATATATACACATCGAAATCGATATGACATTTTAGTTAATCAATATTTCATAATTAGATTTTTTATGTACATAATCAAATGATTATTATTTTATTTGACAAACGAAATAATAAAACGCAATTCGGGTAAAAACTAACTTTTGTAAACTAAATATTTTTGCTTGATGGTATTATGTTCAAGTATTTTAACATTGCGCTATTTACTATTTTACTTTTAAATTTATTGAATGTCTAGCTATTTGAATATTTCGCAAAAAATTAAATAAAATGAAAACAAGTTAATTAATGACCTATATTTCCGCTATGTGATGGGTTATTTAGTCAAATAAACACAAATTTAACAGAATGTGCGCCATATGTTAAGAAAGTGTTCGAGGTTAATAAACCACAAAATCCATTTGGTGTACATGAATTAATGAAAGTTAAGGGCAATATTCTTGGTGACTCCTGTCCTCTGTATTGTATGAGAATAGTACGTCTTACGAATAAATTAATAATTCCTGACTGTTTGATACCAAAAATCGATTATGGAAAAAATTTATAACACTAATATTATTGTGATACAGAGCGGTATTGACAGTGGTATACAAAATTGTGCTATAAAAAATATATTGTAATGTAGCATTAAGCTTGTAGTAAAAAATTACTAAAATAAGATCGCTATATGCTATAGGTTCTCTAGTATCTTCGCTTTCGAATGCAATCTCCACAACCAATGAAAATGTCTGGCCTGTCATTACCAATTAGAATGTTCAGAACAAACCTTTTTAGTGCTCTGCTTTGAAAAGGTTAAGGAAAACTTCCAGGAAATCAAAAAATATAGCAAAAACAATGAACCTTCAGGTCGACTGGGACAAAAGGTTTACAAGAAAAGCTTAAGATCTGCTCAAAGATCGTCTTGGATTAATAAATTCTGTGAGAAAATCAGCAATATCTCGGCTGTCACTAGGCTCAATAAAATTCTGGCTCAGAATGGTAATTGCCGACATGCTAATGGTGCGTTTACTTGTTAACTTCAAAGCTCGAAAAGTTGATTACGTGCGATACTGTACATTGTTCCTGCTTTGTAGCAGCTTGGTTACACCCCTTGCAAGCCTGCGTAGCATTCGGCTTTACTTCGAGCTCTTGGAGCAGCAGTCGCATTTATGTTAAAAGCCGGTAAGTCTCTTAATTGGTGGTATTCTGAGGGCACTGCTTTTATAATTTCCCTCGAAATATATTTGGAGACCTGTCCATTGCATTTGTTTACTACTGAGACAAGTTGAAGTTACATTTTTTACGATAAATAAATGATACAACAATTCTATTTTTGTAAGAAATAATTTTTTTAATATCTATATTTTTATAATAAATTAAGAAAATAAATTAATTTGGTAAAAAATTCAATATTTTACACTGTAGGTTACAATGTTGTTGTGTACTTACGTATAACAACAAAAATTTACTTTTTCACAAATTTCCTTGAAATAATTGTCTTAGATCAAAAGTGTATCAATAAAAATTATTTAGTAAACTATATACGAGTATTATTTATACTAAATTCGTTCGAACTGTCAGATCAAAAAGATTTGATCGGATTCAGCTGTCAGATCAACATTTTTGACATTACAAATTTTTTTCACACAAAAATCTTGATCTAACAAATCGGCTAGATCAATTTTAAAAAATCTTGATTTTTTGTTAGATTTTTACGCATACATAGATACAAAAGTAAACGTCAAAACATAACATCAAAACAAAGACCCCGCGCCATTTGTACAATTCAGTTTTAAATTAATAAATTTTAAATTAATTTTAATAAATTTATTAAAATTGTATGGATAATTTGTAATTTTGTGCGACGTATTTTCAAAATATCTTGTGTGTTTTTGCTTTTAATAGATTTATTAAAATTTTAAGGATAATTTGTAATTTTGTTTGTGCGACGTATTTTCGAAATATCTTGTGTACTAAAATGTCGTGTTTTTGTGCGAAATTATATAATTTCTTATGCTTTTAATTGAAAATTATTGATAAATAAATTAATTAAATTGAGAAATGGGAGACACTATATTGAACATTTTAATTCTTTGCTCTATAATTTTTTATTATACCGATGCTAACAAGCTGAAATGATAAACCCGCCATTTATAATAAACAATTTTTTGTCTTTCTTTTCACAAATATTACTACAGAAGTCGATCAAATTTCTTTCATATTCGTTTACATAAAATCCGGTCAAATTGTTGTTGTAAAAGCAAACGAATTTGGTATTAGTAAACTACGAAACAGAGGGAAAATATTCATCGCAAAATGCGTGGGTTATGCAATTTAAATGGGATATAAGGTGCACTTACACAACAATTTTTTTTTTATTTGTAACGAATGTTATCATACCAATAGTCAGTAAGATAGAAAACGATAACATTTACGCTAAATTCAGATGGGATATTGTAGTATTTGACCCATTTAAATTGCATAACCCATGCATTTTTTGATGAAATTTTTTCCTTTGTTTCATTACTCTTGCTCACATTAGATACTCTTTGGTTATGCCCTTGCTGAAACTTGTATAACGGAAAGAGCAAAACTATAACGACCTTTCAGTGAAAATTTATAGTTAGTTAAGTTATATATATAGGAAATGCCAACCCTTATGGGTAAAGCTTGCTGGGAATGATTGACTAAATAAATTTTGGTCTGGTCGTACAGTGCGAGTAAGACTTAAATTATCCTCGCCTTCAAATTGTCTAAGCGTTTGCAAAATAAGACAAAGGAAATTCATCTTTAACTCATTTTAACTGCGTATAAATTATTTGTAGGTGCTTCACGAAATAAACCAAACAAGACAATATGTAACGAGCGTAAAAAGCGATATAGTGTCGATGATGTTGATCTGACAAGTGTTTGGGTAACGTAAAAGTAAATTAAGAACGGATTTAACGTACTTTGAAGGTCAATATATAATACCCCCTTTTTCATTCACGCACTCACCACTCATTCACCTACTCACATAATTATAGTATACTACCAGACATGGACAGTGGGTCGACGCTGAATTCTGTACTTCAACAGAAGGTCTTAGTTGTGTTTATTAACATCACCGATCGTAATCGACGATAAAAAATTCCCTTTTGCATCCAAGCCTCTAGTGGGATTCGAACCAAGTACCTCCAGGTCCAAGTGCCGAAGCGTTAACCACTGCACTATTTGCCTAGTGACAAGTTAAGTTTCGGAATAAAGAGTTTAGATTTTTGTATGAAAATTTGTTCCTTGCGAGACCAAACAACATCGAAAGTTTTAGTACTGGCAAAACTAACCAGATGGTCATATTAGTAACATATAAATATTACCATGCATAAGGTATTACATCTATAGTTGTTGAGTGAAACTAGCCCTTTACTACATTAATTTTGCCTAATCTTGGTAAATTGTTTACTGGGAGCTCAAATGTTTCTATTATCATAACGGGAAAGATTCTCTTCACCAACCCTCAGAGAAAAACTTGGGTCAAAAGAAACAAAAATCTGAGTCTATTTTGCCAAGATCTTGGTGTTTTTCGATCATCCAAATCTTTTAGTTAAAAAAACAAACAAGATCTTGGTTGAATAAACTTTTAATTTTAAATAACCAAGTCGTGGTTATTTAATTTTTAACTTAGTTAATATAGCCAAAACATATGGTTATTTTATTGGATAGAAGTTGAAAAAAATTGGTAACAGTGCCCAGCTATTTTTTAAAATTAACCAAGGGAAAAATTATTTTACTAATGACTTGTTAATTCTACCAAATTTTCTTAGAAAATGTAACAAAAAATGACAATTAATTTATTTAAGATTTTCTCGCCTTTTCGGACAAAATATTATTTTTAAAATGGCCATACACATACAATGTTTACGAATTTTCTAGTTATAGAAAAACAAAGAGGCCCTTTACTCACAATATATCTACCACAAAATGTAGAAAATTTTCCTTTCATTTCTCTCCATCCTAATGAAATTTGCATTGAAAAAAATGATTAACCTTTTCGATATCGGAATCGATCCTCTTATTTAATGGAAATACATTATGGTTTAAAAATGGTTCATCATGATACGAATATAACTAGAGCTAGGAATGTTCTAGGAATAGAACATATTTTTGGTATTTGTTCCCGCAGTCAAACTGCGGTATTCACGATAAATCCTTCTCATACAGGTGACCTGATATATTTTAAAAATAGCCTTCTGGCTAATTCCACTAATTCGTTCAATTCAAATCAATGGTTTCTTTCATATTGATATGAATATTGGTTATGAATTTATGTAAAATAATCTTTGAGTTTAGAAAAATCGTGACACATAAAATGAGGTATATTTATGATTAGGGGTGAGGTGTACTTATAAAATGAGGTGTACTTATGATGAGGTATACTTATGATACTTACACATTAGGGGGCATTTATAACTTCCTTTTGGCGCCCTAAAAAACCTAGGCTTATGAACATAAGCGGTTTTTATATAGTTTGTGGTTAACATATTGGAAATGTAAAATATCAAAAATTACATATTTTAAATTTTCATTCATACAAATTAAATAAAAAACATTTTCATTTTATTGATCTACTCGGCAGAAAAAAGATTCATGTCCGTGAAATATTTTATTTGACAATATGTGACGAACTTTAACCGCTAAGGTTTAAAGAAACCATCATTGTTTTTAATATTCTAAACAATTAAATTTCAATTTTAGGGTAATAACATCAGCTATAAAAATGTATAGAATGCTAGTAAAATAAAAATTTAATTAAAACTCTAAAGATTTTCTAATTTTTATTTCGTTTACATTTTTAATTTAGAAACTAATAAAATTCTATCAATTTATTATTAAGTATTTATTTATTTCAATTTAACATGATGTGAGTAAAAAATCAATAAAAGAAGCAATTTTTAGAAAATTCAGACTAATGTTTTTTGGCGAATAATACTCGTAGCGTACGCCCAGACCTAACCTATTCGGTTTGAATGATGATTGCGCCTAATTGATTGCGCTTTCCAAAGCAATCCTGTTTCGCTTGATATAATCTAAGCGTAACTGCTGAATATACGACAAGCTTATAAATACAATAATGATAATTATAAATATCATATACTGACGACGACGATAGTTTTTAAAATAAATAAATAAAAAATCGTTTCTGTTATTACTTTCGTTATCTGTTTGATATGCTAATTTTCTTGTTTATGTAATAATTTAGAATTTACATTCGTAGAGTGAGTAAATGGAGATTTCTTTTTTATAGACAGCACTAGATGAATATAACATAAAAGTACGAACCATATAGAATATTTTTGATCGATAAATGGAACCAAGTACAACATCAAAGAGAACATTTTGGTGTTTTTCTTTTTTTGGATATGTAGGTCAAAATAATTTGGAAAATATTGGTCAGATCAATTTTAATTTAGCGTATATTATGTGCTTTAGTTTATTTCGTGAATTATTTAATAGAATTTTTATGTTTTTATCATCCATCACGTTATTCTCGCTTTGTTTTTGTGGAAATTTGCGATCCAATGTCCAAGTTTTATTGTCTTATGAAATTAGATAAGAAACGTGGTGAACAAACAATAACATTAACTCCGGTAATCCGATAATATAAATTTTTTTATAAGATAATTTATATATTAGGATATCGTCATGTTCGTGCGAAACAAGATATTTACCAATCGTTATTATCGCGATAATTTTTTTTTGCGGAGATGCAAATATGGCTGGTACTTGGAGGATTAATTGATTGGTTTCCCAAAAATGCAAGATCAATATATGGGAGCAAAATTCAGTTTATTTTACCACCATTTTAGCAAACTACAGCATTACTAACACGGCAACAAGAACCACCCATTTCCAATATGAAAATATTTTCCCGGAAAGCTATGTTGTACTTAACATAAAAAACTAATGCACACACAGATTTATGTGATGCAAGTAAGCCGGTAACATTTATACCAATTATATATAGTGCTATACAACAAAATGGAAATTAATCTAATTAAATTAAGTATAGAAGAAATTTACCTATTGGTATTTGATATTTGCCACTCAAATATTAATTAGAAAGCAAATTGTACGTATAAATCAATTTCACTCTCGTTATATACAAACAAAAAAAATGTTGCCAATGACTACAGTAGTTTAAAAGAATTATAATTACACTACATTTATAAATTCCAAAACTAAATTTAAATTTCACAATATTATTTTGAAGTATGTAATTAAAAATAAATAATTTGTATGCTTTTAGAGCGCAGTATGTTTAATAATGTAACATATAAAGTAATTAAATAAAGTGTAGTATGATCGGACGAGGATTTAAGAATTATATGTCCAAATATCAAGCACAGCAAATTTGTAACTTTTATCGTTTACTGTTTTACTTTCATGAGACTGTTTAAAAAGATGTCATGAAAAATTTCACTTTTATAAATTTACGTTGTAACCACCAGGACAAATTAGAAGTGATCCAGTTTTCAAGATTAAATGAATGACAAACTTATTAAAAATTCATGACTGCGACTAATACCATTCAATAAATATCTACAATGGACAAAATTAAAAACAATAATAGAAAAATATTAGAAATAACATAGAATATATTATAGATGTTTTACGATATCAATAGCTACCAGTAAAAAATAGGAAATTCAATTTTGGGATTGGTATAAGTATATTGCAGTTACAATTTAAAACTTCAGCTGATGAATTTGTAAATATTAACAATTTTTTTCTGAATACTACCAACATTGAGTAAATATATTAACGCGAATATATTTAAGGTTATACGTGTTAATTGAATAATTCTGACGTATTCGATTTATAAACAAAGTGGAACATTAATTGCAGATATATTTTATTATTTTGTATGAATTATTCTATTTGTAAAGTAGTTACAATTACTTAACATGTCAACTAAAAGTCACATGAACGTAAATAAAATTATGTGCTAAATTAAGTCCAATCACATTTAATCGAGCTTGTGACGGTTTAGTTAATCGAAATTTCATGAACTTTATAGTTATATCTGCACTATAAATCCAACTTAAATTAGGCCACTTTTTAAACTAACTATTTACTATTCATTTAATTTAAAATGTATTCTAATTTAAAATATTGTTACGAATTTCGGGCATTTGATACGGATGCGTACTTGTTTTGCAAATAATACACTCTTAATTTCTACAGCAATTCACTTCTTTCACTCGTTTATTGCTCACTAATTCACTTTTACTGTTCACTACTTTTCGCAGTGTTAACTTTCAATTTTTAACTCGCACTGTTCACTGGCTAAATTGCAAGTGTGTTTGCGTCCCAAATTGCTCGCGCTTATATATTGGGGTAAAAATAAGGTTTGAAGGATTTACGAAAGATGGCATAACTAGTATTAAATCGCATCGGGCCATCTTGTAACTAATTCATGTTAAAGCGTCATCATTTCTCTCTAAAGATCAGTATGTGTCATTTCGCTGAGGCGTAAACAACATATTTTTTTGTGCTCTAACCATGTCAACCTTTGTGTCAACCTATCAAAATTTGGGGGAAGCGCTGCATTTTTCTTTAAATTTGAAGAAAACTGCAGCTGATGGACATTGATTGCTTTGTGAAACATATGGAGAAGATGCTTCATCAATAAAAACCAGAGGCCAGTAAAAGCCTACCTGAAAGATGGGAAAAGGCCGCTGCTAACGAGAGACAATATAATTTAAATAAAATACATTGTACCAATTTTCCTGAGTAAAGGCTTTTCTAAGTTATAAAAAAACCTCAAAACTAGGTAGAATATGTTAATAAATAGTAACTTATAAATTGGATTGCAATTGCATTCAAATTGCATTTGCAACTGCAAAACACAAAAATTCAATCTCTTTTAAATACATTCCCAGAATATGTCACAAAAACGCAAAGTTGAGATTAGTTATCATAGTTTGAATTAAAATGTAGCAATAACAACAAAACAAAAAAAAACGTTAGCCGAGTAATCTGTTTTTAAAAACAAACTAATTTAGTCTGCAATTGTTTTTGAAACAGTTAATTTAGGATAACCCGTTTGGGTATAACAACAAACCTATACCTTACAAACATTAGTGGTTGTTAACTTTATATTATAATTATTTTAATATTTTAATAATTATTATTTTAATGTTTATATGTTTATGGTTAATTGTTTTGTGTAAATATTTCCATTTATCAAAATCTACTTAAGTATAAGTCCTGCACTAACTCTCATTGACAGATACTTATATAGAAATAACTACTAAAGATTGTGTAGGTTACACTAACAATACAATGTAAATTTGATTTTTTTTTATTTTTTGTTTGTTTCTGCATCAACACATTTATGCTTAGTTATTAAAAAAAAATTACTATAGAAAAAAATTACCAATACATCTTTTGTTAGTTATTGGTTATTTCATATGTGTGGAGTTGGCAGGACTTGTATTCAAGTACATTTTGCCATTTATCATTTATATTTATGTGTAAATTATGTATTTTCGATCAATTATATTGGGTGAACAAATGCGAAGACTTGTCAAAGTGATTTTTTTCTGACTATTTTTTACACATATATAGAAATTTATCGATGAGTCCGGACTACATTGATAGGTGTTATTATTATTTATTATGTTTATTTAATTAGTTTATAATTTATTTAATTAAATTAGTTTTCTCTCTAATTATTAATAATGCACGGTGAAAACTTGTACTTAATTTTCAATTTCACTTCAATTTCATTTCAACTTCATATGTGTTACGGCATGGCAAAGGGACAATGGAGGAATATAATTCCTTGGCCGATTATTTTCAAATTTATTTTGAAGAAAAATCCAGAACTTCATCCGGGATTTATTTTGGAATCTCGATTCAGCTCAACATATAAGATTCGAACATAATTAGCTAAGAAAAAGCTTCTAAATCCCCACTCAATTCTGATTACTTGATTTGACAATAATATTTTTTTGGGATATGGCCAAGTTCCATTCAGAATGGTCGAATTGTAGAACTTCATCAAAAATACATGTTAAAATCCCAATACAAGCAGATCTTTTTATTAGAATTCTAGCCCAGCTCTGCAAACTAAATTGGAAAATTATCGATTAGGAAACGGCCTAGTTCCATTAATTATAATCGAATCCTAAAATTTCGTCAAATTTGGCTTTGCACACCGAATTTAACCGTCATTTGTTGAGAGATAGCCTTGTCCAATTGAGCATTATGTTAGAGTGCCAATCCAATTCTGCATACCATATTTGACAGTAATTGGTCGAGGAGTGGTAAAGCTCCAATGAGCATGGCATAATATGTCCTGTGCAGTATAATTATACTTGGTAATTAAACGAATATTCTTTGGTGATCAAAATTAATAAAACATTTGAAATTTTTGCGAAATAAGCTAAATTTATTTGAAATATCTAATCCGGTAGTTAATCTGACTTTGATAGTTTTCCGGGAACTATTGCCTTTGGGATGCCTCACATATTTTTTGAAATGTTTTGAAAGATACTTCATGGTTGCCAATTCAAGGGTTAAATACTCGTACTAACGGATTTTAGAGTAATTTAAATAACTATGATTAAATTAATAAATGTTTATATTATTTAGGAAGCCGGAAAATATTAATTTAGAATTAAATTTCAGAAAATCTACAGATGCTTGTGAAAAAATATTTTTATGAAATATTAATTGTCGATGGGGTAGATTTGAATTGTGTTGTCATTGTGTTACTAATTATCGACTTTATCTAGGTGTCTGTAACTGAGCCGATTCAATTTTGTTTAGGACGCCGGAAAGTATTAATTTAGAATTAAATTTCAGGAAATTTCCAGACGTACGTGATTTAGAGAAGCAATTGTTGAAGACCAATACCATCGTTATCCATTAAACCTATTAAGCCTTTATCCTTCCTCTAGTAGATTAGAATTGTGTTGTGCGGTACGATCGCTAGATGTCTGAAACCGTTCCAAAAAAAAATAGGCCTGGCGTTATCCGGGACACATGCAATTTTTTAGCGTTAACTAAACATACCGCCTGTATCATTAACAAACTTGATTTTAGAATCTACAGTTGTAATATTCAGTTTAGATTCAAATAAAAAACTGTCCTTATATGTTTTAATCTCTTTAAAATCTACAATTCTGTTCTTCTTATTTTCCTCTTCCTTTATGAAGTCCATTCTGCCAGAAACATTTTTTTCTGTGTTTAATTCTGGTTTTCAAATACCAAAAGTCTTTACGAAGTACTGGGTTTACCTGTCCCCCATCAGCCCTAAATAATATGAACATTTCGAGTTGTTAGTAGTCATAATGCGCGATCTTTAACTATTATATATTGGATTTTAATGTTTGTTTTTCCCGAGACCTGCTCAATCTTGTACTAGTAAAGTGTACAACCATGAAAGCATAAAAATTTTAGTATGGAGGTTAACCCTAAAAAATTTGTCCCAAAATGGCCTAGAAGAGAACCTCATTTTTATCATCAACGGGCAGTTCTCATGCATTTATAGTAATTTGGTTCGAAGCGACTCGGCAGTAAGCTTAACTACGAGTTCTTACTATTCAGTAAGTTTTGACCCATGTTGAATAGGACAGAAATGATAAAAGTATTTTATCATACTGATCCCAATGGAGTTAAATTTGATAAAATAGTTTACAAACGTGACTTTTTATAAAATAAGCTTATTTACTATCAAAGATCTGTTATATTACCATATTACCTGTTTTATTACCTATTTATTTATGAGTGCATCTCGATCAAGTAAACGTGTATCATTTAAAATAATATTTAAAATATAAAAATATGCTAGGTCATAAATTCAGATGAACTTAAACTCAGTATGTATTTTAATACAGTTGCTTATTTTAACACGACGTTCTCAGTTGAAATAAAAGTTTCCATTGAAGGAAATATGTTCTATTAGTTTATTGTTTTTTTATCATCTGGCCGAGGACTCTCCTAGGTTTGAATAGCCATTTTTATTTTTGAATTAACAACACGGTCTAAAAAATTACAATAATTTTACATAGAGAAACAAAATTAAAACATGACAATACTTTGATAAAAACCCGTTAAGTATTTCCTCAGACTAGTCCGTGCAAAAAATGCAGACCAACTGGCAAACGCATCATTTTATAAATATAGACAGAACAAACGAAATATTTGCTGTACTTTGTTCTGTGGCTTTTATAGACTTATAACGGGTGTTTTTTTAGGAGGTTTGTTTTTCCGATAGATGTCGTTTTATTTTATGACAGTTGTTTTGACAGCTCAAAGTGGCATTTCTACTCAGTATTGTTTGGCAAATCATTATGAATAGGTTAACTCCAGAACAACGTTTTCAAATCGTGGAAATTTATTTTCAAAATCAGTGTTCAATTAAAAATGTTTATAGAGCACTTCGTGAATTTTATGGTGCACATAATCGTCCGTCAGAGACCACCATAAAGAACGTAATTACCAAATTTCGGTCTACATTCACTCTTTTGGATGCCAAGCCACCGACAAGAATGAGAAGAGTTCGTACAGAAGAAAATATTGCTGTCGTTGAGGCCAGTGTCGAAGAAAACGACAATTTATCGATTCGTCGTCGTGCTCAGCAAATTGGACTTTGTCCATCGACTTTATGGAAAATTTTACGTAAAGATTTGGGTTTGGTGCCATACAAAATTCAATTGGTGCAAGAATTAAAGCCACACGACCATCGTTTGCGCCGTGAATTCAGTGATTGGTCGTTAAATCAATTGAACGAAGATCCATTTTTTTACCGTAAAATTCTCTTCAGTGATGAGGCGCATTTTTGGTTAAATGGATACGTCAACAAACAAAATTGTCGCATTTGGAGCAAAGATAATCCACACGCCGTTCTAGAATTACCAATGCATCCTGATAAATGTACTGTTTGGTGCGGTCTATGGGCTGGTGGGATCATCGGTCCATATTTCTTTAAAAATGAGGAAGGACGACGCGTTACCGTGAATGGAAATCGATACAGAACCATGTTAAATGAGTTTTTGTTGTCAAATCTTGAAGATATGGATATGAATGAAATGTGGTTTCAACAAGATGGTGCCACTTGCCATACAGCACGTGAAACAATCGACTTATTGAAAGAAACTTTCAACGACAACATTATTTCGAGAAATGGTCCGGTGAATTGGCCTCCGCGTTCGTGCGATTTGACGCCACTCGATTACTTTTTGTGGGGATACGTGAAGTCATTGGTTTATGTGGATAAACCTCAATCGATTGACGCTTTGGAAACCAATATTCAACGTGTCATTGCTGACATACGCCCTCAAATGCTTGAAAAAGTGCTGGAAAATTGGACCTCCAGAATGACATTTGTGAAAAATAGTCGTGGTAGCCATATGCCAGAAATTGTGTTTAAATGTTAAATGCCAAAAAATTATCTACCAAATAAAAAAAAATTTTGGTCATTTCATAATTTTATATGTGTTTTATTCAAAAAAAAAATCGGCAACCTCTTAAAAAAACACCCTTTACATTGTTTTATTTAAAAATTAATACATGCCAATATTCCGGTTGCTCAAAACGATTGCTCAAGGTTTAATACTTACTAAAAAGAACTCATCTTATATGTAAATATTGTTGCTTTTTCTAAAACGTATACGTTTTAAGATTTGAAAATGGTTAGATCAACCAAAATATTGGCATGTGTCATAATTTGTTTAAAAGTTACGAGACTTATTTAAAAAAACAACAATTTTACCTAAATTATTATTTTATTATAAATCGTGGAGAATATGTAATACATGACATGGTGTAACATTTGATCCTCTATAGCTTAGCCATCAGGAAAAAAGTTGCGAATATTTGTCGGTTTAATTAAAGCAAAATTCAAATCTGTAATGCCTAAAATAATTTTAGACCAATGCCAATTAAAATGATGGAAATTTGATCAAAGTTGATTTAGTATCCCTTGAGATTAGAGAAATTACATTTAACTTTTAATTTATATATAGGAATCTCACTCCCAAAAATTGCAAACAACATCTTATAATTTTTCCCATTAGTTTACGTTTTGTTAATTTACTGTGCCCATAATGATTTTCCCATAATGATTGATTTAATGTTTATGATTTTCATAAAAATGTTTTACGTAAAATTGAAAAAATTCAAATAATAACTTTTACTTATTCTCCGAAGCGTTTACCCTCTCAATCTACAGATTATTATATCAACATGGTTTATAATAGCATCGTCTATTCGTGACCTCGGATTATCTGTGGTAGCGGTTATATATCATTAACAGAGCGCTTGGCTTCGTTAAGCGATGGTCTAAGGAATTCCTTTGCCCAACTAGTACGATGGCGCTCTGCATTACGTTAGTTCGACCTTTGCTCGAGCATGACAGTCAGATATGGTATCCATACCACAATATCCACATATATCTTATTGAAGCAGTGCAACGTAGATTCCTTCATTTTGCTCCCCGTGCACTACCGTGAGTTAGTAATTTTAGGTTGCCTCCCTACCTCGAACGTTTGAATCTGGTCAATGTTCATGCTCTCAGTAAGCGGCGCATTGTTACAGCTATTATCTTTATGTATTAAATGCTGTTTAGCAGTATCATGGCCCAAGTCTTACTCAAACAAATAAATTTGAATTTAAACATTCGTGCATTAAGAATTGTTCCTGCATTTAGAATTGTACATCACTGAAATTTTTACGGCCAGAACGAGCCCAGTACTAGAATGTTGCGTAAAGTAGACACGATCTATGAAATTTTCAACTAGAATATTGGCAAATTTACTCTACAGAGGCTCCTTTAATCAATTTTTTACTAATAAAATTTCTATTTTTCTGTTTTTTTATTCTTTACAATTACATAATTTACAACTTTCTATTTATTTTATATTTTATTTTCTATGCTTTTCTTTTTTTTTCACTTTCCTTTTATTTAAACCTGTTTGCATTAGAGAAGCCAAGATCAACTCTCTCTCTCTCATTCCTTTTATGCGGCGGGGTATTTTATTATTACCATTTATTTTTATAACTTTAGTTTAGCAGTACAGTATGCTATCCTTGTTTTATATTCTTCTGAATAATAATATTGATGGTGACTCCCCGCGTGCGGTCTAAGAGGGGTAATTCGTCGTTGGAAATTATTATTATAAAAATTTTCAAAGTAACTGATTTCACAAACTCATCGTACAATTACGTTCATTTTACGGTCGTCATAATCGTCCATCAGAGTGGGTACTTCGGTTAACTATGGATCGTTTTCGCACCACGTATACTCTAAATGATAATACACATCCAGTAAGAAGTCAAACAGTGCGTACCGAACAAGTGATCGACGCTGAACGGCGTATCATTGAGGAAGACCCAAATCAATCAATTCAATGTCGTTCTCAGCAACTGGAGATGTGTCCATTCACTTTATGGACGATTTTATCTAAAGATCTTGGTGTTTACGTGCTTACAAAATTCATCTTGTTCAGGAATTAAAACCATCCGACCATCGCACACGCCACCAATTCGACTAATGGGCTGAAGCACAAATTGATACTGATGTTGATTTTCCAAAGAAAATTTTGTTCAGCGAAGAAGCTCACTTTTGGTTGAATGGGTCCGTTAATAAACAGAATTGTCGGATTTGGAGTGAAGATAATCCACAAGCCTTTGCCGAAACACCATTACAACCAGGGAAAATCACTGTCTGGTGCGCTTTATGGGCCGGCGGAATCGTTGGTCTATATGTCTTCAATAACGATGATGGACGGAATGTTACAGTAAACGGTATAGAGACATGATTTTCAACTTTTTTGTACCTCAATTGACTGGCATAAATCTTACTGATATGTGGTTCCAGCAGAACGGTGCCAAATGCCACACAGCGCGCGTTACAATTAATTTACTCAAAGAAACATTCGATGAAAGACTAATTTCACGTAATGGTCCTGTTGATTGGCCACCGAGATCGTGTGACCTAACTCCATTCGATTAGTTTCTTTGGCGTACGCTATGTCACTTATCTACGCCAGACGCCATAAACCAGAGATGATTGAACACTTAGAAAACAACATTCGGCGAGTTATTAGCGAGATACAGCCGCAATTGCTATGAAGAGTGATCGAAAATTGGACCTCCATATTACGCTATGTACGCGCTAGCCGCGGCGGCCACACGGCCGAAATCATATACAAGCATATACATGCATTAATGGTATGTTTTTCTTTATTCCATTTTAATTTAAAATTATGAACCTCTAAAAAACACCATTTACATCTTTGAATTCATTGACAATAGCGCCGCAATCATTGTTAAGCCATACTTATACTAACAATGACTTATAACTGTAATGCCAATGTCAATGATATAGAAAATTATTGTATACAACCTTGAGTCAGCCAGGTTAAATACGACCACATTCAAGTACACACTCTCAAAAAATGATGCGATTATTACTTAATCTGCTATTTCAATATTGTAAAATTAACATAATATTTTACAATGTTTACCTATATGAATTTAATAAATTAACCTGACTTAGTCTAAACTATTACAACTATTTTTGAAATCCAAACAAGTTATTGAAAGATAATTATTTTCTACTAACAAAAATGTTAATTTAACTAACTTAAATTTTTACTTCACCCGAAAGTACATTTAACGAAATGCAAAGTGTAACATTACATACAGTAAAGTAATTATTTTATATAAAATTCTTACTTAACAAGAAGATAATTTCGGATATCAAAATTAGTGAAGTTTACATTGAGCCACTTAAGTTCAATTTTCAATTAAAGTTAAATTTTTTGTCGATTTTACACAATAATTTTTTTGAGAACATAAGCACGTTTTGAAAATTTGCTGTTTGAAACCGATATTTACACGATCAGAAGTATGTAATTATATTCAACCAGCTATAATCCTTCAGAAAATATTTATGGACAAATTCTAGCAGAAAGTTACTTTTTCTAATACTTGTTCTACTAACCGGTGGTCAAAACAAATACAAAAGACATATATATATATATATATATATATATATATATATATATATATATATATATATATATATATATATATATATATATATATAAGAAAAAAGAAAGAGGTTTCTTAAAGACTCGTACGAGCATTAGTAGTGAATATGATATATCAAATATCTGCAGACATTTTATTAGAATAATTAAAATAAAGAAAAATTGAAATTTACAAGCAATAATTTAATCGAATTTATTTTGTTAGTCTATCTATAAACAAATGAAGGCCAGCGTATGTGTAACGTGTATAACACCAACATTTAAGAAGCAAGAAGAAATGGAAATTCTTCCTTCAACAACTATAGGAATATAAATTAAACTACAGAACAAATCTTCTAAATCACATCACTTTCGTTATAAATAATTGTATAGGCGGATGGTTTCAACAAATACAGTCGAAATGTAAACAGGTACTTTCGGCTTTAATTCGATTTGTTCAAAACTGCTTTTATTTATAATTAAAAATGATAGCACTGTTTAGTTCTGCAGAAAACTATCAGTGTACAAAATTAGCTGAACAAAAGGTTGAAGCAGAATTTAAGCACGTAAATGAACCCTCAAATTTTATTGTTTCTAAAATTAAGACATAAAAAGATTAATCCCACGAAAATACTAGAATACTTATAGACAACGTTTGAGAAGTAGTTTTAACAATTTTAAAATTGGCCAAATGCAAGATGGACAAGATGACATGTTCAACGAGTTACCTATGAAAGTAACAATTTTGCATAGTGATGCGAAATCTGCAAAATTAAATAAATCCAAGACATAGAGCGTGCCCCATAAAATAAATTGAAAAAAACAGCTAAATGGCAACACTATGTAATATAATTTAAAAAATACTCGCTCACGCAATTTAAGATCTGGACAAGTAATCAAAGTCCAGTTATAACAATCAGTTTGAAGGTGGCTGTTTTAACACTTTTCAATAAAACTTAATTTAATCCAAAGAATTAAGCAATTTAAAGACAAAAATGTATGCCGCCAAATATAGTATTACTTGCCATTTGAAACGACTCACCTAAACCAACTCACGTATAATGAAACTAAACATGACTCAGTCATTTCAATTAAAATAACAACAATCATTATGATTATGAATTACGATAATTAAACCTACTTACGTTGTATAACTCAGTAAATTATATTTTAAAAAACGTTTTCACATATGCGAGTATGTATTATGTCTCGGCAAACATCAACTTTTTTTTGGTTAATCTGAAAACTATTAAGCTCAACATGTGAGTTTTGATATACACATCACAACTATATAATAATCACATTTATTAATCCGTAATTTTTATTAAATTTATTTTTTATGTAAGAAAACGAATTAATATTTAGATTAGCAATGGTAATAAATAGTGTATATAACTATTATATTTAAATTACTGTACGGACGTGTTTAGTTTTCTCATTATACTCGTACCATAATGTTGACTTATATTTATAAAAATTAGTCTGGTTAGTATGTGAATTTATATTTTATATGGTTTCTCACCTTGATGTCATATTTGCATATTATACAAAACTATATATGAAATTAATTTCCGCTATTCTGTCGAAATGCGCACTAATCTTACTCCTGAAATCTGCACTTTAAACAAGATAAAATATGATATTCGATTTATTTGAAATAGAAGTTAATGGCATTTACTTATTACGTTAGGTTTTATAGTCGTATACTCGTAATTTATTGTGCCTTAGCTTTTTATATATAGACTATAAGCTAAATTAAAAATAATTTGTGTGAATGATGGTGAATAAGAGCTTGGTTTATGAAGACCGATCGATACAATGAACTCGAATTATATTTGCAGTATTTATTTAGAAGGTTGGTTACATTTTAGGTATTTGTGAAAACTCTCTTACGGATCTAATTTTAAATAACTAAAGCTAATGAGAAAAATTATAAACCACCTATTTTAAGGTAAGTGAACTGTATATCGTAGTCTCTCATCTTAATTCGAATTAATTCAAATTTAATGCAGATACTAAATCCTTTACAGATCGATCCTTAACCAACCTACCGCATCAAAAAAATTACAAATTTAAATGAAATGTAAGCACAGATGGCCTTTTGCTATAACAGTAAAAACCTTCGTTTAAATTCAACTATAAAACTGAAAAATCTGCTAAATCTTTAGAATTTAGTCAAAGTTGCATGCCCCATAAGAAATATAATAATGTATAAGGATAAACATTCAAATAAATAAATCAAAAGTTCTGGTGATTAGTTCGCGAGGTTCCGGGTTTGAATCCCGATAGGGACAGGATTGAAAAAAGATTTTGGATCATCTGATTACGATCTGTGACGAAACAATGAGTTCCTGCCGGAAAGTAGAACTCATGGGCCCAACTTCCATGTCAGTACTATAGCTATAGCATTATATCTGTACCTATAGCCTTATATGCTCCTTATGGCTACTGTGTTAGGTAGAACGTGAAAAGCGAACAGCAAAAGAGTTGGGAGCATCGGCCCCAGAACAGATTGCATAGATTGAAAATTGCGGTTGAATATTGCATTATCGGATGTCTTTATACATTTTGCCAACTTGATCTTAAAACCATGCATTACCATTTAAAAATTGTACGTACAACATAATCAAATTCACGCAGTGCCATTTGATAACAGCCGTCGCGTTCCATTTTCATGTGTAGTCAAATGATTATGCCATTAATCTCAAGAACAGCAGTAATTATTATTTATTTATTTATTTGAATCAATTTAAAAAATAACTTTTGAACTGAACACCCCACTTTAAGCTGATAGCTTATTTTTAGCAGAGTTTACAAGTCTATCCAAATCCAATTTATTATCTTTATTATTGTGTTTTAACACGATAATAATTTCTTTAATTCTATAATCTGAGCTTATTAAATGACGCCAAGCTGCAAGGTTTCTCCTCCAGTTTAATAATAAATTGCAACTTCGATGAACGATTAAATTGTCACTATACCGATTAGAAAGAGCATATAATGGGTTTTCCAACAGGAAAGATATGATTTTTATGTGACGTTTCGGCCATTTGTAATATGCGATGATCTGTCATTTTTTGTTTCATTGTATTCAGTAATACAATACAATTTCATTCAACGTCGTGAATTTGCTGATTTTGCCTTGGAACAACTTGAAAACAATAACGATTTTTTTAAGAAAATCATCTTCTCCGATGAGGCTCACTTTCATCTGAGCGGTGCGGTAAATAAACAAAACTGTCGATTCTGGTGCGAAGAAAATCCACAAATGGAATGAAAAACCATTACATTCACCTAAATTGACAGTTTGGTGTGGTTTTTGGTCTGGTGGAATCATCGGTCCGTATTTTTTTCGAAATGAAAACCACCATTACTGTCAATGGAGATCGGTATAGATCGATGATAACCAACTTTTTATGGCCGAAATTGGAAGAAGTTGATCTTGAAAACATTTGGTTCCAACAAAACGGGGCTACGTGCCACACAGTAAGTGTGCAGCAAGTGCAACAATTGAATTATTGCGAATCATATCACTCTTATTGGAAAACCCTACACTATAAAATTGAAATTCTCAGTGCCAATTTGTGATGAACCCTAGTTGGCGTTGTTCTAAATAATGTGAAAAATCACAAATCTGAAGATTTGCTAATTGTGTGAGAAGAGTCATCAAACAAATTGTGCGACCTACTTTTAAACTAGTTAAGAACCGTAACCATTTTATTAGTCGTCTTTGCTTAAACACAACGTTTTAATGGTGTTAAAGATTCACATCATCAAATTTTTTTTAATAATATTTATTATCATTTACAAAATTGATTCCCAATGGATTTCGTGTCCGAAACTTGCATAATAATTTGCTTGTAATACTATTTTAATATTTTCTCTATTACCTGTATTTAATTAACTCAGTTTAGAAACTTACGAATTACGATTATGTAAAATATTTTATTCTAAATTTCTCTTAAATTACTCTTAGATTAGATTTAGTTTCATTAAATCCGTGTTACCTCAACGAAACTAATTTGTTTGGGTTAGCTTCTATCTGTTAACATTTTCTGTCAGTACTTTAAAATTATGCTCATTGTAACGGATCGAAATACAGATTTAAAGTAAAATTATTTTAAATTTAACGTTGAAAATGGGTTAAATATCGAAGTAAAATATAACACAGTTGTCAACTTAACTCGGTTTCATGGAAAAGTTACAAGTTATCGCCACCATGCAGTAACTCAACGAAACCAACTCCTATTTTAATCCGATATCATGAAAATCTCTTCCAAACACATTTAACAGAAAGAATTAGTCTGCAGAACCCAATACAGAAACCAGCCCAAATAGAGGACGAACTAAATAAGCTCATCCATAATATCCAAAGTGCTGCATGGGAAAGCACTCCTAATAATAGTAAGGAAATGAAGCGCCATGCTAGCTATCCAGAGGAAGTGAGAGAACTTCTTAAAATAAAAGAAAAGCACGGAATAAATGGCAAAAACACCGACAATTAAAATACCTAATAAAAGACATTAAAAATCAGTCAGTTAATAAATACCTGAGCACTCTAACTGGGCAAAAAGATACTGATTATTCATTATGGAAAGCAACTAAGAATCTTAAAAGACCGAAACTTCAGGTTCCTCCAATTAAATATAACGAAAATTGGGCTCAAAATGCTAAACAAAAAGCAGATTTGTTTGCAAATCACCTTGAAGAAACATTCCAACCTTACCCCAAACAAACGGAAGAGGAAAAGTTCACCTCGATAAATAAACTTCATCCTGAAAATTACACCTGTAACATTGAAAGAACTAAAATGGGGAATCAAGAATAATTTTAATCCGTATAAGGCTCCAGGATATGATCTTATAACGGGTCAGATAATAAAATTGTTATTGGAGAAAGCGTTGAGGAAAGTAGTGCATGTAATTCATGCCGCATTTCGACTAAAATATGAACCAAGACAATGGAAAGTTGCAGAAGTAATTATGATACTTAAGCCGAACAAACCTCCAAATGATAAAGCTTCATATAGGCCAATTTGTCTGCTACCAACATTATCGAAACTATTTGAAAAGGTTCTTCTTAAAAAACTAAAACCAATTATCAAAGAAAGGAATCTTATCCCCACACATCAGTTTGGATTTAGGGAAAAACGTTATACGATAGAAGAAGTACAGCGAATTACTGATGTAACCGACAAATCACTAGAAAGCAAACAAATATGCTCAACTATATTGCTTGGTGTAGCGCAAGCATTCGACAAAGTACGGCACCAGGGATTGCAATTCAAACTTCATCGAGATCTTCCGGAGCAATTGTTTCAAATTTTAAAATCATACATATCAGAGAGGCATTTCCGAGTAAAGTATGAGAATGCATGCTCCCAACTAAAAAGAATAACAGCAGGAGTACCACAAAGGAGTGTTCTTGGGCTAATCCTTTATCTCCTATATACTAGAGATATACCAATTACAGAAGCAACTATGGCGAGTTTTGCCGATGACACGGCAATACTTGCAACAGCAAAGAACAACAATGACTCCACTAGTAAATTACAGAAGGTTACTAACCTGATATGTAATTGGACAAAGAAATGGCAAATTAAATTAAATGAAGCAAAATCAATCCAAATGAACTTTACAAATTTAAAAGTTAATCATATACCAATAAAGATAAACTCGATAGTAGTACCGCATGCAAACAACGCTACATATCTCGGCATGACTTTAGATGTTAAACTTATATGGAAGGAACACATAAAAAAGAAGAGAGAAGAACTAAACATAAAATTTAGAAAAATGCAATGGCTCTTAGGAAGACAATCTGAACTAGCGATCCATAACAAACTGCTGTCATACAAACAAATCCTAAAACCTGTATGGGCATATGGTAGCCAAGTCTGGGGTTGTGTCAAGAAGACAAATATCAAAATGATACAAACAGTTCAAAATAAAATGCTGCGATGCATTGTTAATGCACCGTGGTATATTCGAAACGACAACCTCCATCGAGATCTAAAGATCGAGCTTGTCGCGGATGAAATCAAGCATCATACAACAAAACAGCTACAACGTCTGCACTAGCATGAAAATCTGGACATACACTGTATGCTGACTATTACACCAACAAGAAGACTGCAAAAAACCAAACCACTGGACTTTTCGCGACCAGGAGGTCAGTAGACTTACTGAAGCGAAAAATCTGAGGAGTTACACGTTACTGGGGATAATTACTTGATTACGCCGACTAATCAAATACTTTATTATGCAATGTAAATTACTAAATGGGTACAAGACTCAGTCGTAATATAAATAACTAAAAAAATGAAAATATGGTATTAGTGAAACCTATCATAATGTAGTATAAAATCTAACTAATTTGAATCAAAAAATATTCAAACGCGTTTTCTGTTTTTTAACTTTCAATGTCTTAATTTGGTTAGAGTTCTTCATTTCCAAAACAAATCGTTCGATCACAAAAGTCACGTTTTATTAAAAAACAATAAACATCAAAAATAATAAACTGAAAGCGAATAAATAAACATTGTATTATCTTAAACAACAACAAAATATAAATATTAAATAATACACGATGGCTTTAAAACTATACAACCCCAATTTTGAATTTTAGTTTATAATTACGACAACATAATTGTGATCGTTTCAAATTTCGATGTTGAGGTTTGACGGATCTGAACGTTTCAGGCAAGAAATTGTACTAATTATTACAGCTAAGTCAATGATACAGTTTCTTTTGAAACATTTGAAAACATTTTCTTTTGATCTATACTTTTTATTGTTTTCACTATTTCGAGAGCAAAAATACAACCTCCCTCTCCCCGAAACAAAATTTTGTTTTTAGTTATTTTTCTAAATATAAAAATTGGTTTACGAAAAACTTGCTTGCTTACAACCACTTACGAGATTTTGCCCCAAAGCTTTAAAAAATCGCCTTTTCTACACTATTTCAAGAATCGAATGTGCCTCTGACTTTTGAATGTAAATACTATACTTGTTTTGAGTTGTTTTTAATGTACACCGTATTTGTCACGTAAGCTTCTGGTTAGTTTTGATTCGAACTACTTCAAATGCTTTTTTGGTTAAAAAGTTACTAGAAATGTTCTTTATGTTCCAACTTGGCCTCACAGGGAAACGATAAAATTTTTCAAAAATTCGTTTTCATGAGACATTTCTTAACTCTGTTGATATTGAGAAATTTAACAATTAACAAACAGAGTTGCTCCATAGTCTTGATGTATGAAATTCTTATTGTAGCCCTTATCTTCAAATGTTTACTTCCTAACTTATACTATTGTAACCTTGTCAGACGAGGGCGGTATCTCCCGATCCAAACGCATAGCTCACCACTACACGATTTGTTTGGTGCAAAATATAAATATAGTTCAATATATAAACTGAGAGTGAAGAGTATGAATATTAGAGAGTTCTGTCGATGCAGTCTCACGACTTGATCATTTTAAATATATCATTAAAATAAATATGTCTCAATTGTACGCATACTCGTATAAGAAAATATTTCAATTAATAATTTGCTCCCCCGATGCAGTTGGCGATTTCAATAATGATTTTCTTGTATACTCAGAATCCCAAGATCTATTTAAATATTCGTATGTATATAAAAACTTCATTCTCTAATTTTATAATTTCGGTATACATTTAATATTTATTTAAGTCACTAATTCTAGGTATGAATAATAAAAAAAATTAACATGACGACCATCCACATAAAATGTCCTTTTTTTAAATAACATTATACCAAGTATTATGAATATTCTCATTTTGAATTTCAAAATTTAACCATCAGTAAATAAAATGAAAAAGCACCAACAACAAATAAATCATTAAATTATAATTTTAATGGGGTATAGCATACAAGTTGAAAACATTCCCTCTCATTATTATGAGATGATGTCAAAAAATTTATGAACCAAAATTAAATTAAAATTATTTACTGTGAGTAGGCTGAGGTAACCAGCCTGAGCTGGTTGAACATACATATTTATGGATAAAAAAATTAAATTACTAAATGTTTTATGTTTTTAAACAACAAGGATATAAAAAATAATAATTTCGGTTTTATATATTTTGGCTTGTTTATATACGCTAACAATGAGGTACTCACAATCAGGATCAATATAGTATATATACCGGGTGGCTGACACGAAGTGTTACCAAAACAAAACGCCACAGAATTTTTATTTTTTGATGAATTTAGCCGCGATTATGGCCGATAAAACTATTGCATGCAGTACGAAAGTGGCTCTGCGGTATTTTGGCCATTCCCGGCGAAACGCTTGCTTGAGATGATCGACACTTTGGTATTTTTTGTCCCAAACTTGCTCTTCAAAATACCCCAAACCAAGGAATCTAGCGGATTTGCATCCGGTGAATTTGGTGACCATTGGGCAGTGGAAATGAACCGCGGAACTTGTTTCTCAGTGAATCTTGATTGACGACGCCGAGTTCTGATGAAATGTCCAGGCTCTGCGGCTGAAATGTTTTTGTGCCCAAGGCTTCAACGCTCCCTCCAACACATGATCCCGGTAAATTTGAGCATTTATCTTGATGCCACGGTCCAAAAAAACGAGCGGTGAACCATCACCATCGGCGGCGCTTGGTTTCGAGTTGCAATCCGTTGGTCCAAATTTTCAGTAGAACGGCCGGGCAAGTAAATCCGGTCAGTTTCCTTGTTCACATATTGCTAATAACGAACGGTGACTCATCGGAGAAAACCAACTTCGGCAAATCGCCACTTTCGTGCAAGCGTAACAACTCCTTTGCTCTTTCCACTCTAATTTTTTTTGAGCATCGGTGAGACCATGCGTTTTATGGAACTTCAAGGCCTTTAGTCGAAGATGATTTATCAATATGTGCTGTAACCGTTCTGCCGCTACTGCGCGGATTCCGAGCCAATTTGGCCTTCACCTTCCGAATGATATCCGGCGATGTTGCAGTGCGTTTCGGTCCACCACCATGGCGTTTTGCAATGCTGCCAGTATCGTTATAACGATTTATGGTGCGATACACAAACATTTTATTCACATGCAGATGTTTTAACTGGTTTGCGGCACAATCTGCGGCTGTGATTTTCCAACCAAATATAGAGCAATCACACTATTGAATTCCTTTGCGGATAACTCATTTTCTGAAGATTTCCCACTAAAATTCTTTTGTACGCTTGTAAACAATAGAATGAACTGTCATTAGTGTAAATTTGAGCGCTCTGTCATCACTGGTTTGACAACAATGACAGTCTGAAGTTGGTAACATTTCGTGTCAGTCACCCGGTAGAAAAAAAAGTATTTTAAAATATTATTTTTTGGTTTACGCCGGAAGCCGTAGAAATTTTATGTTAGAAGTTATGTTAAAAAACTGAAACATGAACACACATACTCTTTTTATGACGATACTAATTTATAATAAAATTTAGTTTTACCAAATTTCAAAATCGCAGTAAGGAATTTTTTTATTAGGATCATGATCGGTGTAAAATAAAATAAAAGTTCAATCGGGTTAATTGTTACACAAAAATACAAAGTTAAAATATACAAACGAATTTGGACTGATTACAAATGGAAATATTTTGAAATCACCAAATCATATATGATGATTAAGCGATTTTACGGTACAAGAAAACAATCATATATCATTACACGGGGATTGGATACCACATGCCCATATATAATGTTATAGAATGGCTGACTATAAGCGTTTTGAATAATTTATTTCTAAGTAGTGAAATTGATTGTCAAACCTAACACAGTGTACATAAGTTAGAACGCTTCTACTTCGTAATTTATTTAGAAAAGAGTTAAAATAACTTAAACTTTTGGTGATCAGCAGTAGTGATAGCTTTGTTCTCTACCGTAAACAAATACACAACACATATATATATATATATATATATATATATATATATATATATATATATATATATATATATATATATATATATACATATATATATATATATATATATATATATATATATATATATATATATTTATATATATATATATATATATATATATATATATATATATATATATATATATATAAATATATATATTTATTTATTTATATTTATATATATATATATTTATATATATATATACATATATTTATACACTAATTATTAATTAATCATATATTATAATAATTAAAATGTTATGTGATTATTTATGTTTACTAAATATCGAGCTTGAAAGAAGATGTAAGTAATTCAAAGTTAGAAACTTAAATTATTGACAATTTTAATCGTGTGAATAACCCTTAAAGTTTTCGAGCCTCGACAATTCTTTTTAAATCATTTATAAAGGGTGATTTTTTTGTGGTTAGGATTTTCATGCATTAGTATTTGACAGATCACGCGGGATTTCAGACAAGGTGTCAAAGAGAAAGATGCTCAGTATGCTTTGACATTTCATAATGAATAGACGAACGATCTGCCACAACGTCGAATTTTCAGTGAATGGGCCCTAGAAAAGTTGGCAGAAAATCCGCTTTTTTATCGACAAATTTTGTTCAGCGATGAGGCTCATTTCTGGTTGAATGGCTACGTAAATAAGCAAAATTGCCGCATTTGGAGTGAAGAGCAACCAGAAGCCGTTCAAGAACTGCCCATGCATCCCGAAAAATGCACTGTTTGGTGTGGTTTGTACGCTGGTGGAATCATTGGACCGTATTTTTTCAAAGATGCTGTTGGACGCAACGTTACGGTGAATGGCGATCGCTATCGTTCGATGCTAACAAACTTTTTGTTGCCAAAAATGGAAGAACTGAACTTAGTTGACATGTGGTTTCAACAAGATGGCGCTACATGCCACACAGCTCGCGATTCTATGGCCATTTTGAGGGAAAACTTCGGAGAACAATTCATCTCAAGAAATGGCCCGGTAAGTTGGGCACCAAGATCATGCGATTTGACGCCTTTAGACTATTTTTTGTGGGGCTACGTCAAGTCTAAAGTCTACAGAAATAAGCCAGCAACTATTCCAGTTTTGGAAGACAACATTTCCGAAGAAATTCGGGCTATTCCGGCCGAAATGCTCGAAAAAGTTGCCCAAAATTGGACTTTCTGAATGGACCACCTAAGACGCAGCCGCGGTCAACATTTAAATGAAATTATCTTCAAAAAGTAAATGTCATGGACCAATCTAACGTTTCAAATAAAGAACCGATGAGATTTTGCAAATTTTATGCGTTTTTTTTTAAAAAAAAGTTCTCAAGCTCTTAAAAAATCACCCGTTATATACATATTATAGGTACTTACTGTTCCAAAATCTTTGTACAAACAAACAATCCGAAACTGCACCGGACTTACCTGAAATTATACAAAACAAATAAAAAATAAAATTAGTTTGTTCTAGCGTTGCAATTACTGCAAGGTAATTGCACGAAATCAATTAATCTAAATTTAATAATGTTGCTTCATTTATTAGCTCTATTATTCGCCACAGACACTATAACCACAACCTCATGACTTTGGAACGTTACAAAAAACGAGGCTAAGGTGAATAAACTTAAACAAGGTAAGTATGCAAACACCAATTGAATACTTACTCCCGCGGCTCGCGCGCACTCTTACATATTAACAAGAACTAGAGGCCTTGTGCTGTACATATCACAAATTACCAAAAGTACTTTAGTTATTTAGTCCAATTTAATATGTACACATGTACACATTGCAAGGTGAAAACATTTCTTTACAAATAAAATACAAAATCGAAATTAAGATAAAAACATCTCTTTTGATACGGTCACGTTTTAAGATAACAATAAGATTTTGTTTTACTTTCTTTGCTATAACCCCAAAATTACCATTTTGTTTTCTTATACTAAAATTTACTTGTTTGGCTCTTTGTTGTGAACACACAAGAACTTATAGCGTTTTTTTGCATTAAATTCAAAGCGAACAATCGACATTGAATTGAAAGAAATTTTCTATACATATTCGTAAAACACTACCAGTTACAACATAATAAACATGCTCATAATATACTACATAGAATACCTCATCGGCAGTTTCATCGCTTTTATTGTTTCGTATTGTTTCTGCAACAGAAATGGAAATTTCTTTAGAACAAAACAACATAAAACTACGAGTAAATTAAACTTGAAACGTGAATTGATATGATTAGTCGGTTCGTTTTACTTTTTATTCAAGTCGTTCGATTCACTTTCAATTCAAAATCTTCGGTGTGCGGCGGGTGAGGAAACGAAGTTCGCGAGTACATTCTTCGATTATTTTTTCTTATGAAAAAGAGCTGTAAGGGAAGTTCATAATAAAATAAGTATCACGTGTTTTTGGAAATCAAACTGGTTGTGGTGATGGTTCAAGTTGCATTCCGTGAAAATATGAAGGTGGATTATTTTTTTTCATTAGCAATCGAGAAGTTTTGGATTGCCCATAACAAATTTTGATTTTACACAGTGGAATTTAAAGAGATAGATTACTAAGGAAAACAAATTTTTATTTCCATTATTTCAAGGAACGTGACTCCAATTGTTCTTATTATTGAGGAACTGTTGTCATACGAATCTTATTTTTGAATGTTATAAAAAACCTTTAACTCATATCTTAATCAGTAGGCTTCATATTTTCAAAATATGCTTTTTTAAAACCATGAGTATCGTAAAAACAATACCATAGAATATAATCATGTAATGGGCTCAAGATTTTAACAAATGTAATTGAGTCACGATTCACTCAAACATTTCAATAAATTGGCAATTTTGGTTGCGATTTCAATAATAAAAGTAAAGAAAAAATGAACCGGTGAATATGTCGTGGCCAATACCCGATTTTCTTTTACCACGAATATGTACATAGATCTCGAATAAACCACATTGAGTTCTACAGTGAAAAATTAAACTTATAGGACTTTTGGTAAAACTGCCTTGTAAAATCAGAAATCATTATTCCTGCCCAAATCTCTGAAAACCAACTAGGTTAACCCTTGTTGAAAATGTAATATTTAAATTTAGTTGAATCTTTTAATTCTGTCGTTTTCTAAATGCTAAACTTTTCTAAAGTGATATGGTAAAGCAAAACCGTAAAATAAGAAATCTTCCGTAAAATTAAAGATAAGTATTGTAGTATAATAAAAAATATATAAAAATAGGATAAATAAGCAGCATACTAACGTATTTGTTTTATGTGTAGATATGCATTGTGATGAGCAGTGTCCAGTTCAGAAAAATCCGGAGTGCTCTCACTTCAATGCATTCGATTGCTAACCAAATATATACGGACAATTTTAAAACTTCATATTCATTTCTTACATAAATTAACACCGGGCATGTACGAGAATTTTTGTTCAGGCATTGTCCATCATTTAATTAGGATATGACTGAGCTGAGAATTTGGCTTTACTTACGAGTATTACTTAAAATTGTTTTAGCCTAAGAAAATAAAAAACAATCCAAATAAACCACCTTATGTAAAAGCCAAATTTCGTCCTACAAATCACATCTGACCGAAATTGGTATTTCCAGATCAGAGAACTTCATCAAAATTCGCTTTAAATGGCGAGCTAATCGAACAAACTTTACGAACTTCGCGTATGAGTATTTATTTTTAAACACCTGAAAAATAAACAACCCCTATTTATTTAATAAATATTCTGCAGGTTTCAATCTTCTAATTTACCATTACTGCTATTGGCTTCCACATAAAATCTTTAAATATATTCTTCTTTGTTACATGGACATTTATTTTTGGGATTTCAACCCTTGAAATAAAGGTCACCAAAATCTTTCACATCGAGATAAAAACTATTAAAAATGTGAAATTTGTATGTATGTATAATGAACACACTAATTTATTTTGGTAACTTCATAAAGCAAGTGCACAATAATAAAACCTGTGTCACTTGCATGGCACCTCCCGGTCGTGTTCTTATTCCCATCAGGAAATCGCAAAATGAACCAGAGTTTTATTATAATTATAGAAGGAGATGCACATATTACGTAAAGTAGGTTTCTCCTTCATCAGTACATCGAATATAGGGTGCAAAGGAACATTCATTAGAAATTTCGCGTGGGTGATCAATAGAATTTAATAAATAATTAAAGAATGTGCGAAATTATTAAACGTTGACGTTTCGTAAAGGTCTGTTATATTGTGCAGTTGTTCCATATTGAATTTTAAACGAGTTTCGAGAAGAGAGAAAGAGTTTTTACGCAATCCAATTTGAACGAACAAAGAACTTCTGTCTAAAAAATTGACAAAACTACAAAAAAATCGTACCAAAACGACTCAAGAAAATATACTGTTAATACGCGATTAGTATTGATTTAGAAACACTTTCTTTATCGTGATCGTGAAAATTAGACAATTTTAACATTTTTCCATGATGCATGAAGTTCTGATTCGCTTGTAATTTGGTAGGAAATATATGTATATGAAGAAAGAATTTTGCTAGGAATATCATTACCATTGCACCAATCCGGAAAATTCACCAAAAACGAAAATCGGGAACTTCCATTAAAAAAATCGTCACAAAACGGCGGTTATTTTGAGTATGGTAAGGGTTATGCCACTTCTGATTTGACAGAAAGTTAGATTTATCCTTCCGTTGAACGAAAATGGATGTGTATGCGCTTGAACAACGCTGGGAAATATTGAAACATTACTTCGAAAAACATGGTAATGTTGCAAAATGTGTGCAACAATTTCGTGCGGTTTTCGGAAGAAACGAAGCGCCGGGACTCCATACGTGCGGTACTTTGTGAATAAAGTTAAAGAAACAGGCTTGCTAATTAATAAACCAACACGAACCAAGCGTACACCCGAAAATGTTGATGCTGTAGCCGAGAATGTGCGTGAGTCGCCGGGAACGTCAACTCGTCATCGAGCTCAATAATTGAACATTTCACGCACATTATTGCGACGAATTCGGCATAAAGACCTTAGTATGACACCGTATAAAGTTCAATTGGTTCAGGAATTGAAGCAAAGAGACCACCCATTGCGTTTTCGGTTCGCTGAGTGGGTTTGCGATCGACTTGAAGAAGATGCCGATTTTGGCAAAAAAATCATCTTTTCGGATGAGGCGCATTTCCATCTTGGCGGCTATGTAAACAAGCAGAATTGTCGCATTTGGGGCACAGAGAACCCGCACGTGATCGTAGAGAAGCCAATGCATCCTCAACGAGTGACTGTTTGGTGCGGATTTTGATCCGGTGACAACATTGGGCCATTTTTCTTTGAAAATGAGCAAGGAGCCGCCGTTACTGTCAATGGTGAGCGCTGTGATAAATGATTTTTTGTTCCCGGTACTTGAAGAAGAGGACACAGGTAACAATTGGTTTCAACAAGACGGCGCTCCGCCACACAGCACACGTTTCAACTGATCTTTTGCGCATTTTCTTCGAAGATCGAATTATCAGCCGAAATGCTGATGTGATTTGGCCGCCTCGGAGCTGTGATTTGACGCCGTTGGACTATTATTTTTGGGGTGCCGTCAAAGATAAGTGTTACGCCGATAAACCAGCAACGATTGACGCTCTCAAGAACAATATTCGCATTGCCATTGAAGACATAATGCCGCATACCATCGGAAATGTGCTCAAAAATTGGACCGACCATATGGGGTACGTCAAGGCCAGCCGAGGCAGTCATATGAATGAAATAATATTCCATAATTAATCGGAAGGATTGTTCTTTACAATGAAAAAATTAAGAGCGGCGAGTCGGTTAGATAATGGCCAATTATAAATTCTTACCAAATCATCTTTAATAAGAGAAATATTAGTTTCCATTCCACAAACTATGGACAAAACAACCCCATTAATAGATTGTCTAAATCATTCAACATCATCGACGACCTATTTGACTTTAATTTATCAAAGAACAACTTTAAAAATATCCTGAATGATTATTTTTAAAATTTTTAAATGTTAAAGCAAAATTTGATTTATATCAGAATAGAATTCTCTAAATAAATGAGTAAATAAATAAATAAGTATTGAGTATTATATTGCATTACCTAAATTAGTGACATTCTATTATAAACGAGAAATTAGCTATCAGCACCAAAACGGTGGATTTATAAACTAAAGCGATATCGTTACAATTCTTGTCTGATCCAAGACCTTTCAAAAGATATATTACACTACACACATATTACACTATTTGGAAATAATTTCTGAACTCGAGGCGATTGAGATCCCAAACGGTACAGACAGCCATCCATCCAGACATCCAGACGGACTGACAAACCTTTTTTTAATTTTTGGAATCAGGGACCTTTGAAACGTCGTGACGAATGGTTTTGGACCAGGTTCGTTTTACATAATTTTGTTCAGGATTTTAATTAATTGGTCTTACAGGCTGAAGTTAAATAAAAAAAACCGCAAAGTTATATTAATCTGGTTTTTAAAAAGTTAATGTTCAAAAGGTTTAGCATGGAATTCGATTTTTACGTTGTTAAGATTTAAACATTGCCTTAAATCTGATAAGGATTACTCAATTAACAATACCACCGACACAGGAATTCGTTTTACTTTGGATTTTTTAATTTGTAATTTCAATGTAACATTGAAAAGAATTTCAGATTAATTGTTTATTCAACCAGCTTTGTAAAATATATTTTCACACCACAAAATACCCTTTATTAAGGAGGTTAGAATCTACCTAAATTGTTTTCTAAAATCTTAATATTCACCATTTTACCATTGTTTTGAAAAGCTTTGAAAGATGTAACTACATACCTATTCAACACATTGACTTAAATGTTTTGTTGACCCTAAAAACAATAAAACGTATGTACATAAATATAAAGTCCGTTCATTTACTTAACGAAACAAAATAACACAAAATGTTAAAATTGTAAAGCTTTAAGAAGCTTAATTTTATTTTATTATGATTATTTTTTTACAAACCAATGCAAAAAATAAATCTTCCGACGTACTTACATTTTTCTTTCACATTTTTATTTTCATTAAAATTTCAATTCAACTAATAAAATTTTATCACATGCAAGCAAACTTTTAGGTAAACTAACAAAACGAATATTTTGATAATGACACATAAATCTTTAAAACTGTAGGTTCATCTCTGAAAAATTACAAAACAATGCATGTTAAAAGCTATGCTTCTTTATCTAAATAACTAACGTAAATATAGTGATTAGAAGACTTAGAGATACGAGTATATTTACAATCCGAATCCGTACAAATGTATTTACGGAAGCTTTTAAGATGGTTAAATTACACATTTTTAAGTTTAGAGAAAAAGAGAAGTGATGCTTTGTCTTCGTTAAAACATAATATATCCACACGAGTTTTATCAAAAATTTAAAATATCAATTTTATTCTTTAGTTAATTTCGAAACATAAACTAAAAAATATAAAAGTCCATTTTGTGAATTACTACATCAATCAAGCAAATTGAGTACTTCAAATTACTATGTTAAGTTCGGGGTCACCATGATTAACATTTTGCATTATAACTTCAATTAAGTGTCGGATGAATATGCAATGCGAACTAAAAATTTTGTGTATCTTGTAACCGTAGCTATGGAATGTATTATTAGTTAAATTACAGACCATATAAAGTTATATAGGTTTAATGTTTTTGCAACTCACATGATTCAACTTGTTGTTTATCTGTGTAGCAATATTTGAAAGGTTATTGCGGTTAAAATCACTAAAGCAGATAACGTTTCAAGTTAGCGTAATCAATATAATTATATTGGTGACCGGTCTCTTACGTTCATTGAGTGTTATAACAATTCAGAGCCGCAAACTATTTAAACCTTATAGTGATTGGTGGCATTTAGGCCGATTTTATAAAGTTGAATAAAAGTGCATTTTGCAAAGTTCGTTTAAAAATGCCACAGACAATCAAAGGAGATTTTTCATTTGAACTAACAAAATAAAACAAAATTTTTTTCTGATAATTCCAATGTCATCCATTTGTGATTATTCGTTAAACTGCGGATACGTATACGCAAAAAAATGAAATATTTTTGATTGTGTGCAACTCTTTAAAGAAAATGTATACGCAGTTTAAATTTTTATGTTAACAAAGGATGAAATATCTCTGTTAGGTTGTCTTTGCTACGAGTATTAGTACTGCCTGAGAGCCCCACTCAAAATGTATTAAGGGATTGGAGTCTGGTCGTGTTTAGAATCATTTTTTGATTATATTAGTAAGGTAACAATTCCTGATACGTTAGTTTCATTCCTATTGGATTACTTTATTGCAAAAACAAAAGAAAAAGTACACAAAAATAAAGCTGTAAATAAGTACAAAAATACAGCGGAGCTTAATGTTGCGACAATCGACCTCATTGTTGCCTATGCTAGCACAAACAAAATATATACAATTTCTGTTAAAATAAATTTTATATGTGAGACTTATTACAAATTACATGTGTAGTTATAAAATTAGGCAACATACGTTAACCCTTAAGTGAGAATGACTATATAAGCTGTCACAATTCTCTCTGAGTAATACAAAACAAACTAATTTGCATTTTTTATGTATAACCCGCATAACCTATATAGCACTTCATATAACAAGTTAAAATAAACCGATTGAAAAAATTAATAATTAATATTTTAATAAAGGGTGATTTTTTTGTGGTTAGGATTTTCATGCATTAGTATTTGACAGATCACGCGGGATTTCAGACAAGGTGTCAAAGAGAAAGATGCTCAGTATGCTTTGACATTTCATAATGAATAGACTTACTAACGAGCAACGCTTGCAAATAATTGAATTATATTACAAAAATCAGTGTTCGGTTCGAAAAGTGTTTCGCGATTTACGTCCGATTTATGGTCTACATAATCGACCAAGTGAGCAAACAATTAATGCGATTGTGACCAAGTTTCGCACTCAGTTTACTTTATTGGACATTAAACCAACCACACGAATGCGTACAGTGCGTACAGAAGAGAATATTGCGTCTGTTTCTGAGAGTGTTGCTGAAGACCGTGAAATGTCGATTCGTCGCCGTTCGCAGCAATTGGGTTTGTGTTATTCGACGACATGGAAGATTTTACGCAAAGATCTTGGTGTAAAACCGTATAAAATACAGCTCCTGCAAGAACTGAAGCCGAACGATCTGCCACAACGTCGAATTTTCAGTGAATGGGCCCTAGAAAAGTTGGCAGAAAATCCGCTTTTTTATCGACAAATTTTGTTCAGCGATGAGGCTCATTTCTGGTTGAATGGCTACGTAAATAAGCAAAATTGCCGCATTTGGAGTGAAGAGCAACCAGAAGCCGTTCAAGAACTGCCCATGCATCCCGAAAAATGCACTGTTTGGTGTGGTTTGTACGCTGGTGGAATCATTGGACCGTATTTTTTCAAAGATGCTGTTGGACGCAACGTTACGGTGAATGGCGATCGCTATCGTTCGATGCTAACAAACTTTTTGTTGCCAAAAATGGAAGAACTGAACTTAGTTGACATGTGGTTTCAACAAGATGGCGCTACATGCCACACAGCTCGCGATTCTATGGCCATTTTGAGGGAAAACTTCGGAGAACAATTCATCTCAAGAAATGGCCCGGTAAGTTGGGCACCAAGATCATGCGATTTGACGCCTTTAGACTATTTTTTGTGGGGCTACGTCAAGTCTAAAGTCTACAGAAATAAGCCAGCAACTATTCCAGTTTTGGAAGACAACATTTCCGAAGAAATTCGGGCTATTCCGGCCGAAATGCTCGAAAAAGTTGCCCAAAATTGGACTTTCCGAATGGACCACCTAAGACGCAGCCGCGGTCAACATTTAAATGAAATTATCTTCAAAAAGTAAATGTCATGGACCAATCTAACGTTTCAAATAAAGAACCGATGAGATTTTGCAAATTTTATGCGTTTTTTTTTAAAAAAAAGTTCTCAAGCTCTTAAAAAATCACCCGTTATAAACTTTATCTTTACCTAAACTCCAATTTTTAGATAAACTTTATGTCTTTCGATAAACTTTCATGTCTCTGATTATAGCGTTCAAAATTTAATCAACTGTTTCATTACCAAGTGCGGATGTTTTTTGTTGCGTTGAGCTTTATGATATTACTTGGAAATAAGCCAACAACTTATTTGCTGTTGATCAATTTGTGCGTGTTTAAGACGACTGAAAAACTAGAACTTATTTCATAGACAGGACGGAGTGGATTTTATAATTGCAGACATGTAAATTTGGTTGTGCTAGCTATTAAATCGATAATATTGGAAGACTTAATATAAAGATTTATATAAGTGGCGTAATGCGGGTAAAATATTAAATGATGTATTAAACGGATTGTTTGTTATAATAAACTTATGGAAAAAAATATAATATAATTGTTTTAGCGGTTTAAATTCGTCCCAAAGCAGCAGCAAAAATTTAGGTTAACCATGTCGTCAATAAGTCCCGAGGCGAACTACTACTTACATACAAATTTTTTTTTTTGAAAAATCCGACTTTATTCTTGAACATAGCAAGAGTGTTTTTTGAGGTTTGCAAACAAATAGCAGTCGCTTGTAGGGCAAGCAATTCGAAGTTTAATTCATGCAATTTTGAAATCGTAGCCAACAACTTGTGACACGGTGAATTGTCTTTATGAAAGATCACTTTTTTCTTCTGCATTTGGGGTCATTTTTTCGTAACTTGTACCTTCAAACGCATCAATAATGCCATATAATATTCGCTGATGATGGTCTTTCCTTTCTCAAGATAATCGACGAGTAAAATACATTGTGTCCAAAATACAAAGGCCGAAACCGTTCACCGGCTGCGGTCCACTCAGTTGTATGACGATTTGATTCCGGAGTATAGTGGTGGATCCTCCGTTCAACCATTGTCACACACCGATGCCTAAAATCGAGCCAAGTAGCCAAATCGAGGACCTACGACTACAGGTCCGATCTACGTAGAACCATCTGCGCGTTGCATAACTCCATGCCAGCCTATAGAACTGAAGGTGGGTCGGCGCTTCGACAGGTGGTCATAGTTGTGTTCATTTTCATCACCGATCGTAATCAGATGATGAAAAATCCATTTTGCATCCAGTTTCTATCGGGAATCGAACCCGGTACCTCCCGATATAAATGCCAAAGCTTTAACTTCTGTGCCATATAAATGCCTGTTTTATCGGTAAGCATTTTACTTAATGAAATTCATATATGCCTTTCTTAATTTAGCGCTTTACGTTTTGGAAATGTTTTCATACTCGTTGTGTATTGTGGGGAGGTAAAATGAATATAATAAGCATTTTCGGCGACATATCAGATGGAAGTACACAGAATTTGCAAAGACGAAGAAGAACCTACCTCTGCCTATAGCCTTTCTCCATGCCGTTTAATTTTCGTGTCAGCTTTTAGTTTCTGTTTCTGGCCTTAATTCCAACAAAGTCTTCGATAGCACGGGGTCGATTACGTGACCATTACGAATTTAAAAAATTAGATAGAGATATAAAAGTTTTGACATCATTTGTCGTATCTAGAACCTCCTAATATCGACCAAATACGATTTATAGGCTCAAATCAGTAACATAAATTTATTTGTGGCCACGGCCAAATGAGCCTCTGACAAATTTAATTTTCATTGAACTTTGGTGATTTACTTTTTAAAAAATTGACTTAGTTTACATTAAAAAGAAACGCTTAAAAGGTATTTATCATTCTCAATCACAGAACTCTTTCAATTTCAGATAGAAAATGTAATTGCTACGAAACAAATGGGTTCCTCAATTAACATTAAACATACATTGTAATAACTTTCCAATTTCGGTCTAGTACTCTTTGCTAAGGTTCCAAGCAGATTTTTCCTCCGGACAAACTATTCGCAGGCCCTGTTAATGAAAAACTACTAATATTAATCCGAGTACTTTCGTCCAGACCAATTACAACTCAAAGATTATCTTTCAAGGTAAGAAGTCTTCTTATTTTGGCTTAAAGGTAAGTTTAAATGAATAGCAGTTCTCATTTTGTAGGAATAAAGGTTTAAAAAATTCTTTAAATTTAAAAATAATTTGTAACTGATTGTAATTATTTAGAGAATAGTACAAAAATTCAAGCTTTAGAAAGTTGATAGTAACTTTGAATTCACCTCTCAATTGCGCATTATTAACAGAAAATATAAAGAACACGCTGCACATTGAAATACAGACGTCAAACCTTCCAAATAATTTGAAAATATAAAATTAAATTCACCAAAAAATTTCTAAAATTACGGCTCCAATATTACCGATAAAATAAACTGAGGAACATCAATTATTTTATTTAATTACTGTGCGTGATGTAATGAACACGTGTTTTGAAAAATTTTAAGAAGAAAATATTGAACATCGTGCTTGTAATAATTAGTATGCTCATAGTAGTAGTACTTCTAGTATGGTCACATTCAAAATTGTGTTAGTTTACAAGCGGACATAATCAGACATAATAAATTATTCACGTTTTTTACCTCGTATCTATTTATTTATTGACTGCATCTAACCCTCAGCCTGATTTGTACTTCGAACTAACCAAACTAACCTAATTATTTCCAATTTTAACAACCAATTTGTAGTAGTACCATAGTTCTACTTAATACAATATTTGTTGTTTACGAAAGTTGTTGCGTAAATGTAAATTTTAAGTATAGTTTTGTATTAAAGTAATTCTATACTAGTATATTAGGGGTACAAATCGGCCAGGCCATGAGTCATCGACCGGAACAAGTGGTAGTCGGAAGGAGCACTGTCTGGTGAATACGGCAGGGGGAGTAGGACATCCCATTGAAGCGCCTCCAAAGTTTTCTTTGACGACTCTTGCAACATGTGGCAGAGCATTGTCGTGCTGAAAGACCATTTTGCCATGCCTTTTGTCATATTGTAACCGTTTGAGTTTCAATGATCAGGTTAATTACATCGATTATTGTTGATAACGTTCTCCAGTGATGGTTTCGTTAGGCTGGACTAGCTCTTGGTAGACCACTCCGAACTGGTCCCACCAGATGCACAGCAGTATTCGGTTTGACGGTTGAAGTTCATGCATTTCGTCCCCCGTTAAGATTCGATTTAAAAAATCTTTCCGTATTTGTCTTTGGAGCAGTTGTACGCACGTGAAAAAATAGCGTTCGACGTTCCTTGGCTTGAGTTCATACGGAACCCAATTTTTCTATTTTTGCACGTTACCCATGGTCTTGAGACGGTTTCGAATCGCTTGTTGAGTCACTCCCAAAGTTTCAGCGAGCTCCTCTTGAGTTTGGCAAGGACCTTGGTTCAATAACATCTCCAACTCAGCGACTTCAAACTTTATTGATCTCCCTTCGCCTTCTTTGTCACTGGTGTTAAAATCACCACTTTTGAAACGGCGAAACCAGTACTCACATGTTTTTATTGAAGTAGCATGTTACCCATATGTTTCACATAGCAATCGATGTCCATCAGCTGCAAATTGTGTTTTGTTGGCACAAAGGTTGACATGGCTAGAGCACAAAAAGTATGTTGTTTAGACTACGCGAAATGACACATCCTGATTTTTCAAGGGAAATGATGACGCTTTAACATGAATATAATTACAAGATGGCCAAATGCGATTTAATACTAGTTACACCATCTTTTGTAATCCCTCAAAACTTATTTGTACCTCAATAGTAGCACCTAGGTAATATGAAATAATTATTTGTTGTTACCATCCCAGGTAATGTAAAATACTCAAAAAGGTTTCAGCAGCTAAATTTTACGAACAAAGTATAGAAAAACTGCTCTGAAGCATCCAATATTCTTTAAAACAGTTTTCTTAACAAAATTGTTCATGATAAAATTTAAAAACAGTTTATTGTAAATTATATAAATTTGTAAGTATAACGTTTAACTTACATGTAGCATTTCCATATATCGGGACATAACTTAAGATTGTCTTTATTTCAATGAAGTTAAATAATACAGTTAAAGCTTGGAATTGATCTAAATAGTTTCGGTTTACTCGTACATATAATAGAAAGTGTTGTTGACGAAAAACAAATCCATCAACAATCGATAAACACAGAATACACAATTTAGCAGGCGCACTCACAGTAAACCGAAAATTACAATAATTTAAGAATACATCGACAATGTTCAAGTTCAATCTACATAAACTAGAATATTGAGTTTGGAATTTATTTATCTTAATACAAATAATGTACTCGTAATAAAAACACGAAGCTGTATATACGAGTAAATAAATTCAAAACTGAGAAAAATCCAATTTAAATTCCTCGCTGATCTCAAAATCTTCAAAATATATGTATGTACATCAATATTTCAAATTCAATTGTTTAAAATCCATCTTAGTGTTTTGAAAATAAAATGAATTTTTTCTAAAAAAATAATAATAATAATTCAAGTTGAAATTCATCAAATCAATAAATAAATCATTTTTCTTTTTGTTTGAATTTGTATGTAGGAGACGTAGAACAAAACGAAAATTCTGACAATTTTCCAATAAATTTTCATTTTTTTTTTGTTTGAAACGAACCAAATTTAAAATTCAAAACTTGATGCGAAGTTGTAAATTTAATGCATTATCTTTTTAAATATTTTATGTAACACACAAGGCTAAATAAATTATATTCAAAGTAATTTTTTATGACGAGTAAGTTAAGTCAATATTTTTCAATATAGTTTGTAATTATTTAGCGATACGATAAGAATGCCATATGGTTCACTGGGAAAGATGGGAAAAATCAATTTTTTATATCTGTTCTGTATGTACTTGTAATGTGTAAAAAACATATGATATGATAATTAAAATTTTCGGCCCAATTAATAGAACTCTAAAAGAGTTGGTATTACTATTAGATATGTGCTGGACGTTGTAGTGCATCATGGTGTGATAAGAAGATGCATTTTTTTTAAAGAGAATTCCACTTAAATTTTATTTCAAGTTGTTATGAAATCAAGTGGATTGTGGTAGATAGAGAATTAAACGGAAAAAATCTTAAGTGTTAACCGCAATATTCAGAGAAAAAGGTAATCCAATTACTAGACCATTTTTCGGTTTTAAAATAAAAATCGACATCAATTTAGAAAGAATAATACACACAAAATGTAGAAAACAATGATCCTCATCAAAAATTTTATATATGGAAGGATAATATCTGAATATACCTGTGAGATATTGATAATTCCTCCTATGTAAATATTAAGTATTATTCCCTTTTCTCTATATTAGAAAAAACCCAAATTTTTCGAAATGCGGACAAAAATATATGGAAAAACAAAACATTCATATCGGGTTTAGGTTTCCTTTTTATCATATCCGAAGCCACAGTACTTACATGAGTTTAAAACTAAATTCTCCTGAATAGACATTCTTTTGTTTTTATAGCTCTACACAAACATTTTTTTCTATATTTTCCATTTATCCAGTACCTAATAGGAAACATAGGGTGAGTCAATAAAACTGCAGATCTTTTTTGAATACAATAAATAAAAAATATTTTTGTTTATTTCATTGTGTTCCTTCAGCCGAACATATTTCGGGATGGTCATCATTTATACTGCATGATTCCGTGCTTCAGCTCCAGAGGACTTATTGTCAAACGTGAAAAAATCAAAAAAACTTAGCCAACTTAGAAATAATAGCTGTCAAAGAGCTGCATTGAATTACCATCCATTTTGGTATAAACAAATTTTTAAGTTTTGTTGGTGTTTTACCACGAATTAAAAATAAAACGTCATAAGATGAGTGAGAGTTATCAACAAAAATTCATTAATCGATATTTCTTTTGAGCTTAGTTCCCAGAAAATAAAATTTACGATTGTCTGTTACTAATCGTAATCGCCAAAGAGCAATTTGTTTGACGAATCAGAACGGAATTTGCATTTAATTTATTTGACTTTCTTAGAATAAATATGTGTGCAATATGGTATACTATTGCTTTGCTTGATTGGTGTGAAATTTAAACATATTTAAGAAAAATTTTATGATTTCGTTCGTCATGACTTGTTACTGTTATTCTTTAAGATGGGGATACTAACAACATGATTGCAATAAATTTTATTTCAAAATACATTTAAAGAACTAAGGTTGATTAAACTCTTGAAAGTGGAGTGAATTGACGAGAAATTTAATATATGAAATTTTTGTACAGAGCGCAGCCTGAAATGTTTTAAACCCATTAAATATTGGGAGTATAACTTAATTTTTTGGATTTTTTGGCAGAAAAGACACGTTTATTGCTAAAAAATGGTAAATTTTATTTTAATTAAAATATTTTCCATCATTATCTATGACTTTCGACCATCTTTCTTACAATTTATGGATTCTATGGAATAAAAAGTTGTTTGTCATTTGATGCGATCCATTCGTCGAGCCATTTTTTGATTTCTTCGCGCTTTCTGAAGTCCTGGTCTTGAAGATCGCTTTGCATTGATAGGAACAAATAATAATCTGATAGGGCACAATCTGGTGAATAGGAAGCATGCAGTAGGATTTCCCATTTAAGTACTTTCAGCGTATTTTTTTCTTGTTTTTGACATGTGGTCGAACAATGTTGTGCTGAAAAATCATTTTACGCTGTTTGTTGGCTGGAATCGGACGGTTTTCGTTCAATAAATCTATCAATTGTTGTTGGTAACGTTCACCAGTAATAGTTTCGTTTGGTTTTAGCAGCTCATAGTACACCACTCCTTTCTGATCCCACCAATTACATAACATAACCTTACTTCCATGAATGTTTCGTTTTGCTATTGATGTGGATGGTTCACCTGGATGAATCCATGATTTTTTGCGTTTAGGGCTTATTATAGTAAATCCGTTTTTTATCGCCAGTCACAATTTGAAACAAAAAAAATGCCATCTTCGCTATCTTGTACGGAAAGAATTGCGAACCATTAAACGATTTTCAATGTTGGCTTCAGTCAGTTCATCTGGTACCCATTTTCCTTCTTTTTGAGTCATTTTCATGGCATATAAACGTTTGCTTATGGCTGCTTGAGTGACAGTTAACTGCTCTGCAAGTTTTTTTTCTGTTTAAGGTGAGTTTTCCTTCAATAATGCTTCCAATTCTTCGCCTTCGATTTTTTTTTGGTTGACCAGAACGTTCTATGTCACTGACATCGTTTAAACCAGCTCTCGCAAGTTCGTTGAGTTGGTGCATGTTCACCACAGGTTCCTTGAAGCAAACGAAAACTTTCAGTTGCTGTTTTGTTGGTAGGAAATTTGACACGTTTAAACGGTATTAAGAAATATCTTATTTACGCTTTCACGAATATTGACAAACTAAATTTTAATGTGGAATGTCAACACTTTAAAATGCCGTAGGTGTCTTTGTAAATAATGTTTAGTAGTAAAGTTACGCCATCTCTTAGAAATTCTAAAAAACTAAGTTATACACCCAATAGAAACAAGTAAGTATGTTTTGTGTCAAATTCAGTTTTATTTTTTATCATAATCACTTTTAAAGTCGATATAGTTACACTTAAGCGGTGATCCAATATAACCCTTGCAAATACCAATTGTATCTTGTTTTGCAAAATAAGAGTGATCACATCTAATGATTATGCTTAAATACTCCTTTATGATTCTATACTCATTAGTTACTCCTTTCAATTTATAAAAATATGAACTGTCTCATAAAATTGGATTCAACAAACAGCATCGAACCATATTGCAGTAAGTTGTACTCCATGTTGTAAACTAACAAGTAGTGTTAAAATAAAAGATTTAAATTTGTAATATAATGCAAGCAGTCGTTTAGCCCGTGAGTAAGTATTTTGGTTTTCTTTACGAAGTAAAATAAAGTATAGTAATGATGAAAATTTTAGCCCTCGAGATTTTTGCAGATTTATCATTCGTTATATCGCCGAAGTAAAAAAAAAGTTGTTTTTAACAAATTTTTGTGTTTATGTGTGATATGGCAGACTAAAATTTGTGATTTTTGGCCAAATGGTCCATCGGAACCACCACCTTCCAGAGTTGCCATTTCGGTTTTTGCAAGTACATATTTTGACAAGTTTATCTCAAATAATTTATGAGAAAAACGACTATGAACTAAAAAATTCTAAATTAAATTTACAACAATATCGGTTCCAAAATTATGCGGAAACTATGATTTGGAAATGATGATTATGACAAAAAAAAGTTTCTCAACAAAAAGTACAGCTCTGATGGTTTGACTGATCGGGATAAACTTCATAAGTATACATTTTGTCGTTTTTTGCAAGTATTTTTATAAGAATATCGTTTTGAGGAAAATGACTATAAACTAATAGGCTCCAAATTAAATTTGCAAACAATAAAGCTCAAGATCATTTTTCAAAAATTTAAGCGGAAATGGCGATTTACAAAAACTTGTTTTATATAAAATTTCGGTTTCTCTACAGTCCGGACCAATTAACTGATCAGGATGAAACTCCATACTTAAGATTTTTCCATAAAAGGAAGGAATATATGGAGGAAATTTCTGTTTCGGAAGTGGCAGCTCCTAAGAAAAGCTTTCTACTTTTTATAGATTTTCCTAAATATTTTAAAAATATTCTAAACCAAACCAACAACAAAAATACAAAAGCTACAATGTTGGTTTAAAATTTAAGCGGAAATGTTTTTCAGAGGAATTCACTGTTCAGTATTAAATTGTATACGCCAGTTTTTTCCATAATTTTTGGGGTCCTAGTGAACTTTGGTTAAAGTCAGTGTATCGGAAGTGGTAGCTTCCGTAGAAGTTTTTGTTGAAAAGTAAATCAAGAAAACCGACCCAGAATTATAAGATCCTAACAAAGATTAAATTTTCTAGAAGGGTCTTCTGTAGTTTCTCTGAAATTTAAAATCAAATGAAGATTTTTTACCAAAATTCTGTTAAGTTGTATTATCACCTTCTAAATCAATTGTGGTGGATTCGATATTTATGTACATCCGTTGTAGAAGTAAATTGGATATTGGCCACAGCATATACATCCCTCCACTGTTAATTTTGGAAAAATTCCCCAGCGTTTTTGAAAATATGTTCATAACTGAATTAGCAAAATACATGTTATGCTTGCTTTATGTAGCAAGTCCACACTAAATTTAAAAAAATTATGTAATTCTGAAGTGGAAATTTCTACTTTCTAAAGATTCACTCCTAAATAAACTATACAGAGAGCACCCCACATCTATTCTGGAATTCAAACAAAACGTTCAAAGGAAGTGAAATACATTTATAACAATTGTTATTTGTTTTAAAATACCCCGATGCAATGATGACAAGTACTGCAGAAATAACTTACTTCGAAAGGACCCTTTGTTTTGCGATGCGAAATAATTTGGAGTAGCATAAGAAGATTCCCAATCTGAATATTAACAGGATATCAATAATCACATCAAACACGATATCTTATTTGAAGTGTGGCGATCAAGAAAATTGTTTTGTCGAAAATGATTGGAAATATAATTGGACGATTGAAGTTTTTTCATCCCTTTCTTATAGACCATATTCTATGCGACAATTGCAGAAATTCGTGGACACCGCATTTGAAAATTTTCTCATTGAAATCATTATTGGAAAAGAGAAAACCACAGTAGGAAATTCGCCCATTTTAAAAATGTTTTAAAAGGTTTCAAATTATTAATCACTTTAATATAGTGGTGTTCGTTATTTAAATTACATTTAAAATGTAATCTGGGTGCGCACAGAAAAGGGGCAGAAATAGATAATGCGACAACAGTATCACTATATCGTCGTAAAAGAACCGTTGCTTGGATTAGTATAACTACAGACAATCAAATCAATCACGACATGCAAGTATGCCTAATTAAGCAGCAGTATGCCCCTTCCAGCGGCCCTAGGACCTGGTTAGGAATAATGAACTTCTCAATCAGTAATCTGAAAATAATTTGATAACGTAACATCATTCAGGCGACCAAATACCTATTCCTTAACACTCATTTCTTCAGCAAAAAATATTTTGTATTATTATTACTAAAAATCGTCCATGAAATGTACTAAATCATGACAACCTTATTATTCTAAGGTGTCGTCTATTGATAATAGTTACTATCTTTGTCTAACTTGTTTACCAGCATAACCATGTTGTGCTTCTGCAGATGTCGTCCTTATTTCAGAGTATATATTGATTTAACAAGTGTCTTTGAAATTTATATTTTAATCCTTGATGTCACAGTTTGTCAAAACCTTGCGATACATTAAAGAAGATACTTAAACATATGTACTTCTTATTTTCAAATTCAAAATCGGGCGTTTTTAGGTCCCCATCCAACTTCTGGCATCACTAATCATGTGAAATTATCGCCAATTTGATTTAAAAATTTCGTACATGTCACTCTGATGCCAAATTGACGTTATGGAATATGATTTGTTTATTCTATTCTTGAGTCTCTTAAGCATTAATTTTTCAAATGTTTTAGAAACTGATAGAAGTAGGAAAATATTGGCCTATATGAATTTTTGTCATTACTCTTTTGTTGAAGAGTTGATAAAAAGCTTCTAAGAGTTTACGTAGAACATTTTTCCGAAAGGGATTTTCAACGGGAACCAACAATAGGTTCTGTAATTAAATTATCGCTTGGAGGATTCTTTGCACTTAGAAATTTTATTTCTTGTTTTAATTCTTGCAATGTAATTGAAGGTAATTAAAAATTAATTATTGAGCCAATAATAACTATTTAAATAAAGTTTTTAATGGTTTAGGCAATAAATTTGGTTCACCAACCAAATGGTGGGTAATGATGTACTTCATTTCAAAATTGTATCTTGTGTTAGTGCAATTTTTAGTTTTCCGGAGTATAGTCACACCCAAATTCGTAATCAATTTGTCAATGTTTTGACAAATTTTAAAAATAGTTCATCGATGCGGATCAGGATATACCTATTGAAAAATGTAATTTATCTTGCCTTAAACAAGCAAAAACGTTTTTGAAAAACAATCCGTACATTATGGTGACTCACGCGGACAAAGGCAATATAACAGTATTAACAACACGTAACGATTATTTTGAAAAAATGAATAGCCTATTAAATGAGTCAATTGATGAAAAATAACTCTACTCCAATTCAGTCTACGATAAACACTTTAGTAAAAAATTAGCAAAAATCCAGTAACATTGACGAATTAACAAGGAAACAATTAACTAGTTAAACTCCAGTAGTTCCTAAATTATACGGTTTATCTAATATTCATAAACCAAATGTACCGTACAGGCCTATCGTGAGTTCAATAGATGGTCCCACATACGGTTTATCTGCATTTTTAGGTAATATTCTTAAAATTAGTGTACAAAAAACAAATTCCTTTATTCTAAATTCCGAAGATTTTAAACAAAAAATTCGAAATTTCACTATACTCCAAAATTTTTTGTTAATTTCGTTAGACGTGATTACGTTATTTACTAATCTAGTCATATTAGTTTTGGATATTATCAGCAAAAATTGGAGACATTAAAAAGAACGCAAAATCAAAATTGACGAAAGTCCAATTTCTTTAAGCTTTATAAGCACTGTTTCAGATAATTCGAAATTTTCTTTTGACAATAAAAATTATAAATAAATTTTTGGTTCTCCAATGGGTTCTCCCATAAGCCCTATACTAGCAAATTCATTAATGGAAAATTTGACATTAAATTCTTTAGATTTGCAGCTATCATTTTACTATCGATATGTTGATGATATCATAACGGCTATTTCTGAAAACAAAATTGATATAATTTGAACAGCTTTAACAAAATTTTTAATCGAATAAGGAAGATGACATAAAAATTTCATTTTTAGATTTACTTTTCTTACTAACTTTCTCAATAATTTTCTCTTTTGTATAGGTTGGTTGGAGAGCTTTAGGTATAACTTTGATTATACGAATCATTCTTAAGGAGTTAAGTATTTTAGAAAAACATTTCATTACTTTCGGTCTGCAACTTTTGATTATCTTAGTACTAACGTTTTACCCTGTAAATAATTCCCGGTTTTATTCGAGTTATAGGATATTTTAAAGTTCATAAGAGAATTAAAAAAAACACGAAGCGGCTATTTCAAAAGTTTGTTTTTAAATATGAATAAATTTGGGCAAAAATGATATTATTTTCGATTTCGTAAACGAATTATTTCACAAAAAATTAAATATATGTCCTTATTTTATTACAATGGAATATGTGGATTCCCAAATTAATCTCAAATAAAGTGCTCTGGACGTTCTCTTCACTCAAAACACCTGGGAAGTACACTATTAGTTTAAAACGCTTACGCGAGGGAAGACTGGAATTTGATTTATCTGCTCTCTTGAGGAACATCGTGTTTATTTCATGCATTGCTTTGGCTTGCCAACTTATAGCACAGGGTAGTCGTTTTCTGGTAGTAGCATTACTCCCCTCCCCCCCCCACCCGTGCTTGGACTCCGATACATAAGAGTTATTTAGGCAATTTGAGTTTAACAATATAACAATTTTTTGAATGCGCGGGAAAAATTATGATCGATTAAAACTAAAACCACTTCAACTGTTTCAGTTTTGATCGATCTACGAAAGGCGTTCGTGAGGATCTAGAAGGCTCTCTATATTTTATGAATATCCTGCAGGACTGAAATAAATCTAAATCTAACCCTTTAAAAGGAGTCTAATTAAGCCTAGAAATAGTTTGTGTGAAACATATTTTGTTAAGTATAAATGTAATTTGCCTTAACATAAACGTTCCACTCCTTGTTGTGCTTTATAAGGTTTAATAATGCGTAACTCTAAAGTACACTTGTTTTTAAATCGTAGACTGAATATCAGCTCACATTAATTTATTTTATTTTAGTAAAGCATGAATTTTATAATTCTTTATCATTACATTTTTTATTTCTACGCTTAGTCTGCTACTTTGTTATCACTGCTATTTACGGGGTTCGATTATCGGTAGTGTCTAGAAAACATCTAACGATTGGATGTATTTTATATGTGATATGCTCATGAATTTATATATTCGTGTACAACAGCACAAATCCTAGCTGCCGAATTTTGTCCTAAGTAAATTTTTTAAATAACTGTGTCTAATCGAGGACCCTGTAAACCATTAGTGGTGTAGTATTATTAAGGATTCCATAAAACTTACGTCAACTACACTTTGTGATTTTTTTCTCTGTACAAGTAAGTTACGATAAAGTATTATGCCGCCTGTTGTAGTGGTAACAAACGAAAGTAATCTATACTTTTGAAATGCAATATAAAATGGTAAAGGTTGATGTTAAATTTTACAGATCTCAGCATATTTATATATAATTTTGCTGAATTTCTTATTTTTCCAATCTCGATAAAAATTTCTTAATCCTATTTAATAACAATGATGGAGAAATGTTGGTTGAACAAACTCGAAATACGTTGATGAATTGAATTTTCCCTAATATATACGCTACGACTAAATAATCTATTTAAAAACCTATCATTTAAAACCTCATTCTGAGTGGAAATATATCCTATCAATTACTCTTTTGAATGTTATAACACAAATATGTCAAGATAGTGAGGACTAAGCGGGAACCTTAACAAATCAGTTTTATCTAGTTTGTTGAAAAATAATAAGGATTATGATCTGTAACATAAATAAGTAGTATGTCATTAACGTATTATGTTAAATTCCAAACTTGTGATTTTACTTTAATCGAAATTCATTCATTCTCTATATAGCTTCCTCCTATAATTTGAGTTTCACTTTCTGACATTTTACCAATTAATTATGCACTTTGCATTTAAATTAATTGCCGCTGTATGCATGTACTTGCACACAAAAAATTCCAATTAAAATATCTCAACCCAAAACAATCACACCGCCATATACGAGTATAATATAAAAAAATTCACACATGACTGATGATATAGTTAACAATTATGATTATTTTGTGAGGATTAAATCATTCATTCAACTGTAAACAAATTTACATATTATTTTAATCCGTTGTCTTGATTAATATCATAATCGTCAATTCCAATATCAAATCATCAACATCAAAGGCAAAAATATGAAAAAAAAGAGGATTGCAATTGTTGATGATCTCATGTAGGTCAAAACTTAATATGTATACAAACTATCCACCTTCAACAAACCTTTTTATTATTCATGATATTAAGTTGAGCGGTGTAATTTCAGAAAACATTAATAAAATGCATAAATCCGAGATGATGAGTCAGGCCTAAAATGCAGCGATGAGTATGCCTCGACTAAAAGAAGAAAGCGCATGACATGTGAAATGTAAATGAAAAAAAAAATCGTAAATCTTTAAGGATTCTTTAAGAATTTCAACCATCTTCTTTTTTGTTTGAGGCATTTCTATGTCTATCTGTGGCATGACAAGCGACAGAGAGAATTCAAATTTAATTGTTCGTTCCTAAACCGTAAAATTATGTGTGCTAATTCACTGATGAGTTTTTGATAAAGGTATGTACTCGTATATAAAATATTGATGTCAATTCGAATGTCAACACATTATGCTTACAAAACTAATGTCGTGTGAATTATTCGACATGAAGGTTTCAAAATTTTAAATATATTATTAAGGATGGAAAGATTTGCCAACGATTTAAGAGTATTATTGTGTATACAAGTACCATTTCCAATTCAATGATTCATTCTCCTTCATAGAAATAAATTCGATATTGAAATATAGTTATATCTTTTGTAAATTTGAATTTACATTTGAAAGTCTTGAAAGTATGTATGTATGTACAAATAAATATCATTTTTAAAAAATTCCATTCTATGAATGTATTTAATATTATGTAAGTTCTGTTTGTGTTGTTCCCATAAAATCTAAATTAATGTAACCGCAATATACAAATCACCAAAGTTCACGGAGTTTTGGTTTGCATGCGAATTTATGTAACTTTGGTTGGTTTTGGTTTCGATTTTATGTGTTTTCAAACGTAGACCATTTTGATACGGTATACTAATTAAATTTGTAATGTTAATAAAGACAGTGGTTAGTATTAGAATTTTAATACTCTTACATAAATTAATATTGTGCGGGAGTTTGATGAGCAAGAGGATATTAAATTAAATAATATTTAATTTGACCTCGAACTTGCCTGTACTAGGCTAAATCAAGTGCACGTACTCGTGTATATAAGTTAGCAAACTAGCAACAAACCTTGGTTAAACGAACCATGTGCTTTGAAAGTTTTGATCGAGGGTTAAGTTTAGTACATATAATATGGTTTGCGGGTGAATTTATTATGTAAATTTTTCAATTAGTGTAGGTGTGAACTTGATGCTATAAGTAACTATCCAATGCAAAATTTGTGAACGACCTTCGCTTTTATAATATCAAATGTAGTGTATAAAGATTCATTAAGCAATTTGTTTGATATTCTTGACCACATACATAGGATCGCAACAAAAATGATTCAACGAAATAATCCACGCCAATTTAGGAATAATTTATTCCATGAAAAAGTGAATGAAGTAAGTGATTACCTTCAATATGTTTTCCTCATAATTTCATCAAATGTCAAATGCTCTTTTATTCTTTTTCTTATTATTACGTACTTGTACCACATATGATTACAAAAGTATTGAAAATACAATATGATATTGCGTCGCTATGTCAATCTATAGATCACGTTTTCAAAAGACAATATATGACTAATGATTATTGATTGATACCTAATTATATTACTTTTTGCCGCTAGATTTTACTAACAGATTAAAATTGTTTGTTTTTCGGAAAGGTGGTATATCATTGCACGTAAAACGAACCACTGCAAAATTTGGTGCGTATACGAGGCTGTTCAGAAAAATTAGAGCATATTAACGAAAACTCGGTTTAGTCTTGAGCCTCTTTTTCTTATGTTTCACAAATTCCAAACTGGGTGGTCACTGAGTCTGAAAAGGATTTCACTAAAAGTAGTTAAGATTATTTTGCTTCATCAGTAACTATAAACCGTTAGGTGGCTTATTTTATAGGATTCAACACAACACCACTTCAGTAATTATTCAAAAAGTATACAAAACGGTACTGGTGAATATACGAATGAAGGTGCGCGAAATAGCTCTAATCATAGCCTTATCGAATCACAGTTTGATAGTACATACTCGTATCATCATATGAGTCGTTTGTTTTGAAAGTGGGTTAGGTCCATTTATTTTTATATTGAGATTTTTAAGGGTCTGTGTTTGAATTGATTTCAAAATATATGATAACTATCAAAAAATATGACTAGCTAATTTTCAAATGACAATATCATTTTGATTTTGATGATGACTAAGATTGTTTATAAATAAAACGAATTATAAGAAATGCGATTACTGTTACCATTAATTTTTTTTTTTGTAAAATGGACTTAAACCACTTTCCAAATAAACGGCTCATATATAGATTAGTTAAATAACTCAATATGATAAAAATGTGTGCAAAAGGGGTGCTGCGTTTACTCACAGTAGAACAAAAATTTTACATGGAGTTTTTTCTGCTTTATTTTAAGCAGTTCACAAAGAATTTTATCTTCGACTTGTAACTGTTGAAGATGACTGCGTGCACCATTACACTCCGACACCCGTTTTATGAGATGGTCGCGTTACCATTTGCATTGCGATTATATTAGCAATTACTTAGCGAAGAAAGCATTTTTTTTATCACCACAAAGCACACTCTACTCTTGCACAGTTGCGATGGCTAAACATAAACTTCGTCAGATGTGACTCTAATTAACTGCCAACTATTTCCAAATTAAAAGAAAATGCTTGGAAGCCAGAGATTTCTATCTTGATGTTTCTATATATGAATCGGATAAACCAGCTATCCAATGGAGCAAATAAATTAAGGACAGACTATATTGAAAAATTAAAATATTTATGACAAAATTCCCTAAGACTGATATATAGTATGTTAATTGCTCTAGGGTAGTCAGCCCTTTTCATTGTAATGTTACGTTTGTTTGGTTTATTTTTAACTTTACAATTTTTTAACTTTGCAATTAAATGGAAACAAAAATCCTTATAATATTCTCCTGTTTCAAAAGCAACGACACCGACCAGTAAAGAGTTATGCAAATACGTAATATGTATATAAGTAAATAGTCGAATTTGAAATAAAATTATGATTAGAATATAACTCTGTACTCATGTAACTGTCATTATTTAAAATAGTACAACTTCTGGAATAAGTTTTCAAACTGAGAACTTAAGTATTGGATTGATTAACCAATTGATACACAAAATATAAGCAACTATACTAAGGATAATTACACGTGCACTCAATTGAAACCGTTTTTAATTATCAGTAAACAGATTTTTTGTTTTAAATTATATATCTATGTACATACATTAGGTCCCATTAAAAATTTAAAACCACTGACTCATGACAAAGCCAAAAGCTTCGTGCAAAAAATCTAAATCTCCATTAATCTTTATTATGATTGTTGTACATATTTTCGGGTGATTCAACTTCGCACCGAAGAATAGTACCACTACAAGTGTAGATCTGTGTAAGTATGTGTTATATATTAGTATTTTAGTAAGAAAAAAATTATTACCACATGTTAACCTTTAAGTTACAATCGACAAGAAATGCTATATGGTACATATCAGTCTAATAAAATTTTAGGACAAATTTCTTTCAAAAAATTATTATACGCCATAAATTTAAAGAAAAGTGTTTATGGTTTATTACCACTTGCTGTACGAGTTAACCAACACTGGATTAATATTTCAACATCACTACTCGTAAATTTAAGTAAGTATGAAAGCCGATATACACAAAATACATTTGGGTATACACTACACTACCCAATATGACATCATAAGAATATTTTAACATTCCAAACCGGAAGTGAACACACCATATATGAATAATAATTAATGAGTTTTTTATAAAAAACTTGAATTTCACCCGTAGTAGTATGCTTCATCATATTTATCTACGACACTTATACGGGAAAAATGTTACAGTCTGAGATTTTTGTCGTGCATGTTGAATCATAGTTAACGATGTTAATTTTGATGTTAATTTTTAATGCTTTTAAGTCAACTGTCCATTTTTTTTGCAACCTCATAAATATTCAAGAACGATCTAATAAATGACCAAAATACAAAATGTGGGCTTTTTCTACTAATTTTAGCAAAAATGTCAAAAACAAATTAATGATCGGGTATTACGCAAATTTTGTATTAAGCTAAATATGTTTATTGACGACAGATTGCGCTCAATTAAAACACAAGGTTATTCACAGGTAAATTAAAACTACTAAACATTTAATAGCCAGTCATGTGCGAGTATGTAGGTGTTGATTTTTAATTTTTGGAACGCGTTTAACACAGTCGCGCGCTCCTTGGCACTCAAAGGGTTAATATTATATTTTTAGCGATACTGCAATAATAGTGATAAAATTTAGCGTGTTGTGCTGTGATTGTAAAACGAATATCTAGAAATGTCTGTAAATTGATTTATAAATTAGTGACAACAGGATTGTGTACCTATTATTACAGTTTTGATAAAATTTGTTAATTCTCGTCCATAAAAAAACTTAATTACAACTACCCTTTACAAACAATTAACAGAATTTAAAACAGGTCTTTAACACTATTGTTGACGTTGTAATTATAAATAAATGTTTCTATATAATTAATATTTAATGTACTTAATGTAATTAAACGAACACTAAGAAATACGTTGGGCGGGCACAGCATACACTACAATTTTTACTAAAGTAAAAGAAAGCTCATCAAAATTTAGTCTAGCTCTTTAGAGTGATTCAATATTGGTCCAAATTATTTATTTTTAGGCATGCTTCTCTGATCTCTCTGCCGGCTCCGATCTAATAAAAAAGGGACAGAGAGAAGTCAGGCTTAGTTAAAAGGTAACCTGTTGAAATTATGGGCCCCAAAGTCATCCAAATATATCGATAGAACGAGTTTGAGTCTGACGTTAATAGTCGTCGTTGGGACTATAATTGTAGACGAAAATAAGAGAAAAGATTACATAGTTAAATCCTCCGAAGGAGGTAAAGTTTCATTTTTTTTATTACAACGACGGCACTCCAGTCTATCAAAGAGCTTTAAAGCTTAAAATTAGATAGGTAATATTAATTTTTTTGTGTAACTAAATAAATAATGTTAATTAAGTTTTTGGAAATCAGAGAGTGATTCTTGAAAAACTTTAATAATAACTACCCCAACTATTCTTCCAACATACCTATATAAGGAAGTTACAGCATTCTTAATGTATGTATGTAAACATATGAAACATATGAATTACTCAAAAAACTCGGAAGTACTTCTATACGAGACATAAATACCGCTTCTTCATAATTTAAAAACTTAGCTTTTTAAGACGCATCTTTATGAGAATAATAGCCTTAAGTTTGCAACAAATTTCAGATTTATAGAAGCTGGACAGGGACCAATCGATATCTCAATAAAAAATGGCAACACTTTTAAGGTTAATGTTACTTTGCTCATCAAAAATGTATTTCTTATATTAATTTACGTTTTAAATTGTATTTACTAAATTCACAGTAAACATTACTTAACATTTGATTACAAATTCGTAAAATGTATTTGTAATCAGCTTTATTCAGATCACCATTATGATAGCATGTACCATTATAATGTTATGACGATTAGTAGAAACATCATGTTGGCGAAAATGGCTTGTGCTCCATTCAGAAATGATATAACACGATTCATTTGATTGGAAAGACAATTGGCCTACCTTATACTGGCTCATTTAATCTATTTGCTACGGCTTCTTGGAACAGCCTTCTAGTGAGGTTATTGCATGCGCAAAACTATAACACATGTAAAAAATAGCAAAATATTCTGTCAACCGTCCGGCATATAGGATGCTTGGTTGGATATAACGGATGACGTATATGCTACTATCATTTCCATAAGCCTCAAAACAGAAATTACATGAACATTAAGTTAGATCTTGTATTGTATTAAACTTCCGCTTTGAATAACACATTTTTTTTGTTTTACGTAATAAAATAAAGTATGGTAATCATGAAAATTTCCTACCTCGAAATTATTGCATATTTTAAACTCAAAAAGTTTTCAAAAAGTTCTTTGCGAGCCTATGTGTTGCTAGTGCTATAATAAAATATCTGCGTTCTCTCTGCAGTCGAGGCGGATTGACTGATCCAGGGAATACTTCAGACTGATTTTCCATAAATTGTGGAGATTCTAGTGAAATGGGGCTAAAATCAGCAGTCCGGAAGAAGTAGCTTCCATAAGAGTTTACAAATTTTTTCATTGATGTTGAAAAGTAAAGCATTTACGAAAAACCAAGAATTAAAAAAATTGCCATAAGTTTAAAGATTAAATTTTCAACAATGGTTGTTCTTACTGTTTGCTGAAATTTAGACGGGAATAACAATTTTTGGTTAGAAGAGACATAACAATTTACCAGAATTCTATTTATTATATTTTATATATTTTATTTTTCGCTTTAGAAAACAAGTGCGATGAATTCGAGAATTATGTACATTCATGGTAAATGAAAGTCGGGTGTTTTATTCATTTGCAGAAGGTTTAGCTCATTCCGTTGCATAAAAAATAGAGACACATAAGTAAATTTGAGGGTCTTAATTTTGAAAATCAGAAGCTTTTTATTTATTTCGCTAGAATATCAGCAATTGCGCTGATGAATATTGTGCGCATTAAAAACTGTGTTTAAAGTAATTTAAACATCCATCCCATTGTAGTTCGTCTAATTAGAAATGTTGGTTTTGCTGATTACAGCAATTTTTGGAAATATATGATTATAATGTGATGTGTAGCAATGTAATAAATACAATGAATTTTTTTTATATTTTGAACGGCGTATTATCTTAACGAAAATATCGCGGGGCTGTACCAGTGCCAAAATAGCCCCCACTAACATCATGATAAGGAACTTAGGCTCCCGATTTCAGTAAAAAGTATTATTCTAGCAAGAAAGAGCCTCCTGAATTATTGGTGAATGAATAAACTCCAAAAATCCGATTCGCTTGGCTTTCTCATTTACTTTATGTGAAAGAATTCCACTGAATTCTTTTTGTGGAGCTACACTTAAACAAACATTCAACTTTATGCTAAAGCTAGAAACTTGGAGCCGGAAACTTTACGATTACTAATGGTAAATTATACTGAAAAGCCAATATTTGTCAGCAAGAAATTGGAAACCAGTCGGGAGTTGTCATATGTCAGACGTAGTTGGAAAAAATTTAAATGCAGTTAAAGTATAGTACAGGGCTATGTCCCGCCTTAGTTGTACATTGATATTTTCTGTTAAGATGAATTTTTATCATAAGACGTTCTTTTCCAAGCCAGATCACACTAGAAGAAAGGCGCCATTATTTTTTGGAAGATTTTTACGTTTTGATGAGAAATAAAAAAAATTAAGAAACCCCATTCTGGATGGACTGATTTACCCACAACATGCGTGCTTTGCTAATAGACTGAGAAAAGTGTAATATTACAAAATGGTCTAGCATAATTAGGCTGGCATTATTATTATTATTATGCTTCGATAAGCATTTCATACAGTTCCTACTTTTTGATGATAATTAACAAATTGGAAAATATAAAATGCATATTTATTATTATGACTAACAATGAGTGAATTTATAAAATGAAAGAGACAAGCAAATTTAAGAGGCTTTGGATTATCTGACAGAATGACAGAGCAAAATAGAAGTTCACATAAAGCATAACGTATAATATTATCGACATTTTTACCTTCCTACACACCTGTGTTTCGCTATCCTCGTGTGCAATTGTAAACAGGAAGAACAAAAAGACGACGTTTTTGAGCCTAAAAATTAGATAAATACTTATATTGTTCATAGTAATTTATTAATTTTTAAAATTGGACTAATGGGAGGGTCTTTATTCAATGCCACAGTTCAGAGCGCTTTACTTTTGGTTGAATTATTTTATTTGGTTGGCAATTTCTCCTAGATAGTTTCTAGTGTTACTTTTGTTGTTCGGACCCACAAATTATATTATTTATTATTACCTATACCTAATTGAAATATGTTAATAAGCTCTTCAAGACACGTCTCTCCAGTTCTGCTGTGAATTTATTTTATTTTTTACATGATAATTCACTACTGTAAGTGAAGTACAAAATTCCATTTTAATAGTGTAGTTCATTAATCACTACCGAATTTGATATTTTTGATTCACCCGGCAATTCGGAGTTTGAACTATACTACGGTAGTGGATTATGCTGTGTGTGAAAGCGACTAATATGTATTATCAAAATAAGCTGATAGCCGCAACAATAAATCTAGTACACTTCGAGCTTGAATAGATAATTTAGTTTTTGTTTTCAATTGAACGACCAATTTTCTTATCACAAACAGACTCGATAAAAACGGACCACCCACATATTCTTCTAATAATATGGAATAAATTACTGTAGTAATAGAGCTGAATCACCATATTTACTCTGAATATACAATTCGGCGGCGACCAAAATGCTAATCAGGCTAAAATGATTAATGAACTTGTGATAAAAGATAACTATGCCAAATAATTCGATGATTTCAGTGCAAAGATTACACCATCATCCTATTTTCACAGTGGAACGTATAGAGAACGTAGGCTTTTAAACATGATTCGCCCCAAAAACTACACCAAAAAAATTAACAAAAGAGCCAAAATAAGTTTTACATCATCTTTTAAACTTTAATAAATTTTATTATAAAAACCAGTATTTTCTTGCAAAACATTTTGCTATCGATTAGCTGAAAGGAAATGCGCACCAACACCATACATACTAAACAAAAGAAATCTTCAATATATATATTTACCAAAATAATAGCATAAATTAATATCCACTTTGACTGCTTGCGGAATGAACACTCGAACGGTAAAATATTCAATACCTTAGATTTTCTAAGTTGATGACTTATAATTTGTATACACACACTCACAAAATCACTATATTGATACTTAGATAACCATTAAAGCTTTAACCACTTTTTATAAAAACTCTTATTTTGTAAATTTTTATATTCTAAAACACTTGTATAATATTCACACACTTTTTATAGACTTATTTTGCAAATAACTTAAACTTTGAACTTTCTTAAATATTTTATATATTTATTTACATAATACATATAAAGGAAATAACAACTGAACACCAATAGGTATTACAATACATAAATAATAATTAAATAAAGCACAGTGTACACAATATTTATGTAAACGTAGATATATCCAGAAATTAACAGTTTCCTATTAGAAATTAAAATTTTCTGTTTAAACCAACGAAATTTGCATAAGAAATTATCTCTTACACATCTATCTAATTGCAACGATACTTCAAGACTGAATGAATTTCGTTATTTATTTGAAGAACAAAAAATAATAATATGAAATGAATTTATAAAACATAACAAACAAAAGTGCGCAAATGAACTGAGAGTAAATTGTAAATTCGTAAAGATTTTTTATTTAAAAGTTCATTCTCTCTTGATGAACAAAATGAAGGGGAAATCTATTGCAAGCTGACATCACATCAACATGTTTTTTGTTTATTTGTTTACGTTTCTCCCATTTGTTTTATTTAAACTCAGGAGAGAGCTTATGGTTATTATGAATGAGAGATAAACATGTTTATATATTTCGATTACATCGACATTGTTTGAATTGTGTTAAGATTGTGACTTTGAGTTATTTGAGCAGCATTTTGAATTATTTTACACAGAGAAAACAAAAGCAACAAAATAAACGAAGTTTATTTACATATAATGAATGAATAATTTTTTTGGTGTATTCGGAAATACATACATATGTATAGAACGATGAATGATGTATTTTGTGTAAGATTAGATGACATAATTTGTAGTAGTAGTATTTTTTTGTTTATTTTTAATAGTGCGCACATGGGTATAAATGGTAAACATTAAGAATGGCGATGAGACATAGATTAATATTTTTATTTATAAACTGTATATCTCATAAATTAGTGATCGTTTTTTGCAAACATCCAAGTCAGGGTGATAGATAAGTGCGCTACTGGAGGCTATACAATATATACATGGTTAATATTACTTTCCTACAGATTTTGAAATATAAAAATAAATATAAGTTTTCACGCCTTTAAAATAGGATACTTTTTTTTAATATCTAATTAGAGAGCACGCCAACCAAAACTGAATTATGCGTAAGATGAATACATTTCCCTTTAAACTACCCTTAATCAAATAATAATTAAACATAAATTAAATGGAACCACCATTTAGTAGTGGGCACGCTACTCGTTTCCTTTAACGTTTCCGTTTTAACCACCTTCAACCTTAGCCTGCAGGAATTATTTTATCGTAGAGTAGTATAAATAAAGTTAAAAGGCAATCAAGTGGCAGTGCAGATATTTTGTGAAACATAATTATATTTTTATTATTGATCAAAATTACGAACTATTTTCATCTCACGTTATGCAATCCGATCGCCATCATTCGCGCATGTCATACCTATGACAGATCAACAAATTGAATAATTTTGCATAAGAAAGCAAATATAACAAATTTGCATTGGTATTTCCTTTTTTCCTCAACCTTATAAAATATTTTCCTCTTGTTGAGAACGAAACAAAGAAAATACCTCGTCTTCTTTAAGAACGTTCATAATACTCTATACTATGCGCATTATATATACGTGTTCTGTTTTTGTACTTTTGCTGATACAACTAAAAAATGTCGAGACAAAACTAAATTTAACGTTCTTCTCTTAATTTATTTATAGTTTGTTAGAGTTTGGGTTGGTCTGTTTTCATTTCATTTGGTTTGTGTTGTTCTTTTATATTTTTGCACTTTATATTAAAAGAAATCCTATTATATGAGGGTACAAATTTCTTCAAATTTCAGTCGCTTCATCAATATTATACTGGTATGGTGTGGCATTACAAATACATGATTTTTTATTCGATTGCATGTTTCAATACAATAATACAATACAAATTAACCAAAGTTAGATTTGTCCCAGATGATGACTTTGAACTTCCTTCATCAGGCATTATACCATGTATATGCATGCACTAGTAGGTTGGATACAGTTACATAAATTAGAATGAAACAAGAAATTCATATCATTTCAAAGTGTTAATTATAAAAATCAATATCGGCTTAGAATTTCTCAACCATATGGGAACTGTGAAATATGCCCCGTGCCTCAAACAAAGAACACAAATTGTTCGTGTGTTACACATTTTTGTTTATCCATTTTCAGTTCATAATACAGTTTCAGGGTCATTAATTCATCTCTGTTATGTAGCAACTCATCATTAATTGCGATTGAAAGGCGCACATAAACCGCACAATAAAATTTTTATAGGTTGTTGTACGAGTTTTTAATTTATGTTTATACTCGTACATACACTTGTATATAGACCGAGTTTGTTAACACAAATAATCAAATCACATGTTTTCTGAGTAAATTGCAATGTGTTTGTTTTACAAAAAGGCTGTTGAGTTTCCTTTGATACAATTAACACTGTGTTAATTTACAGCTGGGCAGAGGAGAAAATTTGAACTAATGTTAAAGTTTGAAAAACAACTTTTAATATTATTACTAATGAAAATTATAAAAAAAAACATATCTATTTATTTAAATTTATAAATGTGTTCCTTTAATAAAGTGCTCAAAGTGACAAAGTGCTCTGTCCGTAAATTCAGTTACACAACTTTCCTTACATAAAGACTTTTTAACTAGAGCTACTAAAAGAAAATCTATATTGTACTTGAAACAAATATGTACTTATATCTACTCTTAAGCCAGTTAAAATTTCTTGATCCTTACTCAAAACTATACTTGACGCCCTCGTTCAGAAAAGCACACGTCTGCGGCGGTAACGCCATGCTCGCTTCACTTCTAGACTCTAGAACTATCAAGAGGAAAATACGATGGGCATTTTCACGCCTAGTAAATGCATCGAACTGAACTCAGTATAAGAGTATGAAACGCAGCAATCTACAACAGAATTATAGTATTCTGTATATCGATTTTGTCCCGTGAGTTACTCATTTAAAATGAGTGAAGCAAAACATATCGAATACGTATACTCTGTATAATTATGTCTTTGTATTTGTATTTTTCTTTTGTTCGTATTTGTGTCATTTTTATGATGGACAGTACCAAAATAACGCGATCCGGGTGAATCGGTTTAATTGTTATGGTGCTTATTTCCTTTTCTCAACACATTACGTCTGCTCACGAGCTGTGGGGTGTCATTATTTAACATGCTAATGTATTTTACATTTAATATTTTTTTTATAATAAATTAATTTTATATGTTTATATGTTATATGTTTAAATTTTATAAATAAATTTAATTTAAAATTCATAAATTTTAAAAATAAAATATTAATTAAAAATAAAAAAAAAAAAAAAAAAAAAAATATTAATTATAAAAAAAAATCGAAAATACATAAATATTTAAAAATTAACACTATCTTGTAAAGGCGGATTCAGTGTTGCGTTAGTTTGTCTTTTCATTCGTTTAAAGAATTTTTTCGACCAATCATATTGTTCCAAAATGACGAATTTTTCTTCATTTTTTCAAACAACACAAAATATTAAGAACAAAGGGTTAACAATGGTTAACCCTTTGGGTGCCAAGGAGCGCAATCGCACTCCTCAACATAGGAATCAAAAATCTCATCAAGGGTTAATAGAATAAACAAAAAACAATGACACATGGTTTGCATGTGTATAGTAAAGCAAACCAATTATGCGCGCGTCACTAACTAACATACACATAAATACGACTACTATATCTTTCCGGTTACACTCATTTCGTTTCACACGTTTAGGGACAAAATCGATACACTGGTTTCGCTACATAATCAAATAGCACAAAACGCCCACAAGCATCCTTATAACATTCTAGAAGAAACATCTGTCACAAATAAGCTTAATTTAATAATTAAAAATAAATATAGCTGATGTTCTCATATACGTGAAGGAATCCAACTTTAAAAACTAGTAAAGCAAGATGGACGGGGTTAATCTTAATATACATATATAATTATTCCACATCTGCATTAGAGAAACTAAATTTTGACCTCGTAAAATTAAATACTAATGGCTAGACTCGGTAGGAATAAGACTCTTTTAGGTGAGCACGTGAAAAATAATATACCAGCTTTGACTAAAATCGGACACCCGATTCATTAGTGTCTGTTCTATATTGTACCCTCATCTGGCAAAAGGTATAAATTGTTGAGGAAATAGACTCGGATAAAAACGAAGAGATAGAAGAATAAGGTTTAAATGTTACGACGATACAAGGTTTCGAAAACATAAAAAGTGAGAAAGCAGAATATGCCACATATAATTGATGAATTTCAAAATAAATTTCAAGAGCAACATGATCACATGTGAAGGAAGCTGGAGTAAGGACTACAGTAAGCGCCGCTTCCTTTGGAAGTGGTAGAATATCTCCAATCTCCTCCGATAGGGAAAATGTAAACATTTTCACATGTACATGTATACATATATACTACAGTAAGAAAATCGAGTGATCGATAGACGCTGATGTGACGAAGAAAGTTTTGTCAGAGAGTCTAAAAGCCAGAATCACAAACTTCGTGAAACCTAGAAATCACATTCACGGCGCAGTGAGAAAGCTACATACCTCACCTAAAGAGGAAACGCATGCTAACTTGGCAACGCAGACAACAGTATACTGGAGGGGACTCAAACTGCCAACTATCTATCTCAAACTCGAAAGGGAAGGATACCGTTTTCTTGAATAGTTATGCAAAAATGGCATCGAACATTAAATTTAGAAGGCCGGTGGAATGAACACAATTCACCGATTATACGAGTTAGAAGTTCAAATGAAAAGTCAGTTTAATTTAGCTACTCCGAGATTCAATTGGGCCTAAACTGGTAGTTATTAAGAAATAAAATACGTCCTCGTCCCGATGGCATCAATAAAACAAAAAGTGTATCCTTGCCGTATGACGACGCGCTCAAGAATATGTGAAGGGATTCAAATCTAGTCATTCAGATATGTATATACGTAGGACAACAAAGGACGCTTCTCTACTTGAATTTGCAGAAAAAGTACATCAAAAGTTTCTTGCATTTCAAACTGTGTTGCATACCAAAATCTAAACAAAATATAAATTGATTAGATTACAGTGATCGGATCACGACAAATTGATAGTTGGCTTGACGATCGACAAGTGTAGCTTGATGCGCGTGTAGATTGCATAGCAAGCCAGCACTAGAACATTTCCGCCGCTTAGCGACCAAGCCATGGTTTCTTATACTTTTTAAAATAATTGTCAGGATTAACTGGACGTATAAAACATATAAGGAAATCGGAGAGCTTGAACGCAAGTACGCTTGAATAAGACTTTTTTCCCCAATTTCTGAAATACTCGAATCTCACGGGAGGGAACTGCTGACGAAATGAAAATGAATTTTAAAACTACGAACCATACCAAAATAATTCATAAACCAGTTGAAATCGGACTAAACCAGGTTCGAATCTCAAACAGGAATGAAAATGGCCGCATTTTTGAAAGTAAATTTAAAAATAATCTCTATACGTATATGTAAGGAAGGCAGAGCTAAACAATTGTTTAATGTCAATTCTCATTTAATTTTTGCGAATCATTTTTTAAACCAAATCACTTAAAAGTCGGAAGTGGTCTCAAATTGTATTTCAGAAAACTGATAAAAGAGAAGGAAGTCACATCGCCAATTTATCACAGTCCCTGATGCATCACTCGTCCAAAGTTGATTAAAATTTGTCGTGTCATTATTATTTACCATAGCTTTTATAACTATTTAGTTAATTTCGAAAACCAAATTTATTTATTTTCTTTCATCAAATAAATCGTGTTTCCAAATTCATTGAAAAATACTGATTTTGTATTTAATTGAACGGAATCCACAATGCATCATAGTCAGTGCCACGGGTTTTAACCAAAATAATAGATACTTGCTGTACAGAAATATAGCGTGAATTGAATAACTGGAAAAGCAGGGCAAATACAAGCATAATGATTACTAACATCATTTTCCTATAGAGTAGTTCTTTAAAGTGACCATGGCCCATTAGAATTGCAAATAGGATTCTTAGAGGGTAGAAATATCTGATATACCTAAATCGTAAACAACCGAAAAGGAAAGAACGCTATCAAAGAGTCGGCAAACTTATCGACTCTTCCCATGCATCAAGAAGTGGATAAACAAGCAGCATGGTGAACTTAATTGACGCAGTTGTTAAGTGGACGTGGCTGTTTTGGTATAAAACTTCACTGATTTAATTATTCCAAAGAGTTACAACAGGATGTAATATATGAACAGGGTGAACACTTGTTCTTTGAATCAACGGGTAGGAGGACAACCTTGATGGGTTGGGAGAAATGATGAAATTATCAGATGTCCTCGAGCAGCGCCTAACCGCTAAAACCATATTAGATGAAATGTTTATTTCTAAAGAAACGTATAAATCTATAAGCCACGCAACGACAGTATAGCCTGAGACAACACTAATTTAAATAATCAAATTTCCACAATTTTGAAAATAAATACTACGAACCAATGATATTTTAGAAACTTTATGATTTACTATAACACAGAACGTGCAAGCACATACGAGATGTCAGGAATACAAAATTTTCTGCCGTTCAATTGAAAAAACATCTTGTAAGGCTTTGTAGTTTAAGCAACATTTACGTCATTGAATTCTATTCTGTTTTCAAATGAAAACAAATGCTGCTCAAGCTATGGAATCGATGCTTTCGACTTTGAGTGAACAGTCTGTGAGTCATTCAACAGTAGAAATTATGGTTTGCAAGATTTCGGGATGGTAATATTAGCCTTGAGGACGATCCACGTCCGGGTGCAATAATACAATTTGAACTCGCAGAACTTAAAGTTTTACTGGATGAAAATCCGCGTCAAACTGAAAAAGAGCTTGCTGAACAGTTAGGAGTTACTCACCAAGCAATATCACTTCAATTGCATGCAATGGGAAAAATACAGAAGGAAGGAAAATGGGTTCGTCATAAACTGACCGAAGAAAACAAGAACCGAAGAGTTGACATATGCATGAATTTGCTTTCTTGGTACAAAAGAAAGACTTTTTTCACGCAAAATCATTACGGGTGATGAAAAGTTGATTTTGTACGATAATTCTAAATGTAAAAAACCATGGGTTGATCCAGGTCAGTCATCAACATCAGTTGCAAAAATGAATATTCATGCCAAGAAAATGCTACTGTGTTCCTGGTGGGATTGGAAATGAGTCATTTACTACGAGCTTCTGGAACCTGATCAAACTATTACATCTGAATGCTATCAGGCCCAATTGATCAAATTAAGTGACGCTCTGAAGGAAAAAAGACCATTTACGGGCCAAGGAAGGCGGAAGGTGATATTGCTGCATGACAACGCTCGTCCACATACAGCAAAATCAACCAAGGAATCCATCTTCTTCTTAGGCTGGGAAGTTTAACAGCATGCGGCGTATTTTCCTGACTTGGCTCCTTCTGATTATAGGTCGATGTCATCATATTTAAAAGACCAGCGATTCACGAATGTTAAAGATGTGCAAAAATGGTTCGATAACTATTTTGCTTCGAAAGCACCACGTTTCTATCGCGAAGGCATTCATTATCTACCTGATAAATGGCAAAGACAATAGATAGTAATGGCAAATATTTCGATAAATAATCCTTGTTACAATTGTATTTTCAATAAAGTTGAATTTGACCAAAAAGTGTTTCTACTTTCACATCTAATACAAATTAGTAATACGATGACACCACGTTTAACTTTCATAGTACTTCTGAGGTCGATGGCTGCAAATTATTAATATAGTTATAAAATAGTGTAGTGGTATTACTAGGTCTTAGTTGTAATGGGGTATTACTTCCAAATCGTAAGTTTAGGCAGAGCCTTAATTTACTTAGATTTTCAACCGGTAAATTTCATCGATTTGATTTTTATTGGTTATTAGACCACACCACACACTGGAACCAAAAAGTTCTCCGAATCTTAATTAACAATCAACTAACTAAAATAACCTTGTTTGCAGTTCATTGGATTTAGGTATTTCTTGAAATAACCTAAAATGTAACGATAAAATTACAACACCCATTTTACCATTATTTTTCACACCTTTCGCTGATCTCTAATCAAAAATTTACCAGTCGAACTGCATAAAAATATTGTTCTTAATAAATTCCACCCGACAGATGAAGAAAATACGTAATCTCCATTCAATGTCAAAAATTTGTTCGTTCAATTTCCTATTAGCATTTTTCCATTAAAATTAACAAAACAAAGCATATTTAAATTAAAATATTATTTTCAAGGGAAATACAAAATGTAAGTGAAATATATACAAATTATATTATTGAATTTGTTGTTGGACCAGACCATCTGGGTTTTTTTTTGTTCAAATAATAGTTTGCGTCTTAACTTAATTATTTTCTACAATTAAAATTACACTTCCGGGTTTTGTTGTTAAATTCTTAAGTCATTTGTGTGTTCTGCCTAATTTTTTTTATGTATATAGGTACACAAATAAAATGAACAAACTAAGGCCAAAGTATTTGTATTATTAGATTTAGGTTAAAGTTGTGATATAATAAAGTAGCTAAAGTTAATCTCAAGAATTTTTTCGAGAAGAAATCAAACATGTCTGGTTTATTTCAGATTCGATTCTTTTCTCAAGTAGTTGAAAATTATGTGTTGGGTATTTCTAATTTACAAACAACATGTTAAGGGCTGAAAATAGGTATACGAAATGTTTTATGTATATAGATTTCAATGCTTCATCAAGATTAGGGTCTTCATTATTTTACATTTCCGGTACTGGAGGTACATGAAACCTCATATATGCATAACAAAATGTGTGTGTACAAATACAACTACAGTATAGTAAGTAAAAGGGAATTAAAATATTTAACTGATTTGCATAATAATCACAAATACATATTTATATAATTATGTACCTACATATATGATTAACCAGCGCCGTGTATTATTGCGCGATCTCATTTTTAATTGTTTCTGGTTTGCGGGTATATGTGTGTATAAAACCGACTTACCTGAAAATAAACAGAGAAAGATGAAATTTTTTATCAAAATATTTACTTCACATATAAAATATTGATCTTAATGGTTATCCTTAAAGTCAGTGTATTTAGTTATTCGTTTATAATATAATCATGCCGTACGGCTACGGAGCCACAAAATAAATTATTTCTTTACTTACGAGTATGAATAGAGAAAATGCACACCAAAATGCCAAGTAGTCACGTTCCACAAACAAAAGAAAAAGGAAAACATTTATTTTCTTGTTTTCCCAAACATTAAAATGAAAAGCAAATATAATTTAATTTTAATATTTTTTCCCTGTTCCAAACAACAACCAAAAGTTTTCCTGGAAATTTATTATATTCCGTTATTAAATTTAAATATGTATTTGGTGTATATGTGTGTATTCTAAACTCGTATACCTTGGATCCAAAGTATTGGAGGTTACCATCTGGAGAATTGAATTGATGATGGGTGAAATTTTATATTTAATGTTGAGTTTGAAAAAATGTAAGTTGTGCCTATTTGTGTGTGTTAAAATACAATTTAAATCAACGTGATGTATAATTAACCGATAAATGGGATGCGAAATATGGCCGCGTAAACAATTAGGCCCGTTTAAATAAATTTACATTGATACCTATTTTAACACAAATGAAATTTATACAAAAGAAAAATTCGGTTTTCTTTTGTGGTATACCACCGATAATACTTTGTTATTCAAGTTTCGTATAACGGGTTACTGTACATCTTTTCTCGCTAAAACTGTTATTCTCCTATTACATAGGATTTTCTTAAATGTATACAGTTCGATAACTTGGAAACGCCTAAATCGATTTTGAAACCATTTCACTAACCTAATGTTATGGTCAAGAAGAAATCAATTTGTATCATTCAATTTGAATTGACAAAGGGCGATCCGATCCGATCACATAAATAAATTTTATTTATTTTTAAAACGTTGTAAAAAATAATTAATATAATTTAATTAACATAAATAAATAGTAAAACTATTTGTTACACGTTGTGGCACACATTGCATAAATTATTGCAACTGGGACTAAATCTCACAAAAGATTAAATGTCGCATTTCGTAGGTTCAAACAGGTCATGAATTGCAGTATTGTAACTTTGAAAGGATGTTGATCCGAAACAAACATTGTGCAACCTATACTAGATCGCCCAATTACCAAAATTTTACTTTTGAAGATGTTCTCAAAAGAAATTGCTAAATAATAAAATATCATAAGTTGAAAACTGAAAGACCTTTAGTCTCTTATAATTGTGTAACACACTCGTTGATACCCACGATAGGTGTGGGATTCCGGCCTTTCAATTTTGATGATGAAAATAACCTTTTTGTTCTAAGAATAAGATAAAGTTCTAAGATGTCAAACCAATGTATTGTTTTATGTATGTTTTGTAATAATTAAAAACAACTATTTTTGAACTTGCCTGTAAACATTATAATACGCTTGTTTAACTCGGCCGCCCTGCTTTTCCATTTACCAATACTGTACCGACATGTTAACACAAGGAAGAAAGATGAAGGAGGTATACCGAAACGACACTGAAAATACCGAAGCATGCATTTCCACTCAGTGAAATCGTCGACGATATTAAACCAAAAAACAGTTCTAGTTACAAAACTCCATCGCAAATTTAGTTGCCATAACTTGAGTAAAATTCAAAATGAAAGGTGGCTTGGAGATAGGCGTTGTATAATTATTCGGCTATTTTAATATATTCCATCTTATCTGAAAACCAAAAAGCATACATATACATCTTTCATAGTTTTTGCTGAAAACACAACTAAATGGCCTTAGGGCCGATATGTTGGACATCGATTTGAATTAATTAAATTAAGTAAATTTGGGTAAAAATAAAGATTAATATTTATTTATATCCACAACAAAATATAGATTCATAAAGTTTAATTATTTGACGGTACATCTTCACTATAAATCGACGTTATACCGACAAATAAAGCATTCAATATAATTGTTTGTATACAAGGTACACCAATGTCGCCACCGAAGTAGCAACGCTATTTGTCATTGATTTTTAATTTTAGCAAAGTGGCAGTGACAATTTTCCATATTCCGTTTATTTGTTCATCAGCGTACATTACAAAGTTTATGTTTTGTTAAATCTATTGAGACCTTTACCACTGTGCCCTCGTGGAAAAATTTGTGTTACCAAAGTGAAACTACGAAAATTTGTTACCACCTCGTCAGTCTCGTCTATGAATTTTCTGAGAAAAGTGAGCTTGGAAAGTTTTATGTTTATTTTATATTGCATTAAAATATAAACGCTATTCTTTTATTTATAATTAATATTAATATTATCAACGTAAAAATTAAATAAGTACCTTCGATCTTTCGGAAGTGAGCTTCAGTTTTTGTTACTTATGACATCTTCTATACTTTTCCTAGTAGTCTCAATTGTTTAGTCTGCTAAGTAAACTCCGTTACAATACCTATAATTTCTATAATATGTTGCAAACGCTAGCAGCTATTTTGCCGATGGACATTATATAAAATAACTTTTGTTTATGTTTAGAACAGCCACCTTTTAAGTAAGTTAAATGTATTGCTAATGTAAACAATATTTTATGTATAAAAGAAGCTAAAAATTGTTCAATAAATCAGAATTAATCTAAATGAAGAAAGAATAGAAGCTAGCTTACTTCAAAAAGACGAAACTTCATCTAAAGGCCATTCTTTAATTTAACATAGAGAAATGTACCTGGTCCTTTGATCAACGCGCCAAAGCAGCTCGACATATGTACTAAATAAGCTACAGCAGCGCTCCTAAAGCAATATTTAAAGTTAATTGCTATGCAATTTAACTCTACAAGCGCTTCAAAACAACACTGAGAGATAGGATATGATTGATAATTGTGACAGACACGCTCCAGGTTCAGGCATATAAGTAGTCGATAGTTAGCAACACAATTATATCCCGCATAATATTCTGTATTATTTAATAGTCTGCGGCTGCTTCTGAAACTGTGACATTCTAAACTAAGTTGTAATTAGTAAAATTTAACTTATTACTAACTGTAGGGATGATATTTCCATACATTCATCTGAAAATTGTAAGAAATTTAAAATTGGTTGAAAATTCTTATGCTCTATTCATTCATATCAAGGCAAAACCATTTAAAGAAATGTTTAACATATTTCACGTATACTGTAAATTAATTTTTGTTATTAATTAATAAGGTAGCATGTATATTAGCTGCTTTTCTTGACGCTTGTTCTTATCTGGTTCTGTTCAAATTCCATAAAACAACGCAAAGCCACACACTAAATTTCAAATCAAAATGTATGATCTATAAAAAAAATTGAGTTAAATAAGTTTGTCATAGAAAATTTGAAATAGCATTCAACAAGAACCAGCTCAAATTCCAGAAATTTAAAGAAAATGAACAGCAACCGCATACTAGCCTGACAGAAGAAACAAACAACAAAATTAATAACTCCATATCTAAAATGTGAGAAAGACAAAAGTTAAGAACAACCGATGGGCACAAAGGTTCTTGAGATAGAAAACGAGAATGCAAACAACATAGGTCAATCATTAGGGCAGGCTGTATTTTATCGACCAATCATCTTCAAAATAACCATAACATGATGACCAAGAAATTTGAAACGAAAAAGAAAACTATCATGCACAACTTAAACAAAATTATTAAGCAAATGAAACGACCAAGAGATTAAACTATTGTCCGAGTATTGGTAATATATTGCGGCACAATACGAAGTTGTGACCGCTTGACAACACCAGAAGCCGAAAACCATATTCTCCTTCAAACTATGAAGTTTTTTAGAATTTTGGAAAGAGAGATTAGTTCTTTAGAAATAATCCAATACCAGAAAATGCATCGACAGGACAACTAAAGGATAAGATTCGAAAGTACACCATAATCAATCAAGAGCAAGCATATAATCCATGCAATTATAAAATAATTTGTCAAGGAAATCGGAAGAAAGAACACACATCATCACAAAATTGAATTTGTGTCAAAAACATTTCTCGAGAAACTTGAAGTAATGTATCGCAAAACAAAAATTAGATGTGGTATATGTACTGATGTGTGATTACACAATACATTGCGGCACTTGCATGTCTCATACGTTTCTGCATCTAGATAATAATCAACAATGTTTGGAACAAAATAGAAACGACGAGGTATCTTGAACCGAAGAACTGCTTCGGAAGATACAAGCGCACAAGCTGCATTTATACCAGAAGAAGCGTCAAAAAAGCTTCAACGGCGGGAAAAGCTAGTTTATACAGAAATAGGTGGGATGGATGGAATTAATTTCAGTACAGCACGCAGCAAGATAAATATAACAATACAACCTACAGTACCTGACAATTGAATTAAGCCACCCTTGCGTATCAAGTAATTTGTAATACAAGCAGTTTATATTGAAATATATTTTAAATTTTTAATTGTCAACGGATTTAGTTGTTCTAAGAGTATCTATTTATATGAACAACAACCCTTATACTTTTAACACTATGTGCCGTAGGTACTTGGCGAAACACACTAACACTTAATAAACACATTATATCACTTGTTTAATTAACAAAAAATTGTTCAAAAAGTTTAAAAATTACTCGATCGATTTCGACTTGTTAGGTTATCATCAAGAGTAGTAGATACTCCTGATAATGACCTAACAAGTCGAAATCGATCGAGTAATTTTTAAACTTTTTGAACAAATTTTTGTAAAAAATTTTTTGCGAAATAATTAGACAAGTGATAAATGTGTTTATTAAGAAACAACCCTTATATTATTAGAGTAATTTCAGTATTACCGGTTTTGGGTCAGATGGCTGCTATTAGAGTCTAAACACAGATAATGAAATATTTAAAAGAAGTGCGAATAATAACCAAATTCAGTTGAGATGTGTACGTGCTCGTGTTAAGAAGTGTAATAAAGTGTTTTAATAATATATTGTGAATTTTATAAATTTGTTGGTGAATTTTTAAGCTCTGTAATTTATTCGGAATAGGAAAAGTGAAAGACATTAGTAGCGTGGGTAAAATTAAAATAGAGACTTTATTAAAAACATGTATATGCGTTCGAACCGTCAAATTGCAATAATGCAAAAAAGATTTTCGGCATACAGTCGACCAAATTTCCGCATAAATTCGAAAAAATATGCCCTCAACATCGAGCGGTCGCAGTGATCTCCGTGGTGTCCGTAAAACCACCGCGAGTGACGACTGGCTAATTATAAAAACAGCACCCCAAAATAGACAAAGTTCTGCTAAAGAGATGCTAAATAAATTAAAATTACATAATACTAACATATCAGAGCGCACGTTGCGATCATGATTGTACTCTGCCGGACTCAAATGTCGCAGATCAGCCGAGAAGCCCAGTTTGACACCAAAAATGTAGAAAGCACGCCTGCAATAGGCAAAAATGCACAGAAATTTTACGGTCGAAGATTGGAAAAACGTAAACGAGCACAAATTTTGTCATTAATAAATAATTTCGTCAAAGTATCAATTTGTATAATAAATTTCATTTTTACAACTCACAACCTCTTTGCAACAGGTGATCTTTAGCGATTAATCCTGACTTGAAGCAATGACGGAGAGTGTTAATTTCGTTAGACGAAGACCCAAAGAACGTTATAGTGATGAAGCTATACGAATTTGCGCGAATGGCATCGGACTTCTCTATTTTGTGGAGGGCACCATCAAGTGCATCAAGTGAATCAAGTGCTTTCTAAAACGGTTGTTGAGACTGTATTTTCGTCTTTCCAAAACTCAATAAATGCATAAGGGCCATACACCTTCATGTAGGATGGAGCACCGTATCATCCAGCGAAAAAGATAAAATCTCTGTTTCAAGAGCATAGCATACACCTTTTGCCATGGCCCGGAAACTCACCCGATCTAAATCCGATAGAAAATCTATGGAGCATGTTGAAAAAAGTTGTGTACTTATCCCCGAACCCAACAATAGCTGTTCTGAAAATACCAAAATCAGAAGGTGGCTCTAATTCAATTGCCAGGTGCTGTACATGTCCATCAAAACTCAGCATGAACGTAGAAGAGTTTGTAATTGGTGTTTAATTTTTCATCATTACAAGCCTATGACGTCCATTCTAGTTGACTTGTTCGATGTTGTTCTATCTAGGCCTCCAAATATTTCATTGGCTAAGTACCCCACGCACCATTAAAAAGTGAGCGTTTGCTTATCCGATGGTTTTATTTATTACTATCTTTGATAAGCGTAACAGTAGCTTCAATGTCGGAAAGGTGTGCTTCAAGTTGGGTTAGGTAAGCAACACAAATATCGTCTTATAGTCGTCATGCCATAATAATTTCACGATACATTGTCTATACTTATTTAGTTCATCCCAGAGAAGTATCCAGCCATACTACTCGAATGTAGATCCTCGAATGATTTTATTTCGAACGATTGTAGTCCTTGCGTTTGTGATTGGTGAATGAAAGCATGTCTGATACTATTGCAGTGTAAACAAGTGCATGGGCTCTAAAACATGGTCGGATTGAAACTCGATTTATTGTGGTTAGGTATTTTTTGTTTTAATTAATTTTGTAAAGCTCGTGCCGTTGTATGGGAGGTTCGATTTTTCACTTTCTTACTTTAATCTCATCTGGCACTGGTTTATCTGGTTTTGTCTCTGTATTGATTCGTAGTTATTATTTCAGACCTTCCCATAAACCTTACATCTTCATTGTTCTCTATTATGGGACCGAATCGGCAGTGCAATGTATAATTATTTTTGGGAATTCTTCTGCACCACAAAGCTCCTTGACCAATGACAATAATAGTTTGGTTTTAATAGGTTCTACTTTCGAGTTAGAAGTTACCAAGGTCGTTTTGATATTTCCATCTTTGGCTGTTGTTCGGACGTGTATAGATGCAGCGTAAGGTTGTTCGGAGGCGTCACAAAAACCATGGAATTCGATTGCATTAGTCTTAATTTTAATTAATCTAGCTAGGTATTCTTAAAGACTCCAAGGTTTGGAAATCGTTAGCATACATTTTTCATTTGATGTCTAAATCTGTTGGTAATGCGTCATCTAAAGATACTATAGCGAGTCATAAAGGGTGTTTTTTAAGAGGTTGCCGATTTTTTTTTTGAATAAAACACATATAAAATTATGAAATGACCAAAATTTTTTTTTATTTGGTAGATAATTTTTTGGCATTTAACATTTAAACACAATTTCTGGCATATGGCTACCACGACTATTTTTCACAAATGTCATTCTGGAGGTCCAATTTTCCAGCACTTTTTCAAGCATTTGAGGGCGTATGTCAGCAATGACACGTTGAATATTGGTTTCCAAAGCGTCAATCGATTGAGGTTTATCCACATAAACCAATGACTTCACGTATCCCCACAAAAAGTAATCGAGTGGCGTCAAATCGCACGAACGCGGAGGCCAATTCACCGGACCATTTCTCGAAATAATGTTGTCGTTGAAAGTTTCTTTCAATAAGTCGATTGTTTCACGTGCTGTATGGCAAGTGGCACCATCTTGTTGAAACCACATTTCATTCATATCCATATCTTCAAGATTTGACAACAAAAACTCATTTAACATGGTTCTGTATCGATTTCCATTCACGGTAACGCGTCGTCCTTCCTCATTTTTAAAGAAATATGGACCGATGATCCCACCAGCCCATAGACCGCACCAAACAGTACATTTATCAGGATGCATTGGTAATTCTAGAACGGCGTGTGGATTATCTTTGCTCCAAATGCGACAATTTTGTTTGTTGACGTATCCATTTAACCAAAAATGCGCCTCATCACTGAAGAGAATTTTACGGTAAAAAAATGGATCTTCGTTCAATTGATTTAACGACCAATCACTGAATTCACGGCGCAAACGATGGTCGTGTGGCTTTAATTCTTGCACCAATTGAATTTTGTATGGCACCAAACCCAAATCTTTACGTAAAATTTTCCATAAAGTCGATGGACAAAGTCCAATTTGCTGAGCACGACGACGAATCGATAAATTGTCGTTTTCTTCGACACTGGCCTCAACGACAGCAATATTTTCTTCTGTACGAACTCTTCTCATTCTTGTCGGTGGCTTGGCATCCAAAAGAGTGAATGTAGACCGAAATTTGGTAATTACGTTCTTTATGGTGGTCTCTGACGGACGATTATGTGCACCATAAAATTCACGAAGTGCTCTATAAACATTTTTAATTGAACACTGATTTTGAAAATAAATTTCCACGATTTGAAAACGTTGTTCTGGAGTTAACCTATTCATAATGATTTGCCAAACAATACTGAGTAGAAATGCCACTTTGAGCTGTCAAAACAACTGTCATAAAATAAAACGACATCTATCGGAAAAACAAACCTCCTAAAAAAACACCCGTTAATTGTTGTAACATAATTTTTACTTGTATCAGGTGCAAAGAGGCCCTGCGGAGCCATTTATTTGTTTTGTTGCTGTTGACAGATATTGTGTTGGTGTAGGCGAGTTTATCTTAAACTCAAAAATATCGCTTGCTGGATTCCAATGAATACTTAGAACTCCTACACTATTTACAAGTTTTATATGTAGTGAGTTAAAAGCTCGTAACTGCTCAGGTAATGTCTGTAAAAATTCTTGATGTGTTCGCCATCTTGTACTACCCTATGAGAGAAATTGAGTTAAAAACTTGTATTCATGCAAAAAATCAGTAATCTTATGCAGCTAAATCGAGTTAAAGTAAATATGATTTGGACTTCCTCAACCAGAAGGCAGATATTTTAGGGTCATGTGTGTTCAATCAGTCCAATCGAAATGGATTAAACTGTCCTACCCAAATAGATTCTTTTTGGTCAATTTTAATATTTAGAGTAAATAATTAAGATAAAGGCCTCTCGGTTATGGAAAATCAAAATTTCGTCCCTGACTTTTAGTAGAATGTATTTATGCGGTAGCTCTGAGCGTTTACAACTTTTATTACCATTTCCTTAAAGAGAAAGTGATTTTTTTTTTATTTTTACCCCTGACTTTTACCCAGATTATTCGAAAGTTTAAATTAACAGGCTAATTGATCATCATAAGGTTTACAAAAATTCATAAAATCCACTAAGAGAGTAATATGAGAAATTCATTAGTATAGCGATGGTTCCTAACACACAATCTTTGATGTATATTTATATATGTATATTTGTATTCTGGAACTAGAGCCTTATAATTTAGAATAAAAACAATCGAAATTCTAGCGCTTAGCATTGCCAATAATTCCACTGAAAATAATGTAAGATAAGTAATTTATGCTGGTAATTTACATGTGTTGTTACAAAATATTGAAAATTCTTTAATTTTCCCGTAAATAAATCAGTAATTGTCATTTCTAATGTTTCACATTATTCAACTGTCTAAAAATACAAAAGTTACTGTCCCAATAATAAGAACGTGCGAGGGGATTGTTTTTACTGTACAATTACGAATTGGATTGTTTGGATTCTCAAAGTTGTGTTTTTGTTACATTTGGACGTTTTAGGTCTACATTTACATTTTAGGACTATTATTGTTATAGAGGTTTATTATTGTCGGTCGATCTCCGATTTATATGTCAGATACAGTCATGGAAATAGTTGTATAGTCAGTAAATAACTTAAAGCAAACGCGTACAGCGGATGTTTTCTGGACCATTTTTAATATACGTATACAACACCCTAATGCGTAGAAGTAAGATAACAGCGAAAGTAATGCAATAGATCGTTCAGTCGTATTTTCTTTCTTTTTAGTCTCATTTGAAACGTTGAACTGAGTAGAAGTATTTATAAGCCATTGAACATATTTTGATTTTTTAAAGTAATATTGGGCCCTACTCTCGTGGCATAAAATTGCTGTTATGTTATTTTATTGTCCCGCTTCCTATTAGAATTTGTATTGAAGAAACAAAAATAACATAACATAACATAAAATTTTAGATCCCGGAATCGACCCCATTACTTGCTTAAGTGGGTGTATTTATTTTGTAAAGGTGCTTAGATATACTTGAACACACGAATAATTCTTTTTTCAATATTTACTCAAACTTTTAGGAATGCGACGTGGCAACGAGTTAACTGTAGACAAAAAAGCTAAAAGGGTAAAAGGTTGTGTTCAGCGACGAAAAAAAATTTAATTTAGATGGCCCGAATTGCTGCCAATTTTATTGGCATCATCTAAGGAGGAAACCTGAGACAAGAATGAGCAGGAATTTCGGTGGAGGATCTGTGATGGTATGGGGTGCCTTTTGCTTCTTTGGCAAGTCTCGGATATTCTGGATATCGTCAAATCTACGAAGTTCTTTTAGACGATGCATTATTAAACATGGTTGAAGATATTCCTGAACTGGATGACCAGGAATGGATCTTCCAGCAAGACAATGCGGCGACTCATGTGTCAAAGGAAGCAAAAAACTAGTTTCAGGAAAGACAAATATCAGTTTTGGAGTGGCCAGCATGTAGCTCAGGCTTAAACCCCATTGAAAATGTATGGGGTATATTTGTTTGGAACGTTTACAAAAACGGAAGGCAATTCCAGACATGTGATGAGCTGTAAGATGCAATTCATCGATCTTGGGAAAATATACGGCCAGCACAGCTACAATCAATGGTGAATTCGATGCCAAATCGCATTTATGAAGTCATACTACCCAAATGCAAAAAGGTGCATATATGTTTTTTAAAATAATCTTTAATATGTAAAACATTGTTACAATAAATGAAGTTATTCACTTAAACTAAAATTAGCTTTTTACATAGCATCAGACTCATGTTAACCTCAATAACTATAGTGGCTGTATAATTATTTCCATGACTGTATTATATAGTTTTAAGACTAGAATAATATATTACGAATAATTGGAAAATTATGTGCTGCTTCAGAACAAAAATTTTCTTATTTTACTGATACTGAATACATATATTGAATATTACGAGATTATTAACACTTCTTTCAGAGGTGTCATCGCCGGTGTTATGCAAACCCTCCTATTTCTAAATTTCAATTAATTAAAATTTCTTAAATTTAGTAAATAAAAAAATATTATTAATATTTAATAAAAATAAAATGAATATTTAATAAAAAAAAATCCAAACGGTTAATAAACTTTGGCAAGAAGTCGAAATTAATATTTACCAAATTCGCCTTAAAAAATTAATTCAGCTGAAAAATGTATATAAAGACATTTAAAGTTCGGCCCCTCCAACCCAAATGCAAAATAAATGAAATAATTTTCGTTCAAGCATTGCATTCAAATTGTAAGTAAATTATGCTGGAACTTTATCTTTAAGTTTAGTGTGAATAATCAGTTATCGCTCCATTTATGATATGTGTGACGATGCTTGCAACGTCTTAATAACAATATTGAAGAAGTTAACGAAATTAAAGTTTATGATGAAACGAATGAATGAATTCTTAGTTTTATTATGTATAAACAACACGCTAAAATTTAATTATGGTCATCAAGTTTAATAATTATCATGCATAGCGTCTCTATATACATTACAATTAAGGGTGTATGCACAATAATAATGTGATGTGGTTAAGTTTTTGAACAAAATTTTATGTTGGAAATATATTACTTATCATGTTTTGGCATGTCGATTTGATGCCGTTGTATTTAACACAATTGATGTGTGTTTTGGAGTTCTTTGGTTCGGTCTTGATTCTTTCCCATTTGTTTTATTTGCATTAGTGAATTGTAATTATTGTAGGTTTAACACCGGTAAACAACTACTTGAATTAATCATCAGTTCATCACCATATCACATTTATTCAAATTTATTGTAGATTCAATTTAAAATTTCGAAAAATATATTTCGGCGTTCATACTACAGAGTTCTACAAGAAATTTGTTTATCGCAAGGACCTGAAACGTTTCCCGATACCGATTTTATGATAAGCAGTTTTCCTGAGATTAATAAAAATGTGAGAAAAACACCCATTCTCGTTCTGTATTTCAGAAACCTTAAAGAATTCAAATGTTATTAAAATTAGAGTGTTAGAGGTATTTATAAATTTTGGAGAAACTATTACTTTGATATTTAGTTTTCAATTTATAAAATATTTATTATGAAAGTACAGAACGGTTTATACCCAAACGTAGACGAATACATCATTTTTTTAAGTGAAAATTATTCAGCCGTATTTTGCGTTTTCGGGAAGTAAGTTAAAGCGTCACGAAAAAATGAAAAGGGGTAATATACGATTAATAGTAAGGAATTATTTTGAGTTATCCAAATACGATTGGTTATCGTACCCGAACACGAGATAGAGACTGGAACATAACTTTAACGAAAACATTAGGGTTAAAACAAAGCGAGAAAGAGATGATGCGAAATATGCGATGTACTTGGTCCGTCAAATTAGATGGACAAGTTATTTATTTAATGCAAAAACACCAGTAAGGCTTATGCAAACATATATACGCGCATTCGATCCCACAAAAGATGCGCAATTTGTAAAACTGACTGCGAAGAATTTGAAAAAACCCCTCGCATACCAAAATAAATAATCAAACTCATCAAATAATCCAAATGTACATGGATGATGCATATAAAGTTCAACATAAAGAGAAACACAATTACAAATACTACAACACACAAGAAGTTGGACAAGAAGCGGTACTTTCTAGACTATTGGTTCCCAAATTGTATACGAAGCCACTCCGATTGACAGGACACAAACAATAATACTTTATAACACATGAATAATATAACAAGAATATGAATAATATCTGCAGACGAATATGAAAGACCGGTAGTAACCAGGGAGGAACTAAAAATAATGACCCCGAATTACCACGCTATGCTTCTAAATCCGAGTTGAAAAAAAAAATCTTCAACTGTATATCCTTGGTTGCTGCTAAATTGTATATTGCCTCTAACATCAGTACTACAATTGAAAAGTTTCCTTCTTTAGTGTCCCTTGGATTTGGGCTCGCGGATACGTGTAAATTTATTTCAATCCGATATTGGATGAAGCTATGTTTTATTTAGCAATTTAAGCAGGCCTTTCATGAAATTATTTTTATTTCACTGTGGTTTTACAGAGCGTGTTCTATTTTACCCTTTATGCGTAATATATTGAGCTGACTGCACAGATGTTTCACCTCAATTGTTATATAAAGGTTTCAACGTTATTTTTTGATCGGAAAACTATGACAATTTATGGCTTTTTAAAAATCGAGAAAAATCTTATACCATTTAGGTAAGGATTTCTTGGTTGGAATGGAAGGAAATTTATATGAAATTGAGCGTTATTAAAATTTGAATAATAGTGAAGAAATTTTGATACCAAAGCAATAATCGTGGTTTACTCCCGAGTTAGATACTCCGACTCCATTTTTATTAAAAAAAATATTTGGTAATTTTTAATAAATAAAGTTTGTCCTACATATACCCACGACAAATTTCTAAGTTTTTATTGAAAATTCGTTTTCACATTAAGTTTAATTATTTGAATTTGTTTTTTCACTTTGGTTTTATTAAATTGGAAAATGGGTATGAAAACTAGCCCATAATAAAATCTAATAACCCATCTACTTTAGTCCTTAAGGGGATTTTGCTTTTAATATATTGTCCTGCCAGCTCGCCCATACTTGTGGTTAAACAACCATTCTCTAAAAAATCGTATTTCATAATATTCGTAGATCCGGGACGAATAACTGTGAACTCCACGGACTGCTCGATAACTACAACCACTCGCATATCTTTGATCATTCGACCTACTTCTTCTTGTTTCGCCAACAGCCAACTTCTAGATGCTTGGCGATCCGGCGTCTCAGCTCCAGTTTTTGTGTTTTAACATGGTGGTTCTATCGTTATTCTCTGCTGTACTGCACATAAATGGACAAGTACCGTTCCAGTAATCGCTGTGCCTTAGTTTTTGTTTTTACTAAGATCTTCGGTTCATTTCTGCATAAGTTGTCTTAGTATTTATTTTTTATCATCAGTTATGAGTTATGAGGCAAACGACTGTTCGAGTCTGTTTCTGCATCTTTAAGCTGATGCGTTGCAGTTTAATGACGGTTGTTTTGGGCCATCATCCTTTACCAGTGCTTTCCCTTCCCTTGATTTTCGCTCATTTCAGCGTGACAAAACCATGAATCTGCGTGTTACCGGATCCAAAATTCCGCCAATGAAGCACCCATTTGGCTCTCTCAAAACAATTGTTGGATAATTTGAATTCACTAAGTGTGCCAACCGCTCGATCAGTTCTCGCTTATGGTCACTCCTGTATTACCAATCCAGCGCTTTCATTATGTCACAGTAAATGTGGGGGTGCATCCCTGCAAATTGTTTGTAATATCGCAGCCGCTCCACCCAACTTCTGCTCAATCTCGTGATCTTTCGACTGTAGCAGTTTTTCCTTTTTAGTTCATTTTTTCTCAATCTTTCGAATTGGCTGTTAGAGTTCCTTCACACTTTGCTCAAACTTATTAATTTTTTCAATTTATTGCCCAAACCTTGTATCCTTTCTTGCTGTAAATGTTTCATTTCTTCAAAAATTTTTACTTTTTTGCTCTAATTTTGAATCAATTGCGCTATTAATTGTTGTTATTAATTGCGAAAAATCGAAATATTCAGATGAATTCCTGTTTATCATTTGGAATTTGAACTATAGTTTCCGGGCTATTAACTACCTCTTCAAACGCGTTGTTATCAGGGTCTAACCATCGCTTCTCCATAGGCTCACGTAGTCGCAACATTAACTAATTTTTCCAACTACCCGGTAAATCAGGGTGCTACAATTGGAATTTTAATCTCTTTACCGCCATATATTTTATAAGCAATTTTCTGACATTCACGGTCCCATTGCTGTCATCAAGTTACGATTTTGTTTTCTGTCAAATTCGTCTCTTATCAGAGGATTATGAATACGATTATCAGTATTTGACAAATTTAAACTGCTTCCGTACTAATTAACACTACTTCCATTAACACTAATTCTTACTACTGTTACTGGGCGATTAAGATTAAAACCGTATAAGCGAGTATAAAAATCATAAGGAATCGCGATCTCGCGATTTTTGTGCAATTATCAATTCGGGAGTTGGCCATAACATGTACACCCTACATTCAATTAAAAAAAATTAAATTCATAGTTTTTAAATAGCAGATCAGAAAATCAAAATTCAAACTTAATTCAGTATACGAAGTTATCACATTTGACATGGCGGATGCTGCTTCTCATCTGATCAGATTTTAGAAATAGAGAACGAGTTCTAACCATCTGAGCACTCGTGACTAAATTATAAATACTACCCCAAGTATCTATTATTCAATTACGAGTATTATAAAACAAGTGCTACTGCAAAATTTCGAGATTTTTAAAATAGTTCATATTTTAAATTTATTAAATTTACAAATTTTTCCAGAAAATGTTGAAGATTTATAAATTGATTCTATGAATTATTTGAAATTTTAAAATAGAGCAACGATGATTTCGTCTGTTTGGTGTAATTCAGCGTAAATTGGTTTAATAATATTTTTATAAAATTAGTGATATCTAGATATAAGTGGAAGCATTAGAAGTAGTTTTATAGCAGTTTAGTGGTATTGCAGATTGTAGTAGATTTGTGTATGTTTAGCGCGGTACATATAGATCAGTGCGAAGAATAAAGGGTGAGTCTTAAGTTAGAATTTGGTAAGTATTGGTTAAGACGCGATATGCGATAGAATAAAAGCGAAAGTGAGTAGCGGGAAAATTATAGGTGGTTTTAAAGTAGGTGCGTAGTATTAAAAACAATTGTAAATGGTTTGTCGAGTGAATTAATAAATAATTGTGGTAATTATTGTGGAGATATTCGGGAATATTCCAGAATAGGGGTAAGTACTAGGGTTGTGGTGTAGGTATTTAAGAGATTATTACCAGTATTTTCGAGTATATTTCGGAAGCGGGTTAAATTGCGAGAATTGTTTATGTAACCGTTAAATTCTCTATAATGGTATTCACAATCTAGTGATACGAACCGGTTTTGACAGAGCAAATTCATAATAATATTTTTGTTTGTAATATAATTTCTTCGATTTTAAGGGCATTAAACATTTTTTTTAAATGAATTTGTGTTTACATTTTTGCTATTTTGAAAATTTACTTCTGTGTTACGCGTTTTATTAAAGGCTCCCACCTTCGATTAATATAAGTAAGAAATAATCATGCACATATTGAAAAATACAATCATAGTCCACATGTCACAGATTAATACTAAGTATTACTACTTCTGAATTTTTGTATAATTCTCCAAACCATCTGATTAGTCCCTCTTCCGACCAGAAAAATTTCAAAAAAGAAAAAACATATTTTCATAATAAAATTAATTTTAAAGATATTCGAAGAATTTTTTCCAAATGTTTATTAAACTAATTCAAGTTCCATGTTGAAAAATGTTTTTTTGAAAATGTTTAGGATTTTATTAAAAATAAAATAATCCATCTGGTTTAATCGGATTTTTCTGCTGTCAATAAAATATAAAATTAAAAAATTGTAATCTTAAAATAAACAACAACTAAATTAAAAAAATAGTTTATAATAATTCTGTGTGTGAGATAACACACAAAGAATTTTCCGATTAATTCTTGCAAAATATAACACCTCGCTCCTCGCAGAATTTAGGTGGATGGAGAACAAATGATTTGTTGATAAAGTTGTATTTCTTTGACATTTTGCCGCCTTGTTACTCAGCAATTAATATGTAAGACAAAAACATTAGTAATAATATGTACATCATTTCTTCTAAAATATTTCGATCAAAAATCATAACGCACATTAGGTGTCAGAGAAAGCTCGCTATGATAAAGTTTACTATACGGAATACAAATTTATTTTTTACTTAATTTTCTAGAGATACGTGCTGTATAGAGATACGTGATGTACCTATTTAACATAAAAATATTGTACATAATTTTAGAAAGATTATTAGTCGTATGTAATAAATATAAAATAATATAATTAGTATCTTCTGGAATAAAAATTAATTAGGAAAATTAGTTTTTCGAAATATGCAGTAGCTCTCTACCTCATACTAAAAATAAACAGTAAGTTATAAGATTAAAATCCACAAAATGCAATAAAATTATCGGTTACCTTACAAAAACAAATCAAGACAATTTACAGAGTTTATAAAAAAAAAAAGAGTGTAATAAAAGATAATAATAATTAAACGAGCTGGTTCATTCCACTAAATTAGAGATTCTAATTAAATTCCATTGTCTCGAAAAATATCCTGAAATTTCTTTGTGGACCCTTGCCATCCAAATAATTTTATTTCCAAAATCCTCATTCATCCATTCTCTACATCTAATTAAATTATCACTTTAATCCATCATCAAATATAATTATATTTATAAACAATACATAATCATTATATAAGTATTATATCATTGACGTCATCCACATAAAAACATATAAATTATTAATAAAACACAAAATTTCCAAATGGACAAGTTTTCCGGGGAAAAATTAGAATTAGAACACACAAAAAGGAAGAACCAAAATGAAAATTAAGTGTGTCCAATTCTTGTTTTTGCTGATTTTTCATTTCTTATATTCATATTATTACAATATTATACAATGTACGTATACTGAACATATAATTTAATTTGGTTATGTTTGAGGTGAGGAAATGGTGGTTAGAATAATTGCTTTTTTGGAATTGTACGCTGTATCAAAACAAAAAATCGTATTTATTGCCATATTTCCAAAAATATACGAACAAGAAGAATAGTAATACAAGGATACACTGTATATGGAGTTATACCGTACCAAAAGGTCGTAGTGCTTTCCAATGGTAAATTGTGGATGATACAAACTTTTATTATGTTTAGTCGGAAGTTATAAATACGAAATATATTGTTAGTGCAATTTGTGTCCCGTCGATGGTCGAAGTTTTTTCTTTTTGCTCGTTCCAAAAATAAAATCTTTTATTTAATAAGTAAATATGTGCATATTTTATTTAGGCCTAATAAGATTGAATGTATCATAATTTGAATTTTAGTGAGAAGGAGCAAAATGTTTATTTTTTTTTAAATCAAAGCGAATTTTACATGATGCTTTCAAAAGCAAAAAGCGTGTAGGTGTTTATAAATACAAAATTATTTGAATTTGAATTATATTGTTACTTACGGGTTAAATAATACTAAGAAAAAATTAATCCTTTCTGAATATTTACATAATGTTGTCGATTTGAATCGAAGGATTTGTTTTAAGAAAATGAGTTGCAAAATTATTATCGAAGTTCAAGTACTTTTCAAATTTTGGTAAAATTTTATTTAGTTCATAATATTTTAAGAATAAAATTATCATAAAGAAAATTATAATATTTTATGATATAATAAAAAAATGAAAATTGTATGCTAAATTTATTCATCAAATTATGATTAATAATTTTGAGTATAAATTAGGTGAAGCTTTTATAGCTAAAATATACATTTTAAAATAAAAATCTGAAGTTATACACTTTCTCACAATTGGTTTGTTTGTGTATTTCTAAGGATGCCGAAATTTTTCGGCACGATAAAGTAAAATGGGTATTTATTTGAAGTACTTGGAAAAGCTCAAGGCATAAAACAGCATAACTTAAGCAGAAGTAAAGCTACAAACAACATATTTATCTCAGTTTTCGTGGTTGCAAGTTTGTTGTTTTCATTCGTTCGCTTACACTTTAAACCGCAGTGAGCGAAAAAGGGATATTTAGGGTTACCTTAAACAAGGGTAAAAATGTTGTTCGGAGCTTTAACATTTTTACTGCTCAAGGTCCAAGCAAAATTTAAATAAACTTTATTCTGTCTATAAATTATGTGGTTCCACATATGGTGGATATCAATCAAATCATCGTTATTTCTTCCAGCACAGTCCTTCCTTACAGTAGTTTTGTTGCAATTAAGCCATATTTAAATTTTAAATAAAAAAATTAAATTGCAGTTTTGGTTGCAATCTTATTGCAGATTTAAACGTAAAAAAATTATATCGTTTTTTGGCGAAAATTTTTGTTTCGTTCCTTAGCAGATTCAGCCAGATATAATGATTGAAGAGTGAAATTTAGTAGAAATAATCTAGGCTAAATTTGTGTCGCATGCACAGAATCGATATACAGATCAAGTCATTGATGGAAACGAAATAAATATTAATGAAACAATCCCTGCGGTAACCCCAACTCTATTTACAGTTAATATTCCAAATACATTAATCTGCAATGGACTATGTTGCTGATGACTCCCGATGGCCATCAAACCCTCATTAATCAACCTGCGCGAATAACAATTAATACAGCTAATGTAATTGATCATGTATGGTTGAGAATCAAACCCAGTATGGATGTTTTATATTTATATTTCATTAAAGATTTTTAAGTCACGATCACTGCGCGACGTTTCCTTGTTTTGAAAATCTAGCTGTTAAAATCAAGAAAACAGATTTAACTATTCAAAAAATTACCTTTGGCAAACTTGACCAAATTATGAATAGAGAAAGGTGACTTGAAGTGTTTGATAGTAAATGTTGGCCAATGTTGTCCCTGCAGATGTTTATTAAATTCTCGAACTTTGTTTAGATAAGCACCGTTAAATTAAATTTTTAAAACTTATCAAGATAAACAATAATTTAGGCGTAAAAGTTCGAAAACATCCACATAATTCGAGACTCATCAAGAGATATAAACGAATTATATTAAGTTTATTATTATAAGTTTTTATAAATTTTTGAAGTTTGCACGTGTATTTCACTCCTCCCAATTTTCCCAAACTTCCAGCATCAAACTTGACCTGGAAAATTTTCCAGCGATAACCATAGACGAACCGATTCAAATGAGACATTTTACAAACATAACACTTTAAGACCGCGTACACGACATCGGGAGTTAGTTCGGTACAAATACCATGATATCGTACTGAATGTATTACAACAACAACAAAACATTTCAACTCAAGTGTGGAACTAGTAGGCGGGGCAAAAAGCATTTCACGAAATTTGATTGGTTTTGAGTGTGGGAGCCAATGTAATGAAGGTTAAGGTTTTAAAATTTTTTGAAGTTTGCACGTATATTTTACGCCGCCCAATGTTCCCAAACTCTCAACAAGAAACTTGATCTGAAAAATCTTTCCAGCGATAGCCATCGACGAACCGATTCATCAAGTGAGAAGAAGTCGAAACACTATCTGTATTATCGATTTTTTCACTTTCGTCTAGCTTTAACAGGATTCCTTTAACACTGTTTTTAATAATTCCACCGTCACTCTGATTACCATATGCTCCAACATCGACAGTCAAAAACATATAATTGCTTTCACATGTAAGTAGTAGTATTATACTATTGAACTTTTTGTAATTAAGGGGAGCCAGAGTGAGGTGGGCATTTTATATGTATGTGTTTTCCGTCGTTCGCGCCTGCGACGTTTGGCATTCCAGTATTACTATAAAAATCACATATAATTTTGTCCCATTCGTTGTCCGTCGTTGGGGATAGGTAATTTTGGCTCAGTGGGTACACCAATCCGAAACGGCCAAGGTAGAATTGGCAGGCTATACTGTAACAATTCGCGTGCATTATTCGCTCTTTAAATTGAATGCAGGTCAAAAAGTCACTGAAAATTTATATTATCGATGGGAACATTCGGAGTGGTTTTCTCCGGCCGGCTAATGCTCAGGGTGTAAGGGCGTGGATTACCGAACTGTACCATCGATCTTGCTAAACCACTTTTATTTAAGTAAATAGGAGTAAAATAGAAAAAATTTACTACAAAATATTTAAAGTCACCGGTGTGCCTTGCACCTACCCTCGCTGCATCTCTCCCCAAAGAAAAATTTAGTGTCTCATATTAAAAATTAAAAATTATTGAAGAAAATAAATGAAACAAAAAAAAATTTAAGTTTATCAACATAATTATTCAAACAATTAATCATTTAGTAAATTACAATCAAAATATAATTTTAATTTGTTGTGGCAAAAAAAACAAAATTTTTCAGAACAAATGCCAATTAATTTTAATCCAACTTAAGTAAAATTCTGGCAAATTAAGATATACAAAACTTATAATAACAATAATTAATTATTTAGAAAAAAAAGTAGATTAAGAGAGATAGTAGATAAAATAAAATTTAATTAAGTCGCGAGTAATCTGATAGATTTGATTAAATTCCACTTTAATTATTATTATTATGTTTAATTAACTTAATTATAAAATAAAACTAAAATGTATATAAGCTTACTAAAATTTAAATATTAGGTTCATATTATTTCAACTATTTAAATTTGAATAAACTTTAAAATAATTCTAATAGACACTTACAATACAATAATACGAAGATCGTTGGGCGCCATGGTAGTCCAGACGAAGACATTATTAAATGTGGCATACGAAATTAGGCCGGAATGATCGAACTTATAACGCAAATTTAGGGTTACGTTACGTCACTTATGCAGTATAAAATTTACGGCTTATAATTTCTTTTTAATATTTTTTTGTTTTTTTATTACGTTTATCAGGATCCCGTATGAGTTAAATTTCGATTTTATTATTGAACTATATTATTTCACAAAATATTTTAATATTGTTATTATCAAATTAAACCGAATTATCTTTTATATTAATTAACAGCACAGAATATTTAACTGTAGTTGACATTACAGTATTAATAGTCTTCTAAGCTAACTTAAATAATTATTTTTACGACTAGTTTTACACTTAGAATTGAAGCACATGCACAACATTATTAAGTCCTTGAGCACGTTAACTTTTTTTTTTATTTATTTATCACAATTTGTCACATTTGTCAGAATCGTTTTATTTTCAAAATTTCACTGGAAAAATTCACCAAACTTTATACTTATACTTATGAATAGTAATGTTCATTCAGATATCAGATTAATTTACAATAATTTTTGCTTATTGTTTTATTAAATATATAACACTAATGTCTATGTTTTTCATGATCATTTACATGAATTACCGTTCCATGTATTAATCCCACATGTCACGGATTTTCATTTTAAAATATTATTTTAGGTTTTACTTGATTTTAATCTTAACTATTATATTTAGGATTATTATTAATGTAAGAATTAAATTTTATTCTTAAGTTTATTAGTTAGCTTATAATTTTTAATTTATTATTATTTTTTTATTAAGTCCCAACTTGGACATTTTTAAACGAAATCACTTGTATTTTATCTTCGAGTTTTTAAATTAATGCAACTTAATTAAATTTTAGATCATTTTTAAATTAGATTCAAACACCGACTGCCAATCTCGATTTTTTTGTTCGTCCATCCGCAATTGCAACGCAAAATACCCCATATTTCGGTCTCTTTTTAACGCAATTACAAGTTATTATTATACACAATAACAACAATAAAATAAGTCATCAATATATTTATAATTATATAAATCAAAATTATAACAGATTGGATTATTCTTTTCCGTATTTTTGGTTGCAAAACAACGAAAACTAAAATTCAGGGCTAACCACCTGCACAATTACTCCAATTGGAATGCACGCGACAAAAAAAAATTACACAATATTAATTTTGAAATCGTGATAAACCAGCTAAAAAATCAAGGGGCGATCCGCGGGATTCGTCACAATACCATGCGATAAATATCTACAATTTAAATAAACTTAATTATTAATAACTGATACAAATTTAAATAATGTGCATGCTTACACTAATATAAAGACTAGACGAAAATCTGACTCAATCGGAGTACGAATATGGGGTTTTCCAATTTTTTTTAAGGTACCTATTACTTAAAATTATGGAATCTCTAATTTTCATTCTGGTAGCTATAAATTATCCTTCATAATTTATCCTTCATAATTTTGTTTAATTTCCAGCATTATATTGCGAAATGCTGTATCTCCAATCCGGACGCAAATTATTTATTTACGACTACAACTATAGATTTATTTTGGCATGTCCATTCGAACATTTTTTTAGAATTTCAATTTGTTTTGCTATTGTAAAGTAGAAACACTTGAAAAGACAGTTACGCATTTTCCGAGGTCGTAAATAAAACGCAGCAACCCAATACCATTACAACGGTAAATGAAATTTGAGTCGCAAATCATCAAGTTTTTTATATAAATTTTACTTACTTGCAGCAATGGAGAATGTACCCTTATATTTAAAAATAATGTAATTAAAATTATTTTTTACTAAAATAATGTAAAGGACTTGAAACTAATTTTTAAATATCTCGCCGTTAAAATCGTATGCCTAGAGTGCCGTATGTTATTTGACAGATGACAAGTAAACACATACCAGTTATTAAATATGGATCGATATGATTGAGCAATGCGTATTTATTGTTAAAAATTATTATAAATTTGGTGAAAATTATGCAGAACTTGTAAGAAAATTTCGAACAGAATATGAAAGAAGAAAATGTCCCTCAATTGTTGCAAAATTTGGGAAAACCAGTTCGGTAAAGGATGAAAAAAGCAAAACGTACCATCGTAGTGGTCGTTCAGAAGAAAATATTGCTGCTGTAAGTTTAAGTGTTCATAAGATTCCAAGAACGACAATACGCCATCGTTCAAAGTAATTACACATGACGGTGCCACATGTCATACAACAACATAAACAATTAGTATTTTACTTTTGCGATCTCACTCTAGATTTTTTTCCTACGGATTTTGTCCTATTTGAAGGTAAAAGTCTATGGCAACGATCCACAAATAAGTGATGCCCTAAAGGAGATAATTATTAATTGTAGTCAAAAAATTAAGCCGAATTTATGCCAGAATGTTATCGAAAATTTTGGTAAAATAATGGTGCACAACAGCAGGAAATAACTTACAAGACATGATTAACCATTATTATACCGGAACTTTTGAACTATTATTTAAAATAAAAAATTAGATACTTATCAAATAATGTATGTGTTTTATAAAAATTTAAAAATTAACCTTAAATTAAATGTTTATTTTAAAATAAAAAATGCAAGTGTATTTGTTTTAATCGTGGTTCCATAGTAGTGGGCATATTTATACCACCAAACAGGTACAACATTGTATTCCCATAGTATTTGCTGATCTCCACTCATACGTCCGCTAAAGATTTTAATTCCTTTCGAATAAAAGAAGTAAGGATGTCAAAGACCTTAGTTCCTTAGGTTGTATTTTATATTGAGGTGAGATACTCCTGATGATGACCTAACAAGTCGAAATTAATCGAGTAATTTTTTAAAACATTTTGGAAAAAAAAAGAAAAAGTTTTGTGCGAAATAATAAACAAGTGTTTTAATGTGTTTATTAAGGATTAAAGTTTATTTACTGGAAATACAATGGTAACTAATACGTTCAATTATATTTTCACACTTTTCTCACGTTTGCTTGACATTAGTAATGAAGAGAAGAAAATATTATACGCTGGGAAGCAAATATGCAAATCCAGACAAACAGAAAAAATAAGCCCACATTTTGGGACAACACTCTCATATATTATTTTAAATAATGAATTTCAGGCATATCTGACCTACGCACCTTTACAGAACAGAATAGTTTAGCATATTTCAAACTTAAATCGTTTTAAACTTAAAATGTTTAAACAATAAGAAGCCTTATTTATTTTCATATTATACGAGTAGGTCTACATAGGTAGTTACTCATTTTATTAAATTCTAAATAGAACTATAAAATATTTTATAAATTTTGTTTATACTTCGCTTAATTAATAAACGTATCGTTATTAATATTTGCTTTAGCAATTACTGTAATTACATACACTGTGCATAATTTGCTTAAACAATAAAAATATAAACTGTTTCATTTCACTACAAAATTGAATAACAACAACAAAATTGCATTGATATTTTCAATGCAACAAATAAGTATTATTTAAATTTAAAACTACATATAATAATTAACTGTAACATGTTTAAATAGTAAGTAAATACGAAAATAGCCAATGTAGCAAGACATGTTTTATGGAGTATCAATTATTTTATCTTTCAATCTTTTTCGATTACCAGACTAATTTTCTGAAATGACGCTTCAGGATGACGTCGATCACGATAACCGATAGCTATATTTTAAGCTAAATAATACGAAACGTGGGGAACTAAAGTTTTCGTTTATTAGATAATTTATTCATTTCAATACAATACAAGAAAAATTAATCCACATTTTGTACTGAGGTATTAAATGAAAAATTAAGTTTTTTTTTATTTTTTGGTTTTATTATTTATAAATAAATTAAAATTTTTTGTTTTGTTAAGAAAATGTCACGTACCAATTTCTATTCATTTTTAATACATGAAATACAATTGAACAATTAAAATTTTAGTTTCAGTTTTAATATGCTTTTTAAGTGCATTTCTAGAAAATGAATAGAGGGTTCATTACCATAAACTTGTTTTTTAATCGCTTGGTAAGATGGAAAGATATAACTTTACTGAAAATTAAAATTCAAAGTTTTTAGAAATTTTTTGATTTGTCTGTTATATGGCTACCACCCAAAGTGTGGTTTTCGAACTGCACACGTTTTGATTTATGGAAAAGTGGCATCTGATATTTTAATAATATTTTCACTCATTTGGCCTACGGCATATGTATTTAACTCTAATTAATATTAATAACTCAATAACTTATCAATCTGTTGGCATATTGTAATATTAACTTATATCCTCTGTGATAAAACAACTCTGTAAACCATTTCTCTTATCTTTTCTGTAATTAAAATCCCGTACATTTTCCTGTACCTATACTTCGTTTATCATTTTCGATTTGATGTTTAAATGGAAACATCTAAATTAAATTTTGCTCCGGAAAAAATATTATTTTTTAAGGCGAGGTTTGGTAGTTTCGTTTCGAACTATTGGGATTTTTAAATACTTTTTTAATCAATTCCGTTTTCTCACTAGAAAGTGGTATGCGTCTACGCTTATTTCGATTTTGTCTGTCTATTATTGTCGAAAATTTCGAAGACAATTGTTATTGTGTAAACAGTATTGGCAATTGGTACACTATGTAGAATATTGCTTTCCTTGTTGCTTACGCCATTCTTGATTAGTACGAGATCGATGTCTGATAGGTTTCCATTCAGAGAAGCGTTTTCCAAAATACATCATATACAAATATTAGAGGTTAATTAGTACGAAAAATAATACAAAATATTCAAATTAATTTCAAAGAAAGAGAAATCATTTCATCATCAATTCTCTCATTTTAAAATAAATGAAACAGACTTATTTAATATCGCCGTTGTCTCCTTCTATACAGGTAAAACAACAACAATGCAACAATGGGTGAAACAAGAGAAGAATAAAGAATTGAATATACATGTACACATACATACATATATGCATTTTCTATATACCATTACACATACGTAAGAGAAAACGAGCATATAAATAATTAACGTATAAAGTCCATAATTATTAATTTATATTAAAAGGCATGCAAATAAAATGTAAAGTAAAATGGAAGTTCTGATTTTGAAAGTTTTGTGCTATACATATGCTTTTGTGCAATACATGTGCTATACATATGTTCAACATCTATCGGTAAGCCAAAATCTACTTCAATATAACGCTCATGACATACAAGAGTGACACAACTCAAAAAAAGGGATTTTGGAGTTACAGCGCTAGCAAGATTCGCATTATTCGATTTTATAGTCTGGAATAACGACATAATTGTATTTCATTTATTTAGGTTGAGAGGGCATACAATGTCTATTTTCCTCTTTTAATTTCTCTCTTTACACATTATACAATAGTGTCACATCGGAGTTCATATTTTATTAAATAGTAAAATTACACTTTTTTGTGGCAGTAATTTTAATAAAAAAACCAATATTTTGATATTTTATAGTCAGAACGTAAAAAGTGTCATTTTTTGTCGAGTAGTGAAAATCAAATTTTAAAAAAAAACACGGTTTCATTTTAAAAAACCACGGTATCATTTTTAGTTGTGACTGTCTTCACTAAAAAGGTAAGATACTAATATAAATTTTGCTAGTTCAAAGTAAAACAGTCTCATTCTTCTTGAATAGTTACAAACAAAATAAAAACTTTAAGTAGTTTCATTTGGAGTTGTGACGATCTTCCCCACTAAGGTTAGCGTTATACTTACAAATTTTGTTAGTTAACGAATGAGTCAAAGGACCAAACCTGTGAAGATATGGTCATCGACGGGAAAAAATGGTAAGGAGTAGAAAACGGATAAGACAGGAGCAGAAATGGCCTTGTAAATTTGATTACACCGGGTTAAGCCTAAACAAAGTAACTGCAATAAAAGCGCGCAACTCTCAAGTGCAAGCTCATCTGAAGAAGATCTGGATGACTCAAGGATCCTAATTTTCGAGCCTCTTCAACAAGCTCATCATCGTCCAGGGAATCAGAGTCCGTAGACTCTGATATACAAAATTCGTCTACTGTGCTTGACTCCGATATTTCAACCAAGGGAAACAAAGTAACTAAATCCAGATACGCAAACCCAGATGAATGGAAAATAAATAAAGCCGCACGAAATAGCGGAGTCATACCATTCACCACACTCAAAAAAGAATATTCGAGAACGACAAATACGCCCGCCTTGTGGCCTAAAAAGCAAAATTAAATGTCCAAAAAAATATCAGAGGAACGAGTTAAAATCTTTGAAAAATATTGGGGCTTCAAGACTTAACAAGACAACGAAACTTTAATTTTAAAAGTATTGTTCAAGCCAACCCATTATACCGCTATCAAAAACCTGGAAGTAACAGATGTCTTAACAGTTCATTTCATTTTGAAATTGACGGAGAAGTGATACAGGTATGCAAATAATTTTTTAAAGCCACACTTGATATAAATGTCTGGCCAATACGAACCGTTATTACAAAAAACGAAATGGGATTTATCGCTGAAGATTTTCGAGGCAAGCATGGCCAAACCAAGAAGGTTGCACCAGAAATTAAGGATGGAATTCGTAAGCACATTAATTCCATTCCACGGATTGAGAGCTATTACCTCCGTCAACAAAGCCGACTGCAAATAAGAACATAAGCCAAGTGCGTCATTATCGTTTCGTGCGTGAACATTTCGTTCTTTGCTCCAAAAAAGGACCAATGCGAGCTTTGCGCGGGATTCATGAATGGAGACAATGAGGAAACAGCGACACTTAAAGAACAATATGGCAAATATCAATTAGAAAAGCAATTATCTCGTATAAAGAATGATCGGAAATTACATTGTTGCTTGTTATGACCTCCAAGCTGTCTTACCTGCTCCAAAGATGACGTTTTCGTCTTTTATTATAAATCTACAATAAGCAGCTTCAATTTCACCAGTTTCGGATTTACTAGTGATGTTTCTTGCTCTTGTCTGGCAAAGGCTAAGGGAACAGAGGAGCAATAGAAATCGACATTTGCATTTATAAATATTTGGAGCAGCTATCGGTAACATCTGCTCAAAAACACAATCCAGACATCATTTTCTATTCCCATTTAATTGTGCTGGTCAGCAAAAGAATAAATTTACCATCGCTATATATATGCATGCAGTAGCTACTTTTAATATTAAATCAATAACCCATAACTTCTTAATTAAGAGGCATATGCAAAATGAAGGCGATAATAACATACATTCCTTTATCGAGAAAGCTATAAAAATCTCAAAGATCGGCGCCCATCTATGTAATACTTTTAGCTACAAGTCGCTCAAAAAAGGCGACTCGCTGTGTGCAAAATCCCAGTCCAGTATTGCTCATTTAAGTACACGTAAGCAGTACTAGTAACGACACCAAGGGCGCAGTCATATTCACACATCTAATATGAAAACTTAAAACCAATTTATATATAGCAAATTAACTGCTTTAGTATAAGTTCGGTACAAAATGGCATCAAAAGCATCTAAGTTTTATAACTTCGTTTTAAACTCAAACTACCTAATCTATGCCATTTGTGAAACTTCATAAAAACCCGGCATAATGAGCTGTGAATTGTCTGGCCATGATTACGTTGTTTACAGATGCGATCGGTCTTTCGAAACTAGCTCGTCAGATCTAGTTCTTGTGCTTGGTGGTTTTAATCTTCCAAATATAATTTGGAATCTGGACCTGGAACTGAAATATATTTTACCATGCAATATGACAACAGATGCGGAATCTTTATTTGTGGACGTCATAATTGGTTATAATTTGAACCAAATAATTACCATTGCTAATAATTGTGATAGATTACTGGATCTTGTCGTCAGCAACGACATTGACACTTTCAAAGTTTCAGAATGCGTGTTAGCTTTTGTAATTAACGATATCAATCACAAATCTTTGGACATCGTATTTGACTCAACTGATTTAATGGCGAGTTCGGAACACCTACAACCAATCAAATACAACTTCAAAAAAATAAACCGTGCGGGGCTACAAAGTTACCTAGAATCCATCAATTGGTAAACAACTCTCAATTCTAATGATATAAATGAAAATGTTGATAAATTTAATGACATTATGCAGCAAGGTTTTGAACTTCGGAAGTCGAAAGCGTACGGTAAAATGTTGAAAAGCGGGCTAGAAGCGGACAAAACACTGTTTCTACAACATAGTAACGAATTTTAAATCATAATACAGGTCATATAAAATTCAAGGAAAAATCAAAGTAAATCCAAACAATCTTGGAAATACTTTAGGAATAAACGTAAAATTGAAGAATACCCTGCTAATACCTTTAATAATCCGTAATAATCTTCAAACTTCAAAGATTCAGCTGATATGTTCGCGAAGTTTTTCCAATCAGTCTCAAGCGTTACTAGTGGATTGCACGAACAACGATTGTACGTCATATATCAATAAACCAGCATGGGTTTATGCCTAGCCTATCCACGTCAACTAATCTGGTTGAATTCACCAGTAAAATAATTAATGAGATAGAGAACCATCATCAAGTTCATGTAGCGTACACGGGTTTCAGTAAAGCATTTGATTCCAACTGCCATTTGGGTTTTCACTCGATTACATAAGTCAAGTTCAAGTCTTATCTATCAAACCGGCCACGATTTGGAATAATGGGAAATGACAAATCAAACGTTATTAAAGTTACGTTTGGTGTTCCCAGAATAACCGAGATATTTGTGCTGATATTAGCTGATGACGTAAACATTTTTCGAACTGTTCCAATTACGGCGAAACTTCAAGAAGACATCGAAAGATTAAGTGAGTGGTGTGATCGAAACTCGCTTTACTTAAATATTAAGAAATGCAAAATCATGTCTTTCCATCGTATTAGAAATCCGTTAATAACTTCATACAAAGCCAACAACGAGGTATTGCAAAGAGTCACTGAGATTATAGATTTAGGTGCTACATTTGTCCAAAATGCCAGTTTCAATAGACATATTGAAAATGATATTGCGAAAGCGAATGTCATATTTGGATTTGTTAAAAGATGGACAGGTGAATTTAAAGTTATGCAAACCTTATGTTTAGTCTATTTCAGTCTATCTCAACTGGAATACGTTGTATCGGTCTGGAATCCATTCTATGCTGTACACATTAAAATAATTGAAAGCTTTCAAAAAAAAGTTTCTGATTCTCTTGTTACAGAAAAGTGACTGGGATTACGACCACAATTTACCATTCCATGAAAATGTGGCTCGGTTACCTCCGTACTCAACAAGATGCACGGATTACAAAATATGGACGCTTGAAATAGACGACTTCTCTTAGGTGCGGCTTTTATTGGTAACGTTTTGCTGGTCACATTGATTCAGTTTACATTTTGGAAACCATACCAATTCAGGTGCCTTGCAGAACATTTCGAAACCATGAGTTTTTAGCACTAGAACACCATTCTACAAATGATGGAGAAAATAACCCCATTAATAGGTCGTCTAAATCGTTCAACATCGTCGACGACCTATTTGACTTTAATTTATCAAAGGAAAAGTTCAAAAATATCCTTAAGAATTATTTTTAAATTGTTAAATCAAAATTTGATTTATATTTGTTTGTTTTAAAGTTCTTTATGTGAATTTTTAATATTTTTGTTTTAAATTAAATTCTGAAATCATACGTGTAAATCACAGAATAGATTTCTTTAAATAAATAAATAAATTTTATTTCTGTTAACTTTATAAACTAAAGTTTGGGATTTGAACGAAAATTAAAAATATAATTTCTAAATACAGGGTGGCTAAGGCCAAGTGTTACCAAATGAAAACGCTGTAATTTTTTTAATTTTGATTATTTTTTATTGAAATTTCGTGGGATATGTTGAAAACATATTACATTTTATGAAAAACATGTTACTGCTTGATATGACCTCCTTTGGCTCTGATTATTTGATTCAGTCTTCCATAGAAAGCATTGCATGCTAACCGAACGTGAGCTTGCGGAATTTTATTCCATTCTCGAACAAGAGCTGACTTCAATGCATCAACACTTTCGTATTTTTTAGTGGACACCTTACTCTCCAAAATGGACCATATGGAGAAATCCATGGGATTCAAGTCTGGCGAATATGGCGGCAATTCTTTCGACGAAATCAGCCGCGGAACGCAATTTTGTAAAAATTGCTGTGTCGCTCGAGCTTTGTGTGACGGTGCCGAGTCCTGTTGGAATGTCCAACGGTTCGTACCAAAGTGTTTACGTGCCCAAGGTAGTAAAGCATCGTTTCGGATCTTTTGGCGGTACACCTCTTGGTTTACCTTGATTCCATGTTCGATGAAAACCAGAGGAGTGCGTTCATCTGCAGTCACTGCAGCCCAAACCATAACATAAGCTGGTGATTGCTTGCGCATGGCAACTCTTGTGTCCAAATTATTGTTGGACTTGTGTTCTAACCAAACACGATCATTTTGTTTATTCACATACTGTTGAATGGTGAAAATTTTCTTAGCAGAAAAGACAATTTTTGGAATCTCATCACGTTCGGCCAAGGCCTTCAATGCTCGTGTTCTTTTAAGCCTAACTTTTTTTTGTGCCTCCGTAAGATCTTGAACTTTTTGTATCTTGTAGGGCTTCAAGTGTAGTTCATTTTTCAATATGGTTTGAATGCTGTATCGTGAAACATGTAGACGTGCGGCTAATTGATTGGCACTTTGATGAGGATTTCGTTGGATTCGTTTCTTCACATTTTGTATCATTTCTCTTGATGTTGCTGTCTTTTTAGGACCGCCTCTGTTGCGTTTAGCGATGCTACCAGTTTCGTTGCATCGAGTTATGGTTCGATACACAAACATTTTATTCACATTCAAATGCTGGAGCTGACGAACTATTGCTGTTTGTGAATTTCCACCCAAATACAGTGCAATTACACTATTACGTTTGAATTCCATTACGATTTTTTATGAAGGTAATAATTTAGAACAATTATTTGTTGTAAACAACTAACCAAACTTCAATCTGTCTAAAAATTGACGCGCGAAAATGACAACTACACAAATGAAAGCAGAGTGAAGTTAGTAACATTTGGTCTCAGCCACCCTGTAGTATAAAAAATAGAGAGAGAGCGAATATTTGCCAATGGCAATGAGCCACAAATTGGAATATGCAATGCCGCCTAAATAATTGTAAATCGTATCGGGCTCAAGCTTTTCTTTTGCTTTGTTATGAATGTCAATGACATGAGAAACAATTGGGAAATGTAATTAGCGCGAATAATCTTAATAAATAAATCATAAATCAATTACTTAGTATGTAATTTAAATTACCTAAACTAAATTAACTAAATGTTTTACATTTTCAGGTAATCGCGTTGATGTTTTTTACATTTTCCCAGTTGATGGAAAGATTACGATTCTTATTACGTAAAGTAGACTCATTTACATTTTAATTGTAGCATTTTCGATAAACCAAAAACTATAAACTTTAGTTGAATCCTGTTAAAATAAGATTAAGTTGAACCAAAATTTTGTAAACGATTAGTTTTAGAATTTATGTACATTACTAATAATTAGAAATCGATTATTAAAACTGTTTTTTGATAATTTAGCCATCCATTACAATAATTTTCTAAATATTTTTAAATAAAGTGGAGCAATAATCCAGGAAGGAAATTAACAAAGCATTACTAAACACAAAATTTTCAAAATTCACATTTAAGTTTATACAAACCACACTTGGAAAAAAATGGCTATGAATAGTCAAAAGAACAATATGTTAATTTGCAACGCCACAAATTATTTAGTAGCAGATGTTTTTCTAAATCTAAATTTACACTTACTGACACGTATATAGTTTCATATATGCATACATCAAACTCGTTTATAAATAAAATATATATATATATATTACGGATTTGCAATTGAATAAACGTAAATTTTCATTACATTGGTTTTTGGATTAATGATAAACAAGTGTGAATTCGGTTGGTATTAAATAAAAAAAATATTTCACATGTTAAATCAAAATATGTTCACTAAATCGAATATAGGGGACCGACACACATATGCCATGTGGACAAAAATCTATTTTATTGAATGATTTATAAGGTTTTGTCATTATATTGTACAGCAATTATCTATTAATTATTTGAAAGGTCAATTGTTTTCAGAATGATGTGCATGACCATCAATTTCAGGGGATACTTTAATAATTCTCGTCCGAACGTATTTTTCACGAGACAAGAATTTGCATAATGAACTATACAATAATATGCTGGACCACATACAATGAAGTATTACGGCGCAAACATTTTATTTGCACAAGTCTAAAAAAAGATTAAAAGTGCGCATAAATGAAGCTAAATAATAAACTAAGCAATCCATTTACTAATATCATCCTACGTTTAATTAATGCAACAAATTTATCTCATTTATAAAAATATTTATATTGTATTGTAATAACAAACTAAAAATTTATCGCTTCATTAGCAATCAATCAACTGAGTATGACTCAATTTCGCGATTCTGATATTTAACAACAAATAAGAAAACCCACTCACGCATATTTAATTGACTTCGTACCTCATTTTAAATTTTAGACCAAATCAAAAATAAACATTAACGATTTTAATTGGCGATGGTGGTGTGCATTTTCTGTATTTTGTTTGCTGACGGAATTTGACGAAACAGACGAAAATTGTCAAAAACGTTAAAAAGAAGAGGTATAGAACTTTGAATTTAAGTAAAACAAGAAAAATAATTTTAATGGCCACGAATGTGGCTTTATTTTTGTTTCAAGATATGATTTTTGTTTCAATATGATTTCGGACATGTGGCTGCCGCGGCTTGCACGTACATAGCGTAATCTGGAGGTCCAATTTTCGATCACTCTTCGCAGCATTTCTGATCGTAGTTCGGCAATAACGCGTCGAATGTTGGCTTCCATGTATTCCATAGTATATGGGTTATCATCATAGACAAGTGACATGACATATTGTCAAAGAAAATAGTCCGAATGTGTTAAATCACACGAACACAGTGGACATTTGACAGGTCCATTTCTCGATATTAATGGTTTATCAAATGTTTGTTGGCATAGTCATTCGATCAAAAATGAGCTTCATCACTGAAGAAAATATTGTATGGAAAGTTTGCATCGATGTCAATATTGGATTCGACCTTTCTTCCAAAATTATTTCAAAAGATCATGAAAATTATAGTCCGGCCAATCTAAAATATTTCTTTTCATTTCACAAAAACACTTTGTGCCACTCTTCCCGCTTTGTGTTTTGTTTGAAGAAGGCAGGGTGGATATTTTTCAGAGATTCAATTAACGGTGATATCGTTAATTGAATCTCAATCTGTCAAAAACGGAGAATTGGTCATTTAAAAACCCCGCTTAAAAGGATTGTAAAATTTTTTGTCTTTAAGTTGGCACAACTTACTTTACTTTGCTTTATTTTGTCAGTTCATCTCAAGTGTGTTTTGCGATTTTTGAATGAATAAAAATATCAAACAAAGAATTTGTCTCAAATTTCGATGAGTCGTGAATCGACTTTATTAAAAACACGTGCATATGAGTGGTACAGTGCATTCAAAAGCGGTCGAGATGTGGTGGAAGATTTGCCTCGTTCTGGTCGGCCATCTACATCTTCAACTGAAGCTACCATCAATAAAGTGAAGGAAATGGTGACGGAAAACCGTCATTTTTGTTTAAGAGAGATAGCCGCCGAACTTTCTATGCCTCATGAGTCAATTCTTATCATTGAACGGTATTGGTTGGGCATGAAACGCGTTGCTGCTCGAAGTTCGGAAAGACCTGAATTTTGGGTTTACGAGTTTAACATACACACCAGTCAACAAGCTTCCGAATAGCACTCTCCGACTGAACCGAAACCGAAAAACCACGTCAAAGTTGATCAAAAGTCAAGTTAATGTTGATTGATTTCTTTGATTATCGCGGTGTTGTTCACTCGGAATTCTTGCCAGAAGATCAAACGGTAAAATATTATCAAGGCTTTATGCGGCATTTGCGGAAATAAAATTCATCAATTTTGCACCACGACAACGCACCATCTCATAAGGCTCTATCATTGTGAACGAATTTCTGGCCAAAAACTGAACAAATATCATCGAAACACCACCATAGTAATCTGATATGACTCCGGGTGACTTTTTTTTCTTTCCAAAATAAACACTTCGAGGCACCCGGAGAATTCCCGGTAAAAATTGTTGGTAATTAACACCAAAATGTAATTCTATACGAATATATTTAGTCATGACATTCTAGCGTCATGACAACATTTTGCGAGTGAAGACCGAGCATTATACTACTGCCGGAGTAAATGTATTACTTTTTGAATATGTGTACTAGCATACAACTCAATTAAAAAAGTACTACCTTTTTACATTACGTACTGGAATATTCAAGAAGTCTACCACAACCTAACTGTCGAAACTCTATTTTGTTATTAGGGATAAAATAGTTCAAACCTTTACTTTCTTCATATCTCAAACATTGGCGCTTGTCACCTTTGCTTCGCTTCATTCCAGTTAAATTTTAGAAAAACACATAGATGCCGATAATTTGAAATTAATTTCTATTGAGAATTTCATCTTCAGTTATTCCTGATTTGTCAAATACAAGTGTTTTACTAAAGAGACCTTGAATGTGTGACCGCCTCAAAATATAGTCCGTAGAGCACCAAGCGTCACTTGGTCAAAGTTGATTGAATTGGAAGTTTTTTTGTTTTGTTTTAAGTATAAATATTAAGTACAAAATTGGTAATTTTTTTACTGTGTAAAAAATCGAAACTATACTATACGTTATACAAAGTTAAAATATATAAGAGGTGCTTCGTTAATTCTGAATACAAAATAATTAAATAATATTAAGATGATAATCTGAGTTTACCCCTTCGATTGAGAAATGAGATAGTTCTATCTAACAAGACGCAACATCTAGGCTAAAATGTTTTTCAAAAAAATGAGACCCACCTGGACAGACTCCTTAACGGGGTTTCCCGAAATTAGTACTCATCGCAATCTATTCCTGGCATTAGAAAACCCTTATCGCCTTAATTTTAATTAAAAATCGTGCGAGCTAAAAATTTTCTTGTTGTTCAAATATTCTTACTTTTCAAAAGAAATAATTCTGTAATTCGATGATGGTACTGTCTAACGGATTAGTTATTAATCACTCATTTACTTCTGCATTTTGCTTCTTTAGGCATCTCTGCTACGTAATCGTAAAATTCTCCCAAGTTGAACCAACCCAATAAAAAAAGTTCGACAAAAAGTTTTATCGAACTGTTGATGGTTCTAAAGTTATACCAATTTTAGTGTTTTTAATACATATATATATATATATATATATATATATATATATACATATATATATATATATATATATATATATATATATACATATATATATATATATATATATATATATATATATATATATATATATATATATATATATATATATATATATATATATAAATATATATCTAGGGCGATCCATTTTTGTATGGAGTAGACCTCATCTCTTTTTTTCCATCGGGCTCACGGCTAAAAATATCAGGTCCATCGGACCACGTTTAGGGGTCGCTCAAATTGGTTTTTTGCAAAAAAACACTAAAACGACCCTTAGTTACGCTTCTCCTCTCTTTCCCTTCAGCTCGTTCAAGCTCGTTAATACCGGTTTAATATTTTCTAAGTATTTTTGAGTATGCCGAATGCAATAAAATGATTTAAAAAGATGGTTGACCTAGTAGAAAATTTGTTTTCGGGCTGTTTCTTTCAAAAAAAATAAAACTTGTGAGTTCCGGCTAATTTTTAAAATAGTGCGGTTCACGTTTGACTAAATTTCAACTATTTGTGGCTATAGAGCATAGAATAACGAAAAAAATGAGACATTGCACGTCGACATAAATAAAAAATTAACAATTTTATAGTTGAAAAACGCCCAAAAGGTCGTTTTGCCGTGCATATGTATCTGCGAGAACACGTCTATTTTAGTGGATTTGTACTTATTAAGTGTATTTCTGTGGAGATAAATAAAGTGCAATGTGTTTAACATGTACTCTTATTTTATGTGTACGCCTAGTTTTATGATATTATTTTCCGATGACTCATGATGAGTAAAGCATTTATTACGAAGGATGAAATTCTGTATAAAATAGGATCAGTTTAGTTTAAACAACGACTATTCTTTTAGAAGTTGAACCAGCAACGTCTGTATTCGAATAATAAAATAAGTTTTATAAAATATTAATTGATTTTTGATATTGATTTTTAATTTTGAAGATTTCATTAGTTTTTCAAGAAGCTTCTGAAATAGTTTTGGTGGTTAATAATCATGGAAAATAACGTAAAGACCATGTTGGTTGATTGGTAAGTTTTGTTACTTAGTATTTTTAATCTCATTTCTGATATTTTTCGTTATATAATTTCATAGGTGAATTTATTGAAAATCTACAAAAAGATAATCTTCCAACGAATCGAGATTTAATTAGACGATTCCTTTACAAACTGACAAATACTAGTATAAGTATGCAAGCTAGCACTGTTGCGGATGAGATAGCTACCATTTGGCAGATCAGAAAAAGAGAAATTTTATTAGAAAAATCAATAAATTACATGTCACATATTGGAATCTCAAAAAAAAAAAATTTGCAGAAAAAGTGAAACTGAAACAAGTAAAAGAGAAGTTTTCTTATAAGATGGATAAAACTCTCATGGTCATGGTCTTAATATTGAAAAAAACAAAAGATCCGTCAAAGTTGTGGTTCTCGAGCAACAACGAAATATTAATGATTTTAACATTCGTTCATTACGATCAATGGATGAGAGCAATTCTACATTGGCGACAACCTTCAACAAGTACATTTCAAGAAACAGATATCAACTTAATCGTTTCGGACGCCAGCTCACTTACAATATCTTCTAGCGGCAGTGAGTATCAAGCACCAGTAGAAAACAAACTAAAGCAATCAAAAATTCCGTTTCATAGAAGAATATAGTAGGTGTGTTGCATCGATCGAAAATAAGCAATTCAGTAGCTGCTCTTTTAATCGGCCCCACTGCAAATGCATTAGGACATGATTTAGAATCAATTGCAGTTTCCAAAGAGACCATACGTCGCCATCGACAACTGCTCAGCAAGGAAATCAGTGATGAAATAATTAAGTCTTTCAGTTCTGATTCTATTCCAACGAAAAATGTTAGAATATATAGCAGAGAAAACAATGGTTGACCGACTGTGCGTTATAGTATCCGGTTATGGTAACACCAAATTGTTGGGAGTCCCAATGATTACACATGAAACAGTCATAGAGCAGTGTAAATTGGTATATAAAATGCTTGAAGACTGGAATATAACAGAAATTATTTAAGGATTTGCTTTGATATAATAGCCACCAACGTCGGTATGCTAAATGGAGCCTGCTTACTTCTTGAAATAAGACTTGGAAGAAATTTATTGTGGTTTGCTTCTAGACATCATAATATATGAATTAATTGTATCTCCTGTTTTTGGTAGCTTGTTAAGGGAAGTATCAAGTGGACCCAATATTCAGCTATTTCAGAGATTTAAAAGGCAGTGAAATTCTTTTAGCCATACTCAAATAAGCTCCGGTTTAGCTGATGCAAATGTTCAAGAAATCTTCAGTTCACGAGAGAAGGAGAATACTATTACCTTTATTTTGATAAACTTTGAAAAATACATAATGGGCGAGGTGATTATAACGAATTTTTATGTGTGTGTGTGGTGAAGTGGAATAATGTGTTTATTAAGTGAATTTTTATGTTTATCACTTTTATTTCTTGAAGAACCACTTACATATATCACTATAAGGTCACTACAAGAGAATTCCTTTAGTAACAAAAACAAATATTAATTAATGCCTAAATTAATAGGCTGCTGTGCAACAGAAAAACTAGTAAAAATATCAAATATAAAATTCTTGTTAATTACATATGAAATGTGTTTCTATTTTAAATCTCTTCCGTGGACTTTAACCAAAATTTTATCTTTTAAAAATATGGAACCTAACTTCTGTGGGACAATCTATATATCTTAGAATCATTATTAAGGCATTAATAGTCACATTTCTATTTAGGTTTCTCTTTAATTTTTTATTAATACACTCTAACCATTGATTTAGCAAGTGGCAAACAATTATTTGATATTTGCCCCTTTTGGTCGTTTAAGGGCTATAACATTATTAATTTTTCAGTTATGATGATGTGTAATACATCAATTTGTTCGTGTTTAATTGCTCTATAACCACCAAAGTAAAAATTATAATAAAACAACGGGTACTATTTTAAAAATTTGCTGAAACTTATGAGCTACAATTCTTTTGCGAAAAACAACCTAAAAACTAATTTTCTACTAGGCCAACCATCTTTTTTATTATTTCATTGCGTTCGGCATACTCAAAAATACTTAGAAAATATTAAACCGGCGGGAAGAAAAACATCACTAAAGGTCGTTTTAGTGGATTTTTTGCAAGAAACCAATTTGAGCGACCCCTAAACATGGTCCAATAGACCTAAATTTTGCATGAGGTCATTTCTAATAGATACGGATGTTTTTAGCCCTGAGCCTTGTAGAAAATCAGACATGAGGGAAAATGGGTCGCCCCCCATTTATTTTATTACCATATCTTGATATAACAATTATACAAAGACTAATTTTGTGGGAAAATTAAAAATAAGTTCCTACTAATCAATACAAATTTAGAAAAATGCAATTTTTCAATTAATTTTTATAACTGTTTTATGAGTAGTACCTTACTCTACGTGATATAATATTCAAAATGAATTCAGAAAGGGAGTGTCAAGATGATTTCAAAATTGGAGCTTCCTTTACACTATACATAAAAATCCAAAATAAAATCCTTAAGAATTACAGATTTTTGTGTAAAAATTTAAACCGCATTCACCAATTGATGTTGCTATATACTATCATAATATCACACCACATCTCCCAGCCAGTTCGAATGTTTTTATGAGTGTAATTCCTATATTTTGAAATAATAGTTTGTCTGTAGTTTTGGTTAATTAAATTGGAACGAAGTACATAAACAACTAAATGCGGGTGAATAAATTAACAAAAAATAAAAGTTGTTAAATTTTGTACATGCAGATAGTTTCTTTTGTAGACCAAGGGAAAACAATGAGGGTGGGTGTACACATTTATGTTACTTGTATGATTTATTCGATTTTCATTACTTAGTTTAAAGTTGAAAAACTAAAATTAAGTAGTTTGATTTTAAAAACATATATTTTTGATACAACTGTTGCCCTTTAAGACTTTGGGTTAATTTAATAATATCATACATATATTTAGATTATAGTTAATGATATAACTGTATTGAAAATGTATATGGAACCGCACCGCAGTGTGGTTTGGTACTGTAAACTACTCATGCGGGTGATTTCATAAATATAACTTCTAAAGATCGATCTGTGCCAAAATTATAATGGAAGGTCAAGGGAATTTTAAGTGTTTCCGCACTAAAATTTACAAATAGTTCCGGTATATTGTATACATATATTATTCGTACAATTCCAATGCCACACCTGATAAGTTTTATCATGCGTAAAACATGCAACATTGATCACGATTTTAATGGTTGTCTAGTTCAGCATTTCTCACCGCACCCAAATAATAATTTTGATCATTAATTGATCAGAGATTATATATTGTTTTAAATAAAGTTGGTTTAAATTTATCTAGATACAACTTGCAATATATCGTTAATTAATATCGATTCCATTCCAGTCAAAATTTTTAAACTTTTTAAATGTCTTTGAAATGCATTTTACGAGTATACATAAGCACGTATAATTGTCCGGTAAGTGGTGTTGATATAAATTACAGGAGGAAGTTAATCCAAAACTCTAAAATGTTCCGTGTTTTGTCACTCATTTTCGCTAACTAATGCCGTTGTTGAGTTTTAAACTTTATCAAAATTTAACTACAATGCACAAATTAACAAAAAACTGTAATATACACCAAATTTATTTTTAAAAAGTATATGTTGCAAATAGTCTATTTTTCATATACAAATTACTAATTAAAATATCGACGTAAATTAGAGAAATACAGTGCGAGTTTTTTAATACAACCCAGACTTTTATCTCGGAAACGTTAGAAGATAGGAGAAAATTACTTACATTGAAAATTCTTCAGTGTCGAGGGAGACGCTTAGTGAATCTTGAATAACCTTAAAAACAATTAGTTTAGGAGATAGTGATGAAAGTTAGTGTTTTTTTTAAATAAGAACTTATACTTTTGATTAGGCAGTTAAAAAAAATAAACTCAAAAAAATGTTCCTTAAGTGTATGGTTTCGGAGATATGAGCATAAATTGATCTGCTTTAAAGCAAAAGAATTTTCTCTCTATTCTAACGCTGTTACGTTGTAACGAGAAACAAAAATAAATAATATGAATTCTTCCTTGTCTTTGCAGTAACTAAATTAAAAAATTGCTTAATAAGTTAAAGAAGAATTGATTATATTTATTTTTATTTCTCGTTACAACGAACCAGTGTTAGAGCTTAGAGAAAAAACAGCTTCTTTATGTCAATTGTTCATGTACATGGGATAAATTCGTTTGTGTTGAATGTTTACTTTCTTAGTTATTTTTTAATAATTTTTACTCGAAGGTCGTCGATGAAAATCATGGACTTTATTGCCTAATTACTGATTGGTTTATCTTTTCGTATGATTAAATACTAAACGAAAAAGCCCGTTTATACTCGCATGGTAGAAAACGCGGCTGTGTAATTATAGGATGTAATTTCAAAAAATTTAAATATTGTAATTTTTAAATTAATTTAATTTTTTTATTCACTAGTTTTGTTTTCAATTTGATAAAATTTAGAACGAAATTCCTCTTAAAAAAATTATAATCAATCTAATATACAGCATAGCCTTTACAAATGTTTGAGGTTTTTATTAAAGATCGATTTTAGGATAATTTCTTTGAAACATAACAAATGTATTATGCACATTCATAAAATAAGTAGGAAGTGTTAAGATTTATAAACAGATTAGATATTAGATTAGGCTCATAACCGATGAAACATTGATAAAATATAAAACTTACCAAAAAATAATAATAAAGGTTCAATTTTAAATTTTGTTAGTTTTTTATTATTTTGGTAAGTTTGGTTTTCTATTTTATCTGGTTATAAGTCTGAACTAATATCTAAGCTTTTAATAATCCTAAATTCATAAAAACATTTGATATGGTTCAAACATATTATTTTGAAATAAAGCAATTAACATTTACTAAAGAAACTTCACTTTTCAAAAACTGAAAACAAAGTTGGCGTTGCAACATTTATAGCTGTATTTTGGTCAAATATTTGATTTTGTTTAGGAATTTTTAATGTTCTGTTTGGTGTGTCTATATTTGTGTTTAGTTCTTAAATTAATTTAAAATAACTGGCTTATTTTATCAAAGGACGATATTCGTTAGTCCGTAACCAACATAGATTTATGATTGAAAGAAATATAAAATGATTGTTTATCCGTTTACGTATTAAATCTTTTACTTTTGTATGTCACGCTGTAAATACCAAAACACAAAGCACGCTACGATTAAAAAAAATTGATAATTCTGTAATACGACCAAATGTACAATCCTTGGGCCTTATTCCTGAATACGATACGAAAACGAAAATACAAGATTTATATTTGAATTGAATCAGATTCGTACGATTCTTATTTAAAATCGAATAAGAATCTTGTACTTTCGTTTTCATATCGTATTCAGGAATAGGGCCCCAGTTTCTTTGTGCTGACAAATGATAAACCGATTTGGATGAACATTTATAGGAAAAAAAGTCTATCTCCTTCTTTTGAGGCAGAATTCTGCTAAATATTCATCTAGCTGTCTTATAAGAAGGTTGACATCTGTTTAAGTATTTTGATTTGGCTTTCAATTTTTCATTTAATTTAATATTTTCATAAATGGGTTACAGAAAATGTACAGAGAAATCAATTTGTACCTAGTTTGAAATTTCAGAAGTTATGTTACTTAGTTATGCTTGTACCAAGTGCCGAGATGTAAGAATTTCAAACAAAAATGTAGTATACCAAACGATGACCATAAAACCAACCTTGCTGTTATATTAGTAAATTTTAAGAATAAAAAAATCGTTATTTGTCAAGAACAATAGGTAGTACTGCACGAATTCACGCAACAAAAGTTGACTTAATTACTGAAAAGAAAAGTACCGCATTTCCAAAACAAAATCAGTTGGGAAATAAAAGAGTTTCCATGGCAAACGTATAAAATGACCAGGAAGTTTGATACCATCTGATGCTTAAATTAAAGTCAATGAAGTTTAAATCACATTGGGCAGATCATAAGGAAATCTTGGAATTTTGTAGACAACATCGCTAACCACATAATTGCAATTCATGTAACTTCACGTGACTCTGCAGGTATATTGATTAATTGAGATTACCGTCTAAGTCAAAAGCGATACCATATATATCGTAGCATATACCTTATATATGGCATCATATACCATATACCTTTTTATATACGGGTACATAGCCAATTGTTTGGGCTGCAAAGCGCCCAGAGGCGGACTCCTAGTGAATAGTAATTGTAATTGTAATTTGAATTTGATTTATTTATATGTAAATCTTACATTTTTAGATATACGTAAACCTAATCCGAATTTAATTAAACTCTACATACTAACGAATATGTCAGGTTTGACAAATAATTTTTTAGTACAATAAATTTAGAAACAAATAAAGGTAATTCTTACTTCTATAAGTATTCTATAACTATTTCTATACAAAATTACTTATTATAGCTTGTTGAATTATACATAAATTGCATGCATACAAAATGTATAATGTTCAAGTAAATTTGAATAATTTTCAAGTTCTCTTTGCTAATTCCGAATTTATGTTCGATTAAATATTTTGTTTATTTGCAACCCAATTTCCCCTAAAATCCAGTCCTCTAACTGTATTATAAAATACTAGACAATCATAATGACTTCTACATCTACGTACTAATGACATCTACGTTTTGCAAGAGATATCTACACGGTGTTGCAGGCGAAAGCAAACAGAATAGCACAATTTACTAGTACTAATCATTGGAAATATGAGTCGCTAAAAGCAAAAGTAACATTATTTCAAAAGACTCTATAAGACGGTCCCCAACGAAATTGTAGTAACTTCCGTAAAATATATCATTGTTAATCGCTGGTTACAAGGTCACTAACGCATGTATCACTAACGCAGTTGCCGAAAAGTTATTGATGTATAGCGAGCGCGTCCAAACAGACAATTGATCAGGAGCTCGATTATGTATCTTTCGTATTGCTCTCATTACGACATAACACAATTATTGACGCATGTACTACAAAAAACTACAAAAATTTAACTAAAAGTATTACCCGATAGCACCATTTTCGAATTTATATTTTGTTGTTGTTTATACTGGTTTACAGTTTATTTTTGTATAAAAATAATATGTTTACTAATAAATTTGGAACAATAATGTTAGAATAAATTATTTTGGCAAATACTTATGTAGTTATACAAAAACGCAGAAAGAATGCTCGCGGCTCGCATCATTGAAATGATTCTAGCAGCAATTAAAAAATATTGTTTACATGTTAAATATAAGTTTGATTTAATACAAAAATAATCATTTTAATTACATTAATTTCCCAGTCGAACTGAAATGGTGGTCGGCGATTGAACGTCGTAAAGGAAAGTCGTGATTTTTGTCTCTTCTTTAAATAAATAAATAAATAGTTTAAATATGTGTTAATAATTGATTAATTATAATATTAATCATAATATTATTTATTAATATATGTCTTATGAAATAAATAAATAATAATATTAATAATAATTTGTGTGGAAAGAAGTAATAAGTAAAGTGAAAAGTTATACGTATTGTGTTAATATATTAATGTGTGCGGTGCGCTTGCAATGGTGTGGGATATGTATATAACAATTTCGTTTATATGTTTTTCGACACCGTTGTTTGAATGCATCGTACGCATTGTATGTTAATATTCAATTTGTAGGACTTTTTTGATTACAAAGGATGCTTAAGATAAGTGTTATTTTTATTACTTTATGTTACATTATACATTATATTTTATTACATAATAATCAATGAATCGTATGGATGAGTTATTTGTGTTGTTGTGGTATGAAACAGTTTGTGACGACAGTTGCTAGCATTCATTCTATGTAATCTGTTTCTATGAAAAATACTGTCGTGGTCTCTAATTTTTATAATTTTGTTTTTCCTCTCGCATACGTATTGTTTATAGTTTTTTATGTACACAGTGATTTTGTTGAATTTCGTTATATGAGTAGATGGTATTTTCTTGGAAAAGTTGAACAAATCACGACCAAAAAGCTAATTTAAAATTTGGATATCAAGTCTTTATTGCATGTTGTACTGAAATCCTTATTTCTTTTAATTTTTTTATTTAAGGATATACATATAAGTGAAAATATGGTGTATGGGATGCGCAAAATATAAACAAAATGATCGTATAATATTCTCTGCTATCTCACGGTTGTATTTATATTTTTGTAGTGGATTACACTAAGACTTCGTATTACGTTGTCTAAATGGGCGAATTTCTTTGGATTTGCACTAAATGTTCTTGAATGTGGATGATTCAATTTGTGAATTGGGAAAGTCGATTAGACTTTAATTGTTCATAATTTGTTGATTTGTTATATGTATAATAATTTAGACTTTTGTTAACTTTGTGAGATTTTTTGCCGTCGTTGTGGAGGGGCGGCTGACGTTGACCTCTCCTTGTCGACCTGGGTTGGCGTCATCGGCAAGGGGTGGATGTTGTCTCAATCTTTTTTGATATTTGGAGTGATTTGAATGGGTTTCGTTCATGGTGAGTAATGGCTCGGTGTCTGCGGTTTGTGGTGGTTGTTCGTTGAACGTTGTGTTTCTCAACTTGCGGAGAGTTGTGTTCATGTGTGTTCTGTCGTTACCTGTATTTATAAGGTATTTTTGACTGTTTTGAGTTGTTTTGTTTAGGACTTGAGGAAGTTCTCATTTGTTAGTGTATGAGGGCGGATTTGCAGTTTTGTATTGAATCATTGCCTGAATGTTGGATTTGTATGTCCAAATTGGTTTCTTTGCTGAATTCTTCGGGTGTTTTTGTTGGAGTTTGCCGTCGATTTGGCGGGGGCTGAATCATTTTGGGAGTTTTGGTATGATCGGTCGTACGCTGAAGTTTTTGGGCTGTAGGGTTGCCATGGTTCGTTTGTGATCAGTCATGGATTCGTCACGGCTTTGTGAAGCGTGGTTTTTGTTGAATGGTGGTGTTGGCAGGAGGTCGCTTGGTGGATGGTAGTGGTTTCATGGTGGGAAGATTCATGCCGTCTGTTGGGATCGTTTCGAGGTAATTTTAGCTCCTGGATGGACATTGCATAATTCTCTTGGTACATTTTACTACGATTGTTTGTAGAGGTGGTTTCTTCCACGCTTTGATTTCGGAGATTTTCGGAGAGAGCTATTTTGGTGATGTTCCTTCATCCTATTATTCAGCGTTTGTGTAATAAATTGTTATATTTTTATTTTGGTTTGATTAGCGATAGAATTTTCCGTTTCCGTATTTCTTCTGTGCATTGAGAATATAGTGTAGGTAATTTATGATTAGCTGTTTTCTATATTGTATTTCATAATCTATCATTTTTGCAAGATTAATTGCAACTATGTTGCAGTTGGTAACGAATCCTATTATTTACCGCAAAATTGCCTTTTTGTGACACTCAATGGGTTACTAGTATTTTCTCACAGCTTATTAGCGATATTTTTGCTTTATAAAAAGAAATATTATTTGCATTGGATTTGGAATTTTAACAATCTTAACATAAAGAATTGTTTATCGGCAACTTCGTTATATCTATGTAACTGAAAAGCTAGAAATATTTGATATAATTAATATAATTATTGAAAAGAAAGAGAAGGTTTGTATACTTCAATACACCAACGACTGGATGTTTGTCATAAAATGCAACGTTGCCAATCTTGACTGTTTTAGTACAAGAATTATAATTATTAATTCCCAATTTCAAATCAACCCTAAATATTAATCTACATGTACAGTGCCGAGCTATTATATTAAAATTATTCGGTTCTCAGGAAATCTCATTCAAATATATTTAATATACGAGTACATATTATCCCTCTTTTAAGATACTGGTACGATTTATATTTAATTATAAAAATTATAAAATAAACTTATTTATCGTTCATTTTAGAATAATTTTTTCAAATTTTATCTAGTTGCCTTTACTTAAATATTACCGAAAAGCCATTGACGACACTCTAATTACTAATTTACGTTTGTTACCAGTCTGAGATGAGTCGTTTATGACAAGTCTATTACGAGGTGACAAGTCATAGACGAGTCGCATGTGTCATGTCTAAGATTAATTGTATGTGATATATCCCCAGCAAACGTAGAAGAAGTTCCAGAACTAGTGCAAAAGTAGTGATAAAAGTTTTTGTTTCCTTGTGAAAAAGGATGGGCGTCGGGAAAAATTCATCAGTTTTATAAAAAATTTTTAGTAAACATACGAAATTTTTGCGAATTCTAAATTATTTAGGATATTTTAAAGGATGGATATTTTAAGGGATATTTGAATGCAATCCGGTAGTTAATCTAGTTAATCTGTTTTTATTTTATTTTTTTTTTTTGCTATTTCGTGTTCGCCCAATTCAACGGTTAAATACTAATGAATTTTAGAGTTATTTTGAATATAGTTCAAATAACTTTGGTTTCAGGAAATTCTACTGTAAGTTGCGGAGTTGCAGAATAATTAAATTACTAAATGTTTCAATTGTTTAGGAAGCCGGAAAATATGAATTTAGAATTAAATTTCAGGAAATTTACAGATGCTTGTGAATTAATGCTTCATCGTAATGGCTGATTGTGTAGTTTAGAATTGTGTTGTCATTTTATTACTAACGACTTTACATAGGTGTCTGTAACGGGTCGAGTCAACCAATTTTGGTTAGGAAGCCGAAAAGTATTAATAGAATTAAATTTCAGGAAAATTCCAGATGCATGTGAAATAATAATATTTTTTCTTAGGTTGCCGTTTTAAAGAAGCAATTGTTGAAGACCAATACCATCGTTATCCATTAACCTATTAAGCCTTTATCCTTCATCTAGTAGATTAGAATTGTGTTGCCTTTGTGTTACTAACTATCGGCTATACCTAGGTGTCTGTAACCGGGCCGATTCTGTCCCACTTAACTAACCTATCCAATCCTTCGGTTTTGTTATGTGTAAAAAAGGGTGTACGGTGGACCCGGCGTCATCCGGGAACTCAAGCCTAAGAACTTGGTCGTACATTCAAATCAATCAATCAATCAATCAATTAATTTCCCAGTCGAACTGAAATAGGTATTCGACTGAAACAACAACAATTCAGTCGAAATTACGACAAGTCGAACGACTCAATAATGCGGTGAGTCATAATGTTGAAAAATTTGTCGTAAGTCGTAATCTGTAATGCTTAAATAATCAGCCCCCTGACTTTCATTCAATCCTCAGAAAGATCCATTCAATATTAAAGAAATGTTACGAAAGGGATATCTCTGAAAGGAGATTCCTGTTTATGGTCTATTTATAAATGTTCAACAAACGTGTGCGAAAACAGAAATTTAAACTGAAATCTAGATACAAATTACTGATGAGTAGATGAGTCAAGATGAAGAGTAGATGAGTGAAATTGGAAGGTAAAAATCGATTTTTTCTTAGAATATGTCATCTCTCACCTCACAATAACCTATCGCAGCCAATTATAATAGGTAGGGGAAAAAGTTCGTGGCCTTTTTCCCGGTAGATGGATTTACATTCATATATCTCAGTAACCATTGATCGTATCGGGCAATTCTTATGTGTGTTTGAAATGTGACATTTTAACTTGTACTTTGACAAACAAAACATTAAACTCGATGAAGTGAATACAAATTTAGAACATTTGGAAAATGGAGATAAATAATGAAAAAATTCGATATATTTTACAATTTTATTACGACAAAGGTAAAAACGCTTCTCAGGCTTGCGAAAAAATTTGTGCTGTTTATGGTGAAGGTGCTTTATCAAAATCAGCAGCAAAGAAATAGTTCAAGCGCTTTCGTTCTGGAAATATGGATGTCAAAGATGAACCTCGCTCTGCTCGACCAACCACTGGAAGAGTCGATGAAATCATGAAGAAAAATGAAGAAGACCGGCATATGAGCAGCCATGTAATTGGTAAATAACTAAATATTGGCCACAAAACAGTTTTAAACCATTTGAAAATGGCTGAATACAAAAAAAAAACTATCACATGAATTAATAGTTAAAAATTGAATGGACCGGATTTCTATCTGCGAAACGCTGCTGAAACGGAACGAAATCGAGCCATTTTTAAAGCGAATGATTACTGATGATGAAAAGTGGATAAGATACGACAACGTTGTGCGAAAAATATCATGAACGAAACGAGGTGAAGCTTCCCAAACGGTATCAAAGCTAGGGATCGACGCCAAGAAAGGTAAGGCTGTGTGTTTGGTGGGATTGGAAAGGAATCGTGCATTATGAGGAGCTGTCACCGAGCCAAACGATTGATTCTAATAATTACTGTCAGCAACTAACGCGTTTAAGGCAAGCAATTCAGTTAAAACGTCCAGAATTGCATCAGTAGAAAGGGCCTTGTGTTCCATCATGATAACGCTAGACCACAAACATCATTGGTGACCCGGCAGAAACTGAGAGTTTGGCTGGGAAGTTTTGATGCATCCACCATACAGTCCTGACCTTGCACCATCGGATTACCATTTATTTCGATCCATACAGAACCATTTAATGGTTTTACATTCAAAAGAGGCCCGTAAAAAGGAGTTGTCTCGATTTTCGCCTCTAAACTACAGAAGTTCTACTGTGATGGGATCATGGCTCTACCAGTAAAATTGCAAAAGGTCATCGATCAGAATGGCACTATTTGGTTTAATAAAGTTCATTAAAAATAAGAAAATTCTTTGTTTCAGTGTCACCCAAAAAAGGCCACGACCTTTTTCCTTAACCCTTTTATTTTAAATCAAGTCACCTATTAGATTACGCAGATTACAGGATTTCGGTTCGAAACTCGTTCTTTTAGAATAAACAGCTTATCGTATAGTTTTCATATATGTTACCGCAAGAAGGCTAATAAGCGAAGAATTTATTTATCAGTAGTAAGTAGTAACTTACTTACTTAAGCTCTCAGGAATACTAAGAGGGATCGTAATAACATCTTGGTATATATATAATACAAACAATTAAGCATCGTGAACTCAACATCGAAATTTTATCAGACACAATACAGAAGTACGACAGAAAATACATACTGAGTTATACGTTAAATCGTATAGTTGAAGGATTTTAAGAACAAGATTTTAAAACCAAAATAATTTTTTTTTCAAAAATGTTTAGTTTGTGAAAATTGTGACTAATAGACGAGAGAAAATTCTAATTAAACATATTTTTATTAAACTACCTATATTTTTAAATGTTGATTTGATAAAACTCGACATCTAACATAACGAAAACTCTTTTCCAAGAGGTCATGAATGAAGCACTATTTTACAGTAAACGTAGGTACATAAGAATTGTAAATCAGGACGCACATGGTACACAACCTTGCGCAAGTAAATGCATTATGTAATGCAAAACTAAAGACGAAATATTATTTAGGAAATCACACAAAAGAATTTTTTTTTTTTGTGTGTGCAGAGAAGAAAATAACTGTGCGTACATGACATCGGAAATAAAAAGCATCATACTCGCTCCCGCGCCCAAAACCAACCAAATTTCGTGAAATGCTTTTTGCCCCGCCTACTATAGTTGAATTAATAGAGTTGAAATATTTTTAATTTTGTTGTTGTTTTAGTACATTCTGTGCGAAACCAGGGTATTTTTTCCTAGCTAACCCCCGATGTTATTTACGCAGTCTAAATGATCATGTTTGGATAAGGGTATTTTTTTCGTAAATAAAGAAAACTATTTCGCTTTATGACGCTTCATGTATAATTTTATTACTGTTCGCAAAATTTAAACGGGCACTGTTCCAATTTTATTGATACTCGCGCTAAATTTTTCGTATTCATTAATATTCTCTAGCTAACTCTACCGGTAATGAAATAGTATTGGAGCGTTTTAGTAGAAATACTATCGTCTCACATTTTACATTTGACTATATGTATTTTGAATTAGTTTCCCTTTAAAAACATTTCCCGTATGTACACTATAATACATAATGGTATCATTTTGTCGATAAATTAACTCACTGTTTGGTAAGAATTGTTTATCCAATAAAGGTTTGGCATCCGTTAAAGCAAATTACTCACCTGAAAATAAATAAATAAAAATTAGTTTTTCGTAATTTTAACAAATTAAATTTAAATTGAATATCACTACAAATTTCAATTAAGTAACCGTAATTCATTGAAAAATTTAAACATTGACCGTCAAATTGTATATCGACGATTGCCTATTGTTATTTAAATAAATATTTTAACAACACACCAGGCTTCCAAATCATCACGTTTAATGAGTAATCCGGTACATAATATTGAAATATCTCCTTCCTAAACATTTTTCATTACCCCTACATAAAAGCCGCTATAGATCAAACAAATAATCACCGTAAATTAATATATATCTTGAGCAACCCAACCCAGCTCTCACTGTTGGATATTTACTTCTCAGACATTGTAGATAGTTTTCTTTAGAGAGTGAAATATAAAGTAAAAATTCCATTGTGATACAGATTAACCGCGTTAGGGGGTCTCCATTCATGTATATAATTAAATATCGGTACAGGTTATTATGCAAAAATCAATTACAATCGGTACCATATTAGTAGTAGAGAGTTTTATAAATATTATGCCTAGAGCCTGTGTTAATCATCATCGCAGTAGAAAATTTAAAATGTATGTTATATTTTAAATATCAAAATCGATCGACTGACCCATCACACACAATACATAATAAAACCATAAGTATTAACCTAAATATGTAATTGAATATATAACTCTATTTATTTCAATAATAAAAAGTTTCAATCGATTTTTTAAAAGGTGTGAGTCACATATCTGTACGATAAATAATGAAATTCTTTAAGATTGCATAATTTAATTCTGTGTATACATTATGTATCTAGAGTAAAGATTGGCGTACTAAGTGAATGGATTTTATGACTATACTGTACATATATAAAAATTCCATGGAAAATGCATTAAAATTTTATCTAAACTTTTATGATTTGTATAACAGAATACATAACATTTAATGTCTCTCAAAATGTTTATTTTTATTATAATAGTTTTATAGTTTATTGAGAATTTGGTATGGCTTGAGCGGCTATTAAGGTTATTTGTGCGACATTATAAATGTATTATCTAATTGTCTTAAATGAAGTGGAACACTTCCGATTTACACACATGTGCACTTCCGGAATTTGTATTGAAAATGAGAACACATAAGGCACCGATGCAACCTTAGGTCCCCTAATGGGTCTTTTGAATTCAGTAAAACAGGTTGCACAAATTAGTTCGAGTTTTAAATTCGAGATCTCATTGTTTACAAATACAGGGTGTCCGCCGGGAAGGTATACTACTTTGTTTGTTTATGATTTTTGATTAAATGAAAGAGAATGGATCTTATACTGATAAATGTTTTATTTAATGTCGGCAATTATGTATGGAATACAATATCAGATAAATGTCCGCCTCTGTTAGCCTCACAAATGCGAGCCCTTTTGAGCACATTTTTCATTACATTCTCACACATTTCACGCGGTATTTCATTAATTTCATCACGAATATTTTGTTTGAGTTGCTCAAGCGTTTCTGGTTTGTTTGCATAAGCTTTGCTTTTTAGATATCCCCACAAAAAGAAGTCCGGAGCAGTCAAATCAGGCGACCGTGGAGGCCAATCAACATCACCATTTTTTGAAATAACTTGTTGTGGAAAGAGTTCTCGCAGTAATTCCATTGTAATCCTGGCTGTATGCGATGTGGCACCGTCTTGTTGATACCACATGTTAATCAAGCCCAAAGTATGCAGTTGTGGCATTAAAAAGTTTTCAATCATATCACGATATCGCTCCCCATTCACAGTTACCGTTACGCCGTTTTCATTTTCAAAGAATTAAGGTCCAATGATTCCTCCTGACCAAATTGCACACCAGATTGTCACTTTTAATGGATGTAAAGGTGACTGATGAATAATGTGAGGGTTTTCCATTGCCCAGAACCGCCTATTCTAGTGCGTTTTGTTGGCACGTTGTTTCTCCCAAAAATTTCACGTGACTTTCTCATCGTCACAGTAATCGATGATTGATTTTGACAAAATGTTTTAACGATTAAAACACGATGGTTTATCGAATATTTTTCCATAATAAATTTGCCACGTGTCTACTTCACGACTGTCAAGTATGAACTGCCAATACTAATATTCGCCTAAATGGCGGCAAAACAAAGTAGTATACCTTCCCGGCGGACACCCTGTATAAATGTAGTAGCCCAACTACATATGGAATATACGATTATGATTTCATATAGTAGAGGCAATCGTGGTATGTATGGTAGATTTTAAGTGATACGAGTATGTTACTGCTGCGAGAGAACACAAGTTCCTAAAAGAAAAGTGAAAATTCCTTGATATGATAAAATTTAAGACTTTTACACAATTTACTTGGCAACAAAATAAGTGGAATGGGTTAGAAAAATCGGTTGAAGTAGGGCCTCAACTATATACTCGCTTTAAAAATGCACCTAACAGGAACAAAAATATCAATATCAGTGTTATACGAGAAAAATAATTCTTAGCAGTCAAGAATTTTTCTTATATTTCTCGCGCAAAAGTATTAAGCAATCGAATTAAAGAATTAAAGGTTTAAAATTTTATATTAAAAATAACAGCAACGTTCCATTCTAAAACTATAAAAATTCTATAGGTGTAACTCTTCAGAAATTGCAAGATACAGTGTAGTGTAAATCGATAATCAGAAACTGCAACCTTCTTATCTCTTAAAATGAATACGTAATGAATTCGCCGCTCTCGCCAAAAATAGCGTTTATTTTATTTTAATACACTAACAAATTTGACGGCGGCTCGCGTGATTAACACTCTTGAAGTAAATAATATTTGCGATGTTACTCATATAAAAATCTTGAATTTTATGTAAATCTATTAACACTAAATTTAGAATAAGAGTGTATTGAATCAAAGAACATAATTAGTACAGCTGGCAGCAAACCCCATTTTTTCTGTGTGTATCGTCAGCAAACTTTTTATTTCGACTGTGCATGTGTATTTATATTTCATTAACAACATTTAAGGGTATACAAAAAAATCTAAAACAAATAAATTTATTAAACATCTTGAAAACTACAAACGGCACTAACTTAAATTTTTGTTGGTATACAGTCCCTGTTCATTGAATTATGAACACTATTAGTGTTCATAATTCAATGAACAGGGACTGTATACCAACAAATTACCTTTATTTTTAATCGCGGCTTTTATTCTTTCAGGCATGCTACATATACAAGTATTGATCATATTGCGAATTTGATCACTATTTCTCCATATGTTTTCAATATTTTCTTTTTAGACTTATGTAAGGCCCAACAATTTTCGATAGGGTTCAAATCCGGAGAATTGCTATGTCAAGAGAGGATGTCAATATTTTGGTTAAGGAGAACATTCTCTATTAATTTTGCGGAAAGGAGCTCCATCTTGCATAAAAGTGTAACAGTATTGGCCTTGAGGTAGCAACCTCATCTAAGGAAACAAGACGTCTGTTATCACCTTTTTATATTGTTCTTTTCTCAGCGTTTCCTCTACCAAGTATATCGGACCAGGTCCATCTCCACTAATGCAGCTCCATTTCATTACTGATGGTGGATGATTTATGCTCCTGACTACGCTCCTCCCTAAACCTCTTTTTTGGCCTCTTTCTGACGAACTGGGCCGTTTCTGTAACGGATTATTTAATTTAGGATTTTTTTAATTTAATTTTTGAAAATATATAATGAGTGCTTAAAAATTCGATTTGCCTTCTTCCAGTGGTCTATTGTCCAGTGCTTATGAAGTTTAGCCCAAATAAGACGTTGTTTTGCATTTTTTCAGTGAGTCTAGGTTTCTTTGCTGGACGCATGTCATCGCTGATATCTTTAACCCTTCTTCATTAAGGCGCTTTTGTAGCTCGCTCGTCGTTGCTCTGAGCTTTTCTAAGGCCGATTGAATAATTTTCCGGTCTGTTCTGGGTGTTGTCTTCCTGATCCCCTTACAGTTTCTTCTCTTGGTCTCATAAAATGTATCCCCAGATTGAAGAATCTTTGCCAAATTACTTACTGATGAGCAAGCAACTTTTTCCATTTTTGCGATCTCGTGGTATGAATGGTTTTTGGTTTTTAAGAATGCTCCCATAGCAAGTTTTTTCACTGCTTATGTCCCTTTTTAGTAAGATTATTTGTTACTTTAGCTCAGTCACAAAATTTCTAAAAACACCTTGTCAAACAGCGCGTTAGACATAAAATGAGAGGAGAAAATAAAAGTAAAATATACATGCTATTGATCTTTTTAGTCCTTTTTCAGGTAATAATTTTAATGCAACCTTTTAAGAATGACGTAAAATAGTCTCCAAAATACTAATAGAGGAGGAATTTCCAAAATACTAATAGTGTCCATAACTCAATGAACAGAGTAAACACCTTCAAAATGACACTTTTGTCGAGTAACTCGCTTTCAAAAATTTTATATGTAACTTTACGTCAACAAAACTAGTACTGTTAATTTATAGAACAAAACTTTACATATTTACAGGTTCAGATGCTTATTATGAATACCGTTTTAGAACACTTTGGAAATTTTATGGCTACAGAGCTTACATACAGTTTGTGATTAAACCATTAATAACTGTACTGCACAAACCATTTAAATGCGAAAACTGTTACTGGTTGTGCAATTGTTTCGCCCTAACAAAATCGAATTAATTGTTAAATTTGTGTAATAATACTTCAGTCGCCATTGCAGAATCAATTCTGATCATTACTAAACAGATGATTTGGAACAAATGATTTGGATTTCAACGCGCTCTCATTTGACAAATTTATTGGGTTCGACGTGATGTAAGGTCAGTTTTGAACACGAAATGTTAAAATTAATTTATTTAACTCATAAACTTAAATTTACAATCTAGAATACTAACGGAGCGTTCTTAGTAAATTAGAAACTAATATATTCGGAGTGCGGAAGGCAAATAGGTGTCAGTCACTTGAACGCTCATCACACTAAAGCAGAAATTCAAATATTTTCGAAATCTTTTTTAAAATAGTTTAATTTGAATGTGGAGTAATCCACCTTTAATCAAAGAACTAAATAATACGTGTCCAACTACAAGATTTCTTAATGTAAAACGCAAACCTCGAGTCTATTAACCCTATTTGCTATTGTACTTAAGGGAAGGTTATATGTCGATTTCGTCGAATACTATAACACATTCGATTGATAGGTAATGGACTAGGATTGTATTCTACTCTCGTATCACTTCTATGGAAAGTAGGCTCCTTTGTAATTTTAAGAAAACAATTAATTTTTACACTCATCTATATGGCAAAGAACGACATATTACTTTGCCACTCGCACGGCCAGACGAATTGACAAAACAATTAGATGACATTTAGATAGATTAATTGGTTAACATTCAGATATTGTTCGCCTGCTATGTAATCAAAATTTTTAGTTCTAAAACTAAAACAGATTCCAACAGTAAAATCGTTATCTGCGTTTTTTACAAAACTATTAATCTAGTCAAAAAGCATACATTTTCGATTATTAGTGAATAGTAGGTGCTTGTGGGAACAACAACAGCAAACATTTATTTTATCTTAATTATTGTAGATGTATTATTTTTAATTAAACTTATTATTAAAACAAACAGATTTTACGAAAATGGAAGAGAAAGATAGATAGAAAAAATACTTTCAGAAGGCGAAAAAGCAAACATCGAACTTTTAAAGAAAAGATTCTCAAATCGTGAAATAGCAAAAGAAATGGTCGGGGGAAAACTTTTTGTTTGATCTTTCATCATTTAGATTGAAAATTGTAGAAAAAACAGAAAAGGATATATTGCAGAGACTACAACGCACACGGATAAACGGGCGATTATTCGATTTGCAGCGGAAAATTTTTAGACAAAAACTGGAGCCAAGGCCAGCTTATTAACGGTTTGGCGTGTGATTAACAATACTAAGCATTTTAAATTAAAAAAACTGCAAACTAATCTTCCTTTGAATGCACGATGCAAGACAAAACGATTGGAATTTGTCTAAAAGCACTTGACATGGAAGCGACAACCTGCACTTGACATGATACCGAGTTGCATTTTCGAACGAAAATAAATTTTATTTGGATGGCCCTGATGGATGTTAGTTTTATTTTCATGATCTAAGGAAAGAGGAAATATTTATGAACAGAAACCATAGTAGACAAGGTGGTGAACTTTAGGGAGCCATTTTGTACTACGGAATAACTGACATAGTTTTTCCTAGCACAAAATGACTGCACTTTCGTACAAAGCTATCTTGGAAGAGGTTTTTCAAAACTTAAAGAGCTTTTCGGACCTCTGTCATGGATTTACCAACAAGATAATGCCCCTATTCATACAGCAGGCTTTGAAGCCAAACTTTTTCTTAGGTGCTCCTCGAACAAAGTTAAACTCTTTTACTTGAGCAGTAAATTAAATAAACAAAATTGGGAAACTAAATAAATGATTCAATCCAACCCCGATCATTAAAACATTTTAATACATTTTACATTGTAGATTTCACTTTCAGCGATAACTCCGATTTTTGAGCTTACTCAAATCCAAAAAAAATCCCTAAGGCTACTACCTCTTTGCATGAAAACAATCACCCAATTTCTCAAAACCAAAAATTCAAGTTCTTTCAACAACACAACAAATAAATATTTCAACGTTGGATATGATAAACCGATTTATGAGTTCGCCAAAGTGCAGTCTGGTTTTTGAGCAATGTTACCCATTAGGGTTCGGTTTTTGAGCAAAACTATTTGGATGACATGTTTTATCAGTTAATGAGTTTACGATACACGTGCACTTTGAATTTTGAGCTGGACCGCTATTAATTTTCCTGCCCATATAATATTTTTTATTTTATATTCATTTTCGTGATATGGCGAACCAATTTTTGAGCTCAGTATATAAATGCAGTTCGTGTTGTAAGCTGTTACCCTTTAGAATAACAATCACCCCAAATTTCTAAAGTACAATAACAATTAGTATATACGTACATAAAATAACTATAGACATATATGTATATCATAATATATACCTATTTATATTACCACCATATTACGCATAAAAAAGCAAAAAGATTTTTTTTATCACGCATAAGAAAATTGTATGTGGTTTCACGCTAAGAGGAGAGTAGCAGCCTAAAAATACTGATCTGTTCGTATTATCGGAAGCTCATAAATAAAGACGTTTTTAATGTAAGAATAAATCAGTACAATTTCACTTTTTAAGTGTGTTTGTCTCACTAATCTAAGTAATTAAAGCGTAGCTTTTGAATTTTACAGGGAGCTCAAAAGTCGAAATAATCTTAGATTTTCAATCCGAGTGTCTATTTTACAAGATTGGATAAGCGAGACCAACAGAAAAAAACTTGTAAAAAAAGCAAGCAATTCGTATTGAACACTCTGTTTATTTGTTTTGCACATTAAGTAAAACAATTTATTGTCGGTTTACTCCTCTGTAATTTTTGCTTTACAAAAGCTGAGAAATACACTACGATTCATAACTATATTACCACTACTTTTTTGAATTTTTTAAATAACTGATTTGAAAAATTTAAATAAATTTGGTCCCATAATTTCAACAAAAGTCAGTCAAATTGCAAACCATTTTAGTTGTAATTAGTTTATTAAATAACGTAGAATTTATCAAAGCCGATACCTATGATGGAATTTATCGACCGAATAAAACTAAAACGGTTTTAGTTTTGTGAAATCGGCAAAAGATAGACCGCCACCATGCGACCGTAGTATTTTTTTTAGATCCAGTCACCTATGAGACTTATAAAGAATAAACTGAACGTTCCAAAAATAAATTAGCTCGTGGACGGCTCCTTAAAGCCTCCAGTAAACGTACCAACAGGGTGAAGCGCCCGAAATGTGATATTCAGTTAGCCAAGTGCCAAAAGTATCTCTGAAGGCTTAGTGTCGCTTCGCGTGAGTTTTGAATTAAAATTTAATTTATTTGACTACATGATTGCGTAGGTCGGTCCTTTGCGGCGGGGGAAGCCATACCGCGAATCTATGTAATAATTTGAAAATTATACAGGATAAATTCGTTTGAATGTCTTTCTAATTGCTTAATTGTACAATTGCAAACAGCTTATATATTTTCAAAGCAAGGTGTGTCAATAATACATACATAGAGGCGAATTTAAAATATTTGCCAAATAAACTTTGCTATAAAAAAGCACCTACGTTTGCATCGATTAAGCCAATTATTTTAATATTTGCAGTAACAAACAATAACAAGAACTAAACATTTACTGAAATCGAATATGACTTCGAAAGTTCTATTTGCTCTCGATTGTGGTCTCGCAATGATTAAAGTAAATTCACTAATAAGCATCTATAGACCATAATAAACTGACATGAAGTGAGCAAGAGTGACTTGGTCAGTATGCAGTTTTGTATGTATTTAATTTGCAGTCAACAAAATGCCAAGCCTGAAAAAATTAAACGCCTTCATTTAGCTTGACAAATTAGTCGGTCTGCCGGAATTTGAACGAGTTAGTAAGCGCTAGATCGCTCCACGTTTGCCATTCATTTGGTGTGGCATTTGAGACGTGATTTATCATATGGGATTGTGAAACAAATAATAAACGTGCTCATAGACGTTTCAGCGATGGTTGACTACTTCCCCAGACAGGGCTGAACGAGATTACCATATCATATGTAAATATTGCGACACCGACCAAATGGCACAGTGGTTAAAGCTTTGGCGTTTGGATCGGGAGGTACCGGGTTCGAATCCCGATAGGGGCAGGATGCAAAGTGAAATTTCATCAACAGATTTCGATCTGTGGTGAAATGTAACACATCTATGACCCCCTGTCGGTGTGCAAAACTCATGGGCCGACCCATCTTCCATGCTGGTATAGGCTGGCATGGAGCTTGCAATGTGCAGATGGTCTCAAAATCGGTCCTATAGCCGTACGTCCTCGAGTTGGCCGCAAGGCGTAAAGTAAGGACGTTAAAAGCATAACCGCGGAAGAGCAGGGTGAGCCTTGAGCCACAAAACAGATCGCATAGTTACCAATAAAAAAAAAAAAAAAAAAAAAAATATTGCAACCTAGCTACGGGTTAGTATATGTATATAAGCGCCACGTGCAGAGAAGTAACATAAATAGATCTAGAAGGCGAGCACAACTGTTAATTACTAGGTATCGGCACTACGAAGTGAGCGACATAGTTAACAACAACTGGTGCTGATGTAGCTGCCGTTCCGTAACTAAGTCGATCCGTATCGAACTCATAATGTAGCGAAGCCGCCTGTTGAAGACCAACGTAGATATCGATAAGATTATGACTAAGTTGCAGGCATTATACATTTTGAAGGAAGACCACAGACAGACCAACGAACCAGTAGGTGACGTGCATCGAAATTTGTGGCTCAGCTACTGAGTAATAAATTAATATATTTTAACAAATCCTATCATTTCTCTATGGACGTTATCAAGCAAAATACCTATGGCCGTGTAGACGACAAACCCCAATTTATTTATTCTGGTTACCATTGAGAGCGCGCGCTTTAGTGTTTTACGTCTCAGTGCTAGAAATAAACCGCTTGTTCATACTCGATGAAAAGGTTAGAATGTAAAAAATTCAAACTAAAATTTGTTTAGAAAGAGAATTTAAAGCAAATGTCAATCTTTCTTTCATTACAGCTGAATGGCGGCAAAATAATTTTTTTTTAGGTTTTCCATCATTTTTCAAGTAATATTTGGTAACGTTAGGTACAAGTTTCTAAAGGTAACTAATATATGGGTGCACACAAAAAATATGAGATTCCTTAAAAGAGAGAAAAATATAAGCCTCAATTCAACTTTAGTTTTGAGACCGTCGGCTACTCTGAAAAATACAAACAATACGAGTAGATTTGCAATTGTGGAATTCTGTAATTTATATTTTAATGTTGTGTGTCTGATGTCGATTTTTTTTTGTCTAATTTTCGACTAACTAAATTGATGGTTAGTCATATCAGTCATTCATGTATGTCATAAAAAGGGCGTTTTATGTTTAATTTAAAATTTGCTAAATTAAGATTCACCAACCTTTAAAATATTTATAATCGGCGATTGAGGAATCTGATTTGAGTTTGCCGTTTACAACTGGTATCAGGAACATTTTAGTGTATGAACATTAAAAACACCTATCAATCACTCGTAGGCTCTATCTAACCATCAATTTAGTTTTTCAGAAATTTAAACGAAAAAATCAACGTCAGCCACCCAGGATAAATATGAATTTTTCGCGTAAATCAACTACGTTAAGAAGGAAATCAGAAATCCTAATGTACTTTCCATTCAAATTCTAATCAAATTGCACTTTCATGTTTTGAATCGCACAATAAAATCAAATGCTTTTATTGTTAGTATATTTTTTTAATTATACAGCCTATTCAGGTGTTCGTGTAATGACGAAAATATCGAATGTGCAACAAAGTTTCAACATCATATAGAGACCATAAAACAATAAATCTACAATCGTTGCAACATTTGTAACGAAATGTTAATCGATCAATTTTATGTTATTGTAATTCAATTTTTCAACATGTTTTACATAAAATAAATTTCACAAATTGGACATAGTGGGTGTTATAACATTGCGCTTATGAGATACAGCGTAAACATCATAACGAATTTCTAGATTACTGTTATTATGATTATGTATTAATGTTGCTGTTGTTGTTTTGTTACAAGACAGTCATATTAATTTTATGAGATTTCTTAATAAAAATTATATATTTCCGCCCCAAGGCATAAATAGATCAATTGTTGTGGCTGATTATCAAATCGATATGTAGTTGAATGGTGCATTTGGTGATGAAAAATTGTAAAATTATGCGATTACAAGTTATGATTATATGGAAATTTTCAATTGTTTGGGAAAGTTAAATCAAGTCTGTTTTTATGATTAGATGATAAGTCAAGTGCAATTTTATATTGTGAATATTTTATTTCTTACTAACAATTGAAACTTTCATTTTAAGGTTAAATATGGAAGAATGGACATCTATTTTCTATTTCGTATTGATGATTTTAACAAAATGTATTACTATTTTAAAGAAGAAAGGTTATTTATAAAATTATATACATTATTTATTATTTTGCATTATGCATAGCTTGTACGTTGTCGAGGTATATTAAAGATAGCCTCTCCTAAAATATTAGATCTACACAATTTCTAAAGTCAGAACATGAAAATAGCAAGGGGCATGTGTCCACACTACACTTGAGAAGCTCTCCACATCCAATAGGTTTAGAAACAGTTCAGGGATTAATTTGTTGTTGACTTTAGGGTAATATTGAGGTTAAAGTTAAGAAAGTTTCAATATGTATGTGTAGTTTGTGAAAAATATTGTTGCAGGTTGTCAAGCATGGGATACAGCAAGGAAGTCTCAGAAAATTACATATTGGTAATAATTGAATTGATATTGATATTATCGCCAGTCGAGTATCATTAAGTAAGATCAATTTGCAAAACCTCGATCAAAGTTATTAGAACCCCAATTCTATCTTTCACACCAAATTTGAACATTATCGATTAAGAAATGGCCGAACACAATCCAATATTGATTGCTAGAATACTAATGCTATCCTAAAAACGGAATTCGACCATAAACAGAAATAGCAAATCTCAATCAGCAAGGCCAACTTTAGAATTTCATTCATAATTCATTTTTTTCTGCTTTATAAAACTGTATTTCGAACAATTCGTTGATATGTGCAAATCCTAATTTATGAAATGGCACATGCACGATTAGAAAAGCTAACATATCCTTATCTTTCGTATTATAAATTTTGAAAACAGGTATTACTCGCAATTTTGGCCTCACTGGGAAATACTCTGGTATAGAACATATATTTAATGCAATGAAAAAGGTCAGCAAGCTCTTCGTAAATTTTATTTAAAAATTTTGTTGGAATATTATCGAGGGCATTCGAATCAGTGGTAATTTTCATTAAAAGTAGCTAAGGGAAAATTAATACCATCATTCGCAGAACATTTCCTTAATTCTATCATCGGAAATTAATTGCTCATTTAAATTTAAAAAAATTAATTTAGATAGTTCGTTGTTTAGGTAAGTTAACCTATTTATTTGCCAAATTTTCCTAATATAAATGATTCATCTATAAAGACGCTATCATAATATTTATGCTTACGTTCCTTAAGCTAGCAGAACCCATACAGGATAGAACATTACAAGATAGTATGAATAATTATAGGCTAATTAAATGCTCTATTAAAAAATTTTGGACTCCACTCCTTCCAATTAAAACGACGGGTTCTGCTTGCTTTAGAAAAAGTTAACAGAACTCATATCAAAAAATGATTATAAAACAATTGGAAAATTAAAGGTTAATTTTAGAGTAATTAAATGCCCTATTTAAATTTTATTATTCTGCTCATTCTAGAAAAGACATAAGGCTTTATCACTTCAAAGCTACCAGAACGTAAATCGAAAATCGGAACAAAAACGAAATTAGAATGCACAACAAGATCAATTGAAAACAAATAATTTTAGGCTCATTATCAACTTCAGGTCATCTAATTTAAAGCTAGGAGAACCCAAACCGAAAGACGAACCAAAATCGAAGTTAGAACGAAAAACTTGAACTACTGACAAACAAATAATTTTAGGCTCATCATGGCCTAAACAAATTTCATATTAAAAAATTGTGGGCTCTACTCGTTCTTGACCAAACAGCAGACCATTTGTTTCAAAGCTAGCAGAACCCAAATCGAAAATCGGACCGAAACCGAAATTAGAACCAAAAATAAGATCAATTGACACACAAATAATTTTAGGCTCATTATGGCCTAATCAAATGCCCCATTAAAAATTGTAGGCTCCACTCGAGCCTAAAATTACCGAGATCAATCGATTTGGGTTCTGCTAGCTTTAGATTAGATGATCTGAAGTTTGGTCAAGAACGAGTGGAGCTCAAAACTTTTAAATAGGGTATTTGATTAGGCCATAATGAGCCTAAAATTATTTGTTTGTTAATTGATCTAGTTTTGCGTTCTAATTTCGATTTTGGTCCGACTTTCGATTTGGGTTCTGCTAGCGTTAGATTAGATGACTTGAAGTTTGGTCAAGAACGAGTGGAGGCGAACATTTTTAATGGGTCATTTGATGAGGCCATAATGAGCCTAAAATTATTTGTATGTCAATTGATCTTGTTACGCATTCTAATTTCGTTTTTGGTCCGATTTGCGATTTACGTTCTGGTGCTTTGAAGTGATAAAGCCTTATGCTTTTTCTAGAATGAGCAGAAGAAAAAATTTAAATTTCCACTTGTTTTTAAATCATTTTTTGATATGAGTTCTATTAACTTTTTCTAAAGTAAGCAGAACCAGTCGTTTTAATTGGAAGGAGTGGAGCCCAACATTTTTTAATAGAGCATTTAATTAGCCTATAATTATTCATACTATCTTGTAATGTTCTGCTGTATGGGTTATGCTAGCTTAAGGGACGTTTATGCGTAGCATTCTCTACTTCATGAGAAGCTTTACGAGTATTACTGTAAAATTTTGAATTGCGCATCAACATATTTATTGTTAAAGACATTACATTTTAGATGCTGTATAAGATAGCGGAAATTTCTCAGCGGAAAATAAGAGATTTCGCTACTCGCCGCAAGTGGCAGCACAATCACAAAAGAGAATTTATTTTGTTATATAAATAATTACCAGCGGAAATTTTTTATTCATTTTGTATCTCTTTTTTCACTAAATAAAACATCCCAGCGGAATAAAATTTTAAAAGTGATCCTTAAAACGACAAATTGATTGATCTCCGAAGTAAAGGAACTCGGTAAATGCAATCTTGAAATTTAACAATATTCCGTCTTTCCTTCTAAAAGAATGACGATGAAATTTTTATAAAAGTATTGATCACGGGTCCAAAACTTCGGACAAAATTCTAGGATCGGTTCATGCTGGACTAAACTAAGCCATTTCATTACCAATACTTTTGAAAATTTAAATTTTTTTATTAGTTTATTTTTGGGGAAAATTGATGGATTAGAATTTTCACTATAATTTTTTGGTTTTCTGCGGCCAAATAAGTTATTTTCAGTGTTTGGCTAATATCTCAAAAACTTCCACTAGTACCCAATACTTTCGGTTGTTTTTTTAATAGCTTAGGTCATACTGAGACTTCCAAGAAAATTTGGGGAAAATTGATGCATTAGAATTTTCACTATAATTTTTTGATTTTCTGCGGCCATATAAGTTATTTTCAGTTTTTACAGTTAAAATACACTAAAAGAATCCGCGGTTGCAATATAGGTTGGTAGCTGGCTATAAAACTTAGGTGCAGTGTAAGAAAATAAATTCTTGGAATGTTCTTTAAAAGGTTGCAGAATACTAATTCTACTTCTTTAAATACGTATAGATTACCACGCAAAGAATGATGGTGTAGTCCTTGGTAAATGGTTTAAAATTCTAAGCACACTTTTTTGTATCGTCAATAATGGTTTGATATTTGACCAATAAATTCCACCCCAACATGTTAACCCATACTGAAGATGAGAATCAATCAAAGCGTAATAGAGACATTTTAAAAATTGGGAGCTGCAGATATTACGCAAATGGAAAAATGATCTTAAAGCACGACGGAATTTTTGTTTTAAATTATTCACGTGATTTTTAAAGTTTATTATTATTATTATTATTATTTTTATTATTCATTCTCATAAAACAACAACGGAGGATTATCCAGTGAATTTAATGTTCCTTTAAGGATAATCCAAGTTGGTATACATAAATATACAAAAGTTACAAAATTTACATAGATATATAAATATTATAAAAATTAAAGATAACGGAGATTTAGTTCCAAAATAATAGAATATTCGATTTAAAATAATTTTTAATATTTTTCTTAAATTGTAAGTAGGTTTCAGATTCCTTTATAAATTCAGGTATTTGATTATAAATAAATGGGCCCATAAACGTGATCGATTTTCTTCCAAATTCAGTTCTAATATGATGCGAATCAATTCTGTTGCAATTTCGAGTTGAATACACATGATGAGCGTAATTAAAGTTTATATTAGATATAAATGAAGATACATTTAAGCTTTTGTACATATAAATTGAAACTTATATAAGACATTTATGGGCAATATCATAATATCTTCTTTGCTATATAATAACCTAGTGGAAAATAGAATTGGCAATCTGTATACTGCTTTTACACTTTTGTTTTGCATAACTTGCAATTTCTTCAGCCTGGTTAAGGTAGCTGTTCCGTATACGATAAGGCTATAGCTAAGTCGCGAATGAATAAACGAAAAATAAATCATAAGCAATACCCTAGTAGGAACAAAGAAAGATAATTTTCTGAGTAACCCAACAAGTGGAGCAATTTTCTTACTTGTGATATTGATGTGATCATCCCAAAACATGTGTTCGTCAAGTGTAACTCCCAAATATTTGAATGAACTGACTCTCTCAATGTTAATGTTACTAACTTCAAATAGAAGTGAACTAGTCATCGAATTATATGGGGAATGAAATACCATATATTTGGTTTTAGATATATTGAGAGCTATTAAATTGGAATTAAAATATTCTAAAAGTATACTAAGGTCATGTTTCATATTAATCAATATTCTGTCAGGATCATGGGTTTCATAAAATAAAGCAGTATCATCTGCAAATATTCTAATATGACCCTTGAACGGCAAATAGGAAATATAATTAATATAAATGAGAAACAAAAGTGGTCCTAAAACACTACCCTGAGGGACACCACATTTGATATCTAACATTACACTTCCTACTCCATTTATCATAACATACTGTTTTCGATTTGATAGATAACTTTTCAATAAGTTGTAAGGAATTTCACGTGCGCCGTAACAGTATAATTTGTTTAGAAGTAACTGATGATCAATACAATCAAATGCTTTCTGTAAATCCAAGAAAAGCGCCCCAACATATCTTTTTGAATCAAAAGCAGTATATATCATACTCCCAATTTCTGTCAATGCCAATTCAGTTCCTAAACCTTTTCTAAATCCATATTGGTAGGAATAAAAAAAATTATTATAATTTAAAAACGTTATTAAACGCGAAAATATTAATTTTTCAAGAAGTTTATCGAATATTGAAAGAGTAGAAATAGGCCTATAACTATTAAGTAAAGAAGAATCTCCATTCTTTAGAATAGGAATTACTTTAGCTACTTTTAAACATTTGGGATAAACACCAGTTATTAAACTTTCATTAAAAATATCAGAAAAAAACTCAATTCTACATTTCAGCACGCAGCTATTAATTTTTTGCGGACCTCCACCTTTACCACTACTAAGCGAACAGATAACATTACAAACTTCAGCAGGTGTAATTGGTGACAGATACATGCCGTCTGAAATCCATTTAATAGTTCCAAACCTGTGTATGTCTCTGTCGGAGGTAATAGATTCACTAATTAAGTAACCTGCATTAACAAAGAAGCAATTGAAAAGATTAGCTATCTCAAAAGAATCACTTACATATCGGCCATTAAAGAAAATTTTATCAAATTTAAGAGATTCGAGATTTTTATTAAAAAATAAGTTCACGTTCTTCCATAAACCCCTCTGATTTAAATCTGTAAACATGTTACTAAAGTAACATTTTTTAGCATAATATTTTTTAGAAGCTAATAATTTAGATACACGTACTAATTCCGATTTAAGAGCAACGTTATTAGGATTACGTTTAATTTTTTTTAAAACTTTATTTTTTTTACGAATGACACGCCAAGTGTCAAGTGTGATCCACGGGCATAACGTATTTTTCAGCTTAACATCGACACTTACTGTCTTTGAGTAACTATCTATTAATTCATTATATTTTTCAACAATAATTTCTATAGTATTATTCGGATCTTTCACATTAAGTGGCATTGTAAGTAGAAAATTATTGAATAATTCATTAACTTTTGCCATGTCTACTATTTTCTTCACAAGAGTTTTCTTAATATACTTGTGACCGCTAATAGTGGAGTATATACAAGAAAATTGTGATCGCTAATAGTGGAGTATATCGTAGAATTAACGATTTTAGTTATATTTATGAAGCTAGATACGATAGCTAGATATGATCTAAAATATTGTTACTTGCAGAACGAGTTGCATACGTATTTGTAGTGATCAAACCATGAGTCATCAACAGATTATTATAATCAATGACATTACCATCTGTTTTATTAACGGCAATATTTATATCCCCAAGTAATATGTTGCCAGTACAGCGATTTCCAGATAGGAGATTATCCAACCAATTGAAAAAACAATCAACATCAGAACCTGGCGGTCGATAGATACCACATATTTTTGTATTATTCAGACGAGGAAGCAGAATTTGAATAAAATTAAATGGGTATAAGCCGTTATCCATGTTCAAGATGCAATACTCAATATCTTTTTAATGTATAATGCAAGACCGTAAAAGTTAAGCTGTGAATTCAAATTTAAACCTAAGTATTTGAACGAACTAACGGTTTCAATGGGTACGCAGAGATTGCTGCAATTAGAGTCATTACACACCAATAAGTGATAGGCCTCTGAGTCATAATTAATTACAGGACTACTCAGATTGAAGTACATAATTTTAGACTTGCAGCTAAGAACCAAGAAATGAACGTAGAACCATTTCTTTAGTAATTTTAGGTCACACTTAACGTCATATTTTAACGAACCCATATTCAAATTTGAATACTGCAACGCAACATCATCGGCAAAGGCGACAATATGACCAAATCAAGATCAAAAATATGTAAAATTACAATAAATCAAAAAAGTAGGAGTCCCAACACAGATACTAGAGGAACTCCAACATGAACCATTTTTTCATTGCTTCGGACATGATTAATACATACACAGTGAACTCGGTTATATAAATAGGATTTAAACAGCGAAAGTGCCACACCCCTAATACCAATATGCGATAACTTTTTCAGTAACACTTCAAGATTAACGGTTTCGAATGCTTTAGTAACGTCTATAAAAAGAGCGGATACCTTAATGTTATTATCCAGATTATTATGAACAGGCATTAAAAATGAAAGAAGAGCCAGTTCGGTTGAGGAATTTTTAATAAAACCAAATTGCCGTTTATCGAAAAAATTAATTTTATCTAGAAAATTCAATAATCTAGATTTAATATTTTTTCAAAAATCTTAGAAAGTGTTCAATAGGGTGATTGAACGATAATTGTTTGGGTCAGCACGTGAACCCTTCTTAAAAAGTGGTTTCACGATACCTACTTTTAACTTATCAGGAAACACCCCTTTAGCAAGGCATAAATTAAAAACAAACGCTAAGACAGGTGCGATACTAAAGATCACAACCACTACATTTTAAATTCCATCAATACCGCAAGATTTAGTATTTTTCAGTTCACAGACGGCTGAGACAATTTCCAAGTCATTAACTGGGGAAAAAATAGATTTGAGCCATTACACCGAGTCAAAACCATATTATTTCGAACATGAGGTTCTACATTCACCGAACAAATGGCATAGTGGTTAAAGCTTTGGCGTTTGGATCGGAAGGTACCGGGTTCGAATCCCGATAGGGCAGGATACAAAGGGAATTTTCATGAAAAGGAACACACATCTATGACCCCCTGTCGGAGTGTAAAACTCATGGGCCGACCCATATTCCATGCCAGTATAGGCTGGCATGAAGCCATGCAATGTGCAGATGGTAAAAAATCGGACCTATATCCGTACGTCCTCGAATTGGCCGGTGCAGGCGTAAAAGTAAAAGTAAGGATGTAAATAAGCAAACCGCGAAAGAGTTGGGAGAGCCTTGCCCCAGAACAGATAGCAGAGCTAAAAAAATAAAAATAAAAAATAAAAAATTATATACATTTATATACTTTTTAAAGTAGTAATAGTGAAACGGGAACGTTGTTCAATACACTATTTACAATTTTCCATTTTGATTTTATATCTGAAGCTGAAGACATCTTATTTTTAAAATATGTTTCTTTAGCTTTAGGTATTAAGGTTTTAATTCTGGAGTTTAGCGCGTCCACTTTTTTCTTTAAAGAGCTGTTATTACGATCATTGATTAGCTTCTTAGATAACCTGTTCCGAAGTTTAATCAAATTTAATAAGGCGTCGGATATCCAAGGCTGAAGTTTCCAGTTATTACGTTTAATTTTAAGTGCCGATTTACGTTTATTTAGATTAGAAATGCATATTTTGACTAAATTTGAATATGCTATATTAGGATCATCCGAATTCCAGACTGTGGACCAATCATATGTACTTAAGGATCTTGCTAACTCTGTAAAATTTATTTTCGTTTGACATAATTTTTTGTATTTGCGATTATTCTTCGGTTTGTTGGTATTTTGCAGATTTAAAATAAATGTATTATGATCAGATATAAATAATTGTACATTGCCAAGCTCAATAGTAAACCGTTGGTGATCGGCTTCTACAAAAACATGATCAATACAAGTATTAGAACATGGTCGTGTTACATGACGGACAAGTGACAAGTGATTCCAAACCAAATGAGGCACATAATAATAAGTAATTATCTTTTAACTGAGAATCTTTCATTAGATCAAAATTTATATCACCGCAAGAAATATTTTACGTTTTGAAGTATCGGAGTTTAAAAAGTCGTTCAACTGTCTCAAAAATTCTTCAAATCCATAAGAATGCAACCTATAAATCAACATGAAACAGTATTTAATTTTACCTAGACTAATGACAATTTTCAAAACATCAGCGGATGAAAACGTTAACGAAAATACCTGACAATCCAACGCAGACCTAACAAGTGCCGCTACACCACCAGACCTATATTGATCATTATAATTTGCATAGAACATAGCCATCCAAATTATAATCTGAAATTTCCGAACTCGAAATCCATATTTCAGTCAAAAATATGACATCAACATCCAAATTTAGAGCACTTATATTACTCAAGAATACGTCGAAATTTTTCCGCAAACTTCGAATATTCTGTAAAATCAAATTAAAGCTAAAATGTTATAATTCATCAAATTCAAAAGGAAATATAATAAATTATACAAAAATAAAATTTGAATTTGGTATACGCGCTTAATATAATTATATAAATTTGTCGTGTATTGAAAAACAATCTTTATGCTACGCGGCATGCCAAAGTAAAACAACAAAATTAAATCGTAAAACATGATCAGTCTCTTTGGCAATAAAAATAAACAATCCGTTACCACAGAGTAATAAACATACACGTAAAAAATAATAAAAATATGTTCCAATTGACACACGATCTTAATACGAGTATTTAATAAAATGAAATTGGTAAGTAAAGAGACATACTCGTAAAACATTCTAAACAAACTTAATTGGTAAACGATCTTAATACTATTTATTCTAATATTTACAATGGAATTGGCAAACGATCTTGATACTATAGATCTGACAATAATAGTTAATATCATTATGGGACAGTCAGAAATTGACAGTCTGAACATTGTTGTTTTCTTACGTGTCACATCGAAAAAGCGAGTTCAAAATTCTACGTCATTGAATGAATGCATATACGGTATATTTTCTTGTCGTCATCCGCTTTCTTCATTAGGATTACGTTGTCCTTGAACCATAAATATTTAAACTTGTATTCCAATTTTGGCTACAGGGTACAATCTCGATTGCAGTGGTGTTAAATAATGCATAACAAAAAAATTTTGTACTGGATGATTTGAAGGCAGCGAAGCGTCTAATTGCGAAGTGGGAAAGGTTTTTTTCATGCGATATTTGTTAAGAATTGCTTGTTTCAGCTCGACATTTTTAAATTTGACAACAATTACGAACTTTTGAGCATTTGAATTGTGTTAATTCACTAATTTTACCGAGCGAATTGACGTGGTAGCATCCTCAGGTACCGCAACATCAAGACACTTGATAAAACTATAAGCTAGGTTTTTCGCATAAGTAGCATCCTCAGACACATGAAGTCCGGTAATAACAAACTCATTCATAATTTTATCTTGCTCGCTTAAATCGATTTTAGCTTCTAATTTGTTGATCTGCACTTCATTCTCCGAGCATGTAGAACTCAGTGCTTTCAAACTCTCCTTTAGTGTTGTAATTCAGAACTTCACCCATAGTTAGTGTTACATTATTGTAAAAATGTTATCAAAATCGGTTGAGCAATGGTCAAGTACCATCACGCATGACTATTCAAGGTCTACATTCAAAGTTTGTGTTAATTAGTTTTATTAATTAATTTTATTAACACTCCAAATTTGATCATAGTCAGTGAAGAAATATCCGAGTTCAATAAGTGCATCGTCGAATTCCATAAACACGTTCAAAATTTTGAAAAGAGTAACAATTCTATGCTATTGTTTGAGCACAATTTATTATTAACAGAGATTTGAAATTACAAGATTTTTTAAAAACAGTATATTGACTACCCAATAATTTGAAAATCACAATTTGATCACTTTCAAAAATAAAATCGTTATGCTGAAATCTGAAATCGTGAAGAATTCGGGATTTTGAGAACTGAAATTTGAAATTCCGAATTTCGATAGTAACTGAAATACCGTTTTAGCCTAACGGCCCGCTACATATCAGTTCGGCACTTGATAATGGAGCACTAAAATAGGTTCACCTAATGCGAATTAATGGCACGTTTTACTCATACAAATCGAGTGTTAAACAATCGATTCGTTTCTTATATTTTTCTACATTTTTATTGAAATCAATCGAGCATAAACAATTATTCGCAAATTTTATCTCCTCCTTTTATCTTCTATCAGCCAGCAAATTGAAAGTGTGAATAATAAGTCTGTGTATATCGATAATTGCGCTAATTATTTAGAATTAAGTTCATTAATTTATAGCGCGAGTGAGTAGTATTATAATAATCATACATTTATGGGCAGTGAATGCGACTTATATGGCATAAAACGGTTTTAATTGAATTACAATGCAATATTGAATTTTAATTGCGATTAACTCTATGAAGATTTATGTGGTGTGTGTATAACACAAAAAAAAATTGTTATCCCATATGTGTCGTTCTGTGACTTTACAGTATATGCTGTGGCGTTATACAGACTAACGCGTTGTGATTAAAATATATAAAATTAACATAATTATTACTGCATCAATCTATTAATAGATCGCTAGTATTAAACATTTATGATTGCCAAATTGATTTATTCAGGAAGGGGTTGTGATTTTGTTATCACTTAAATACAACATTATATTTATCCATTCTGGTTGTTATCAAATTATATTATTTTACGGTAGTTTTATTTGTTGTCGACAGGTGGTAATCCATTATTTTCATGTTTCTGGTGCGAATAAATAAACACTCGATTAGATGGGTGTACTAATGTATTTGTCTGAGTGGTTATATGTACAAATTATTTAAATGTGACCAACCCGTTTAGTATTCGCAAAACACAAACGGCACGCAAGCCCAAAAACAGATAAAAAATTCCTATCCTATGTAAAAACACATTAGTCACAATTGCCATTGTTATACCATAGTCTAAAGTGCAGAATACCATATTCTTTTATTCATCCCAAACAAATAATGAAACCACGGAAAATAAATTAAAATCGATCTTAATTAAAAATTCATAATTTTTTGTGTTAACAAATTCCTAAATCGGCACTTCCGTCTGGTTGACGATACAAAGTACTCATTACTCATCTACCTATAAACTCAATATGTGTCTAATAAAAATGGCAGGAATGGATTTACAAGGTCGTTAAATCTTAATCTAATGATAATTTTGTTTGTGTTTGGCTGATTTTTTGCGGGTTGCTTTTAGTATGAGTGTGATAGTGCTTAATTATTGATTTTTTTTTTGATAAAAATTTGTAAGTTGTAATAAAAGTAGTTGAATGTAAACAGGTCGTAGCGTCTTAGATTGATTATACAAAAATAATTAAATTTTGTTTAAATTACGTAGTTAATTAATTATCAATTGTTTTGATACCTATTACGTTGCTATTGAAGGCTTTTTGTATTTTGTTTGTAATCAGGTTGAAAGTTAAACACTCCAACTAGGGAGGGTAATCGATTATGGCAGTTTTGAATACTAAACCAACATGTATGTTACTCGATTATTCGGATAGTTTCGGTCGAATACTTGATAATTGTACCAACAATTGTTTTATAAAATGCAGTCTTAGATATTTATTTACAGTTTCATCCTAGGCTTAAAAAACATTTATTAATAAATGCATAATCCATAGGGGTAAACTCGATCGAGTTTACTGAGAAATTAAATTTAGTAAGTAAACTTATTTTCTTATATTGGATTCTCAACAGAATATTTATATTAGCAGGCGCTAGATGAATGTGCATTATACATACTAATAATTAAATTAAACACACATTGCACAAATACTCAAGAGTATGGCTAGATTTTAAATCTGAATTTAAGTTGAAGATTTTAAACAATCAGTTTCGATGAGATAGTTACGGTTTTACATTAATGACTCCTCGCAAATCGAAGACTAATAGTCGAGTAACTTACATTCTGCCTCAATAGCCATAGTTATATTGTCGCTGCCATCTACGAGTATCAAGGCTAAAACGGTTAACAAATGGCTAACAAAAAATGTAAAAAACCATACGAGAATCATTTCAACATAGCCAATTCAACAAAGTTGAAACACTAAATATAGCGAGACAACAAATTAAAACTATGTCGTACATAATGGCACGTTATAACGGGTGTTTTTTTAGGAGGTTTGTTTTTCCGATAGATGTCGTTTTATTTTATGACAGTTGTTTTGACAGCTCAAAGTGGCATTTCTACTCAGTATTGTTTGGCAAATCATTATGAATAGGTTAACTCCAGAACAACGTTTTCAAATCGTGGAAATTTATTTTCAAAATCAGTGTTCAATTAAAAATGTTTATAGAGCACTTCGTGAATTTTATGGTGCACATAATCGTCCGTCAGAGACCACCATAAAGAACGTAATTACCAAATTTCGGTCTACATTCACTCTTTTGGATGCCAAGCCACCGACAAGAATGAGAAGAGTTCGTACAGAAGAAAATATTGCTGTCGTTGAGGCCAGTGTCGAAGAAAACGACAATTTATCGATTCGTCGTCGTGCTCAGCAAATTGGACTTTGTCCATCGACTTTATGGAAAATTTTACGTAAAGATTTGGGTTTGGTGCCATACAAAATCCAATTGGTGCAAGAATTAAAGCCACACGACCATCGTTTGCGCCGTGAATTCAGTGATTGGTCGTTAAATCAATTGAACGAAGATCCATTTTTTTACCGTAAAATTCTCTTCAGTGATGAGGCGCATTTTTGGTTAAATGGATACGTCAACAAACAAAATTGTCGCATTTGGAGCAAAGATAATCCACACGCCGTTCTAGAATTACCAATGCATCCTGATAAATGTACTGTTTGGTGCGGTCTATGGGCTGGTGGGATCATCGGTCCATATTTCTTTAAAAATGAGGAAGGACGACGCGTTACCGTGAATGGAAATCGATACAGAACCATGTTAAATGAGTTTTTGTTGTCAAATCTTGAAGATATGGATATGAATGAAATGTGGTTTCAACAAGATGGTGCCACTTGCCATACAGCACGTGAAACAATCGACTTATTGAAAGAAACTTTCAACGACAACATTATTTCGAGAAATGGTCCGGTGAATTGGCCTCCGCGTTCGTGCGATTTGACGCCACTCGATTACTTTTTGTGGGGATACGTGAAGTCATTGGTTTATGTGGATAAACCTCAATCGATTGACGCTTTGGAAACCAATATTCAACGTGTCATTGCTGACATACGCCCTCAAATGCTTGAAAAAGTGCTGGAAAATTGGACCTCCAGAATGACATTTGTGAAAAATAGTCGTGGTAGCCATATGCCAGAAATTGTGTTTAAATGTTAAATGCCAAAAAATTATCTACCAAATAAAAAAAAATTTTGGTCATTTCATAATTTTATATGTGTTTTATTCAAAAAAAAAATCGGCAACCTCTTAAAAAAACACCCTTTAAATACAGCAAGATGGCTTAGCAAACGAAAATTCACTTTCAAATCTGTTCTTTGATATTTTCATTAACCATTATGAAAATACAAAAATGGATTTCGTGTGTCTGCGAGGTAGTAGTCGCCGGGAACCAGATCCGACGAATCCGTTGGATGACAAAGCAATTCGAACTTCAAATCGTTCAGTTTTACCATCGTAGCCAACAACTTGTGACACTGTGAATTGTCTTGGAGAAAGATCACTTTTTATTTTCACTTTTATTTTATTTCGCCTGTTTTTCCACAATTTCTTCTTTCCCTTCACACGCACCAATAACACCATGTAATATTGCTGTTGATAGTCTTGCTGTCCACTCAGCTGAGTAACATTTTGATTCCGGATTGTAATGGTGGATCCATGTTTCATCCATTGTCACATACCGGCCTCAACAATTATCGTTCTCATCAACATATCTTTCTAAATGTAACGCAGCAGCACTCGTTTGGCTCAGAAAGAGACGTTGCACGAAATTAGTAATAAAACGGTTAGCAGGGTCTGAGCAAAAATTTGTACATACATGTCAGACCGTCAGTAAACGGAAATCCAACCAATGGGCTCAGGTGTGGAAACTGACGTTTGTGGGGCCTGAAGACTCATTGATATCAAGATGTCACCAACGTTTTATTCTTTATGAACGTGATGTCACCGACCTCAAAAATATGTGATCCAGTCGCGCTATTCTTATTGATGCTGAATAACTCGCCAGTTCACATGTCTGGTCATCGGTTATTGCCGCAAATCTGTGTGAGTGGTAATAATGATTTTGTCTCCACATAGTGAATGAATGTATGCTTAGCCGTTATAGAAAATGAAGGAGTTTGGATAAAATTTTGATTTATATATGTATATTTTTATTCTAATTTAGCACATAAATAATTTGGGCTGCCTTTTTATAGTTGAAATATTTATAAGATTAATTCACTTAAGTTTAAAATTTGGAAACGCTACGTTGTTTAATATTTGCTTGACTGTCATCAATAGTGAGGTCTCTCAGGGAATTTGTAAAACTGGAAAACATGTGTTATCTTTCATTTGAAAGGTCTCAGTACAATCAATATCAAAGCTGAGCTTGATTTTACTCTGTTGGAGTCTGCTCCTATGTTGACAACAATAAGATATTGAATGGCAGAGTTTAAACGAGGCCAGACTAGTTTCCAAAGCGAGCATCGCAGTGGTCGACTAGATGAGGTGCAAGCCAGAAATGGTGAAGAAAATCCACGAAATGGTATTTAATGACGGCCGCGTTTGCTGTTACACAGCAATAAAGCCGAGTTTTTGTGTCGATTCATAACCATGGATGGTCCATTAGTTCACACGTCAGATGAGGGAACAGTCAAAACAATGGACTGAAAGAGGAGAATCGGCTCTAAAGAAGACGGAGACTATTCCATCTGCTGGTAAGGTCATGGTTCAGTTTCTTAATTAATAATATAAAAAATAGTACAAAAATGTTCATACATTTTATTGCTAGTTTTCTAAATATATTAATAACTAAAATTCAGTATTTTGTGTTTCGAGATTTTACCGTTTTGGGATTTAAGAATTATGTTTTTCATTATTTCATGAGCTTCATTTTCAGAGCTCTTTTGGGATTTTGAGTTTTGCTCTTATTAAAAAAACTTTCAGGCGATAGAGCTAAGCTTTTCGAAAATATACGAGACGTTCTCAGATATGCATTCCTAAACAAAACTATCTTAATCGACATAAAGTGAAATTTTCAAGAGTCGTAATTTAAAATTCAAACATCCGCAAAACTAGCTTATGAAAGACGAAGCACAGATAAAACCTACCAAACTACTTGGGATTAAAATTCAATATACTGTTCCGTTTGGGAAGTGGCAATCAGTGATCGAGGTGGTAATCAAATATGTAGATGCAAAAACGCTATATAGAAAACTTAATGAAGCATATATAGTCATTTTCAGCGACATGTGTGCGGGGTAAAATAGGAACAACATTGTAAGCAGTATGAGAGTGTTTCTTACAACAAATAAATAAATTTAATATTATAGACCACACATTTCTCGAGCTCATCCTTACTCATTTATAGCGTGTCTCCAAAGACGATTTTTGATGAAAATCAGTTTCCCAATCTAAATTGGTCTTCTCTTCAACCCAGACAGATTGACAAACTTAAACTTTATTTTAATAAATTGGAAGGTCTCAGTGAAATTTTTCGAAAATCGCTCCACCGGAAGTGGCCGTTCCCATGTATAATATTTCATTTATTGGAAAAAATTGAGTAGGTATAGCTTACGAAAAACAAAAGCGGAACTAAACGATTCTATATTACATTTCAAATAAAAGAGGTCCTTACTGTTTTTTTTTTTAATTGAGCGGAATGACGATTTTTAATCAAAAAACTATTTTTATCAAAATTTGGTTAAGTTTTATTTTTCTGTTTTGTGAACAACTTTAGTATTAGATTGGATTATTTTTTCAAAAGATAACAAAGAGCAACGTTTATTTACAGCGGAAATTTGTAAGCGGAAAATAAGAGATAACCAATGCTCCATCTTTTTTTGCCATTTCTTATTGAATTATAATGAAATTTGGTTAGCGATTCTAAAGTGAGTTGTGGACAAAATTCCGGGATCTGTTCATGCAGGGCCAAAACTTGGGCATTTCTTAACACCATTATGAAGTTTGGTATCTAGATTTATTTTGGATTGAAATATAATTTTTAGATGTTCTGGTATCTGTCCATTCTACACGATTAAAATGGATTTTGAGTTAGAGAGAACTCCGCTAATTCTTAATCAATAATTGTGAAATTCCCGTCGTAGGTCTATAGTTTAAATCTAATATGTACATTTTCAAGAAGGTTCTGAAATGAGTCAATGATGGGCACTTCTCGTCTACCTCTTTACACGTAAAACAAAAATATTTGTGTAGGATTGCATTTGAATTTTGAAAATTAACGAAATTATCGTTTCGAATTCTCTAAGTAAAATTTTGATTTTTCCCAAATTCCTCATTTAGTCTTAGCATGACCTGAGCTATCAGAAAAACAACTGTACATATAGGCTAGGTGTGGGAGTTTTTCTGTTCTCGTAAGCTCTTTTCAGTTGCTAATAGCTAAAGTCATACCGAGACTGCATGGGAAATTTGGGGAACATTTATCGATTAGAATTTTCACTGTAATTCTTCGGTAGTCTCAGTATTACCTAAGGTATTAAAAAAACAATTAAAAGTATTGGTTACTTGAGGGAATTTTTGAAATATTAACCAGAAACTGGAAAGAACTTATATGGCCGCAAAAAATCAAAAATGTTAGTCTTAATTCTAATCGATTAATTTTACTCCAATTTTTTAATGCCGAATGTCCTTAAGAACATTCTAACTTGAAAGTTAGACAGCGAGTAACATCGCCTCTACATGGCGGCTTTGAATACGAAGTAGAGACAGGACTGAGATCACAAATTAAACTATTGAAATCACCATGAGGCCAACATTTTCAGTCAAATATAGCCTAAACATTAAAGCACCTTTCTTCAAAAAATCGATTTAGTTATGCCTCAGTTGAGGTCGATTTAGTTATGCCTTTCTCCTCCTACACAACTATATATGACCAATTCATTAGGGTGTGCACGAAATGTTGTATTGATTGCTTTTATGGTTGAGCACATATCGTTCGGCCTCACGAAAGTTGCTGATACAGCGCACAAATCACATGCCGCCATTATCTACCTTATGCGCAAGTATCAAAGGAATCGGGCACAACCATCAAATTGACGATGGCGATCAATACGTTCACCAACTACTATTCTCGATCCTACTCGTCAACAGGATTTACTATCCATATTGTTAAGATGACATAAGGACAAGTACGCTTACACAGCCGAGTTTGAAAAAATGTTCAGAGAGGTTTTGAGTGAAGAAGACCATCAGGACTATCAGCGAATATTATGAAGACGATTATCAGAACAATCCAATCAGAAGTATATGCCACAACAGTAGGCAGTTATTTAGCAGTAAAGATACTACAATAGATTGTTATTGATGAGAAGAAACATTTTCCAAAGGCATGTGGAAGATAGTTATAAATGTTTTTAGGTTGATGATCTCTTACGGAAACATCACGTTGAAGTAAGCTTTAATGCAATCGTCTTTGGAGTTCACTTTTGCACATCTAAGTAATCAAGGCCGATTATAATTTAATCTGGACGACTGCTGTTGAGCAGATATATTTGGCTTTTTTCAATTCTATGTGGATCCCCAAGAAGCCCATTAAGAGAACCTTACTTTTGAAAAGTGCAAAATTGTTGATCGCTAGGATCATATCAATGGCAATATCATATCAATGTCATGGCAAAATTGATAATAGAAGAGTATCAATTCATCAAATTCATCAATATCAATCACTTCTTACATCAAAAACAAAGGTTGTTCCAATAAGGAACCCAACTTTCGTTACCACGTTTCGAGTTTAGTGGAGTCATTACTCAGTAAACTAATGCACCAAGTTATTGAAGGAATGCAGCTGGTAAAACATACGTTTTGAGTGATCTTTGGACAAACTGCCGATTAGTGTTCAGAGAGACCGATCCAACCGAATTAATAAACAACGACTTATGGTGGACGGGGCCAATAATTTCTGCAATTCTGAAATGAGAACTGGCTTTCAATTGCGTAAACAAAATAATTCGCATAGGCTTTTGCCGGCGATTTATAAGCAATTACTTGAAGAAACGGGATAACCATTTTTCAATCCTCTAACAACGGAAGAACTAAAAGATTACTATAGTTAGCTGATTAGAATTGTTCGGCGTACAAAGTTTCACAATGAAAAAGCATCATCTAATGGTAAATTTGCCAATAAAAACGACTAACGCTGCCACGTCCCTTTTCGTAAACGGAAGTAGACTACGGGAACAGTCTAAGACCAATCTAACTTCTGAAGCATTTTTAATGAATGATAATGGAACCAATTTTTCAACAAATGTTTGATAATATTGAGTTCAACAGTTGCTCCTTTCTCTCTCTAGCTTTTATTTCGTGGTTCATACGAATCCGATTCATTGTCCGCAACTTCAATTGATTGTAGATAACAATCTACAATCGTTAGAGGTCATGCCAGCACAGGTCTTATGAGTGCTTTACAAAGTGCTAAAGTGCGAGCATGCACGTCTGCGATAGATGTTTTGATCGCAATAATTTTGATTGGGCGTAGAAGACTCGTTGTCCCGCAGCGATTCGGGCTTTTATTTCTGCCTGCATGTCATTCCACGATGTTATAACTGATCCGAGGTATTTAAAGTTTTCGACGCTATCAAAATTTTGGTCACCAATTCCGAGATTAGCCATGGAGATGTTTCTGGGTGTTGGTAAAAACGTGGTTTTACTGCTGTTCACATCAAACCCAAGTATTCTTGCGCGGCGATCGAGCGGTGTGAAACTGTTCTTCGCTAGGTCTCCGGCCAAGAAACACGATATCATCTGCATATCCAAGAATTTGGTCTGATTTATTAAATGTATAGCTACGTACTCAAGCGCCAAATTGAACAACACAGGCGCGAGTGCAAAGGAGTGCAAAGGAGTCTGGCACAGTTTCTCTGGAATTCCTAGGCATATGAGCGCGACCCATAGGTTCTCGCGGTTTATACTGTCATATGCCTGTCGAGAGTCTGTATGTTGTATTCCCAATATTTTTCTAGATCATCCTCGTGGTAAAACACTGCTTAGTGGTCGATCGGTCGGGACGAAAACCACATTGATAGTCGCCAATGATGTTTTCGGCGAATGAGATGAGTCTGGCAAGTACAACATTAGCCAAAACTTTGTAAGCAATGTTCAATAGAGCTATACCACGATAATTTACACATTTAAGACGGTCGCCTTTTTTGTGCAATGTACATATGAGCGTGGTCTTCCAATTCTCTGGCAGCTCTTTGCCTTAATTAGAAAAAGGGCGTCCGAGACAATGTGTATTCTTCGATTTCAAAGACATAAAGTACAGTGTTGTACAAGGCCATAAGTTAGCACCGTTTTTGTTCATTACATATATAATCTATATGCCAAAAATATTAAATAGATGCAAAATTATTATTTTTTTGTTGATGACACTTTGCTATACATCTCTGGATATGATGCAACCGCTATTTAAAGTAATATCAATGAAGAGTTAATGGTAGTGTCAAAATGGTTTCAATAAGTTATTGTTAATTTGAATCTTTTCTTAAAATATAAATTTATTTGTTTAAATTGTCTCTTGTGGTGAATGTACCAGAAACAAATTGGTTTACTGGATGCAAAATGTGCCATTGAAAGTATGTACCTAACATTTCAACTAATAATAGATGTACGATAATAATAGTTCAAAATTATGTGTTCACAGGCCAATCATAATTTAGGTCATATCAGCTTGTATTCTTCAAAAGAATATCTATGTAGAATTACGTCAGCTTTATTAACATGTTAACCTCAAAATAATAATTTTCCCATACACATTTTTTGCAAATATACGATACGTACATATGTAAAATCACAAGTGATTTCTGACATTACATAAAATGATTAACACAATTTTCCAGCAATTTTAATCTGATTATAAAAAACTAAATTGCATAGCAAACAGCAAAACATGTTAGTTCGCGCAACACCAACAAATCATGTACTGTCATCATATTTAGTATGTGTGTACATATTTCAAATGCATCTTAACCTAATTCCAAACTCTATATTATTATAACAGATTTTATAAGATTTCATTTCATATTGATAATTTGTTTATAACAATAATGTTGTTAAAATCGCTATTCGATTTTATATTATTTTAAATAACGAGTAGGTGTAGGTAGATTGCTGGTGATTTTGGTTTGGAATATTTGCAATATATCAGATTAAATATTACCAATTCAATGAAAGTTGAGTGTTGTATTATTTATATTTATGTATAACAGCAGTTAAATAAAATTAAAAATACGAACGCCTACAAAGCTTAACAAAATTATTTATATGTGGTATGCACCTCACAAATACCATAAAGATAAGAAAGCGCGCGGTTATTGAAATTGGCAGGATGTAATAAATTTCTCGATACCCATGAATCTGTTTTCGAATAAATCCTAATCGTGAAATAATATTTTTTTAAATTCACGTAAATACCAGAATATGCGTATATTCTATAAATATACAACAAAATCAATAAGCCAAAATTTGTTCAAATGTACTAACTTTTTTATTGTTGCATAAATACGATATATTTGGTTGTGTTGTTTGGTAATTTTATATGCGCACGTAATAAGATTAAGGATTTATCTTTAATTTCATGGCTGCACGAAAGGTGTACTGCTGTACCTGGAACGGATTCCAGTGGCAAAGTACAATTTAATTGTAGTACCAATTTATTTGTATAATTTTTCTACTAACTAAATTGATGGTTATAGTTCTTACACTAACAGATGACATACTCGTAAACCAAACCATGTCTGTTGTTAAATTGAAATTTACTAATTAAATAAAGGTTTGAGAAATCAAAATGTTTTTAATGAAATATTTTTAATCAAAGATTGATAAATCTATAATTAGTTTTCCGTTTTGATTTAGATAACAGACACCATGTGTTCAATATTAGAGGCATTAGAGACTATGGAATGAATGAACTATCAATATATTTAGTCGCCAGTTTAGATATAAAAAACCGGGATTATCCACACGGAATTTTTTAGTGATTCTAAAAATTAAAAGATGATCCTGTTTGGCATACAAATTAAACCATTCAGTATGGGCTAGTGATGCTATAGTTAATTTTAATTAAAAACATAAAACGGAGAGGGCGTTTATAAGTTCAACGTCTATATTGATCTACAGGTTAAAAATAAACTCAGGTATTGCGGCATAAATAGCATCTAAAACCAGTATTTTTTATTAATATTAATAATTAAGAACTCGTGTACAAAATATTATAAAAATATCGTATGCAATTTACCAGCGGTTAAATTCACAAACTGTATGTAAGCACTGTAACCACAAAATGCCCGTTGCGTACTGAAATGACATTTATAAATGTAAATCTCTATAAACTTAATTTTAGTTCTACACTTTACAGAATCAAAAGTGGAGACTTAAAGTTATATTTTATGATTTTGAGAGCGAATAACTCGACAAAATTATCATTTTCTGAAATGGTTTGTAGACATTTATGTTATTACGAATAGCACTTCTGAACGAAAATAAGTATAATTCTTAAAAAAAATCCGAAGAAAAAAAACAGTAAGTAATATAAGCAAAACAAACGAGTAATTTAGGCAGGATGGTTAGGAACTGACTGACACGAATGGTACCGTTGGATTCCTTGATAAAAGCGCAAACCACTTTACTTGTTTCTCTTCGTACGTGGATGGCTCCTCTTAAGTGATAAGCGTTTAATAAATGATGAAAAATTCCTGAAATCACAAATTTTTGTAAGTCATGTTTTAATTTTATGATTTTTATGTTTTGAATGTGTAGCCTTGATTGAAAAAAAAAAATTGAAATACTTTAATATTTTTTGTTGTTGTTGTTGTTAAAGATTTAAGGTGTCAAATTTTGAGAAAAACGATAATCATGATGTTGTTTATATGTCAATAAAAAGAAAAATAATTGTCCGATAATTATGATTTTGGGCTCATGTTAAATGTAAGTTAATAAGGATTTCTAAAAAAATATAAAAATATTATATTGTTTAAATCCTTCTTCTCTAAATTTCCCGCCAAAATGTTCTTTTTAAATTTTCTCAAAAACATATTTTTTCTTTTTTTGAGAAAATTTGTTTTGAAATTGTTTACAAAAAGGATAGTTCAGTTAAATTATTAACACTAGATATACCGACAATTTGACCATACCTATTTCTACCGACACCAGTCAAAATGACTGGTTTTAGAAAAAATGGTTAGTGGGGTTTCCGGTCATAATGTATTTTAAAAAAATGATAAATTACTTCAATTAAGTTAATTGTAATATATTATATTAATTATAACTATATTTATTAGTTAATTGAACATAATAAGTAGTAAAAAAAATAAGGTGAAGTAGTAAATAGTAGTAAATAGCAGTAAATAGCATAGTAAATAGTAGTAAATTGAAAATATAAATTTTAAAACCAGTCATTTTAAACCAGCTTCAGCTCATCACTTATTCGCTTTCCTACTTTAGCTGCTGGACGACTTAGTGCACCATTCTTGTCTCGTAGATCTTTAGCGGCTCGCACCATATGTTGCGTTGCCTAGATAGTAAGTAGCTGAATCTTATCACTGGTTTTCTCCAGTTCCTCGAGTTTAGCTTTTAGATCACCAATCAATTCATCATATAGTGCAACCTTCCTTTGATCTTCGGTTGACTGATTCGAAAGCGGCACGATTCCCGGAACCAAAGATGTTGATGGTGTTATTGAAGCTAAATCTATTACTTTTTGCTGCTGATGTTTTGGCCTGGCTTCTAACGTACTCGGATATATAGGAGACTTTACAAGAAAGGGTAACACTTCATTCATTTTTTCCAAAACGGACACATTTTTTAAATAACATTCTTCACTATAACTGCTATTATCGTTATCGGCTATTTGCGGTGTTAGGCGTGATGTTGTTGATGGTCCCGCAACTGGTGACAACTGTGATTTTATTTTTCGTCGTTTGCAGGTAATATTTATATAGCACGTTGAACAGAGATACAAATTATCTTCATTCTTAACTCATTGTGGCATAAATTGCTCAACATAATCCGTAACTCGTTTTAGTTTACTCGAACACTTTGAATCGTGATATGGTTTACAACACTTTCGAAATTTATCCATTATCAAATTTAGCGCACTAGTACTTATTTATCCACTTAAACTTACACTCAGTTTAACACACTGTTACTTTTTCAAATTTTAAAAAATCTTACTCCTTATTTAAAATGTTGTCTACAATTCACAATGTCAACCAATCAAAAATTTTAATTTTTACTCCTATTTATATCAACAATGTTCTTTTTTTGTTTTCAAAAGAATTACTCATCGTTTAACAGGCACGCCTGCGTCAAGTAAAAATAATCCACCCTCAATAAAAAAGAGGGAAACAACATTTTATTTAGTCTTTTATAAAATAACCCAAAAAAAAGAAAAGTAATTTATGGTACTACGACTAACCAAACGATATAAACCAGGGGATGGCACCTCATAATTCTGTGACTCATACTTAAATATGACGCAAAATTGTACAATAAATAAAATACTTTTAACACTATGCGCCGTTGGTACTTGGCGAAACACATTAACACTTAATAAACACATTAAAACACTTGTTTATTATTTCGCACAAAACTTTTTTTTTTTTCAAAATGTTTAAAAAATTACTCGATTAATTTCGACTTGTTAGGTCATCATCAGGAGTATCTACTCTAGGATTGATGACAGACAGGATTGACAGAGTAGATACTCCTGATGATGACCTAACAAGTCGAAATTAATCGAGTAATTTTTTAAACATTTTTGAAAAAAAAAAAAAAAAAAAAGTTTTGTGCGAAATAATAAACAAGTGTTTTAATGTGTTTATTAAGTATAAATAAAATACAAAACACACAAATTAAGTAAACTACCACTTTTATAAACAATTTCAAAACACTGAGAAATATCTATATAGCTTTCCATATAAAAATGAAATACTTCTCTTACTAAAACGATTTTTGCAAGAAAAAAAATAAAGGTATTCTAGTTTTTTGATATGTTGTAAAATATTAATTATCGAATTCTAGAAAAAAAAAAAAAAATAGGTTTTTGAGAAAATTTAAAAAGAACATTTTGGCGGGAAATTTAGAGAAGAAGGATTTAAACAATATACTATTTTTATATATTTTTAGAAATCCTTATTAACTTACCTTTAACATGAGCCCAAAATCATAATTATCGGACACTTATTTTTCTTTTTATTGCGATAAATACAATACCATGATTATCATTTTTCTCAAATTTTGACATCCTGTATCTTTAACAACAACAAGAACCAAAAAAAATTAAGTGTCTCAAAATGTTTGTTTTAATCAAGGCTACATATTCAAAACATAAAAATCATAAAATTAAAACATGACTTATGGCTCCATAGAGTGAATTTGTGATTTCAGGAATTTTTCATCAAATGGAAGAAACTGCTATATAATATTATACTCATTTTTAAGTTTATAAAATTACCATTCAAGTTTGTCCAAAAAATTAAATAATTTAAAGTGTTTAGATCGTAAACTAAAAAATTAGATTTTTTTTTTCAATTAATATTTTTGTTTCCCAAGCGTTTTAATGTTCACAATTCTCTATATCTATGAGGTTTAAATATAAATGAAGCCCTAACCATGTGCTTTTAGAAAATCAAAGTTGCTGTTATAACGAGTAAAAGTATGAACGTAAAATTTAAATTCCTCTTTTCTTTAAATCACACGCAGATAAATACTCGCAAAATTAAATTATTTTACTTAAATTTTACTTAAATTATTATTACTTTCTTTTACGAAGTAAATAAATCATAGTAGTAATGAAAATATTCAACCTCGAAATTTTTGCAATTTACCAATATCTATATAAGTATAGCCGGAGTCAAAAAAGTGGTTTTTAAAAACTCTCTGTGTGTGTGACAGCCCATTAAATTTTATATAATTAATCTTTCCATAAATTGGGAGATCCCAGTAAATTTTAACCGAAATCGATCCACCAAAAGTGACAGCTTCCATAGAACAATATCGGTTCAGATTAGTTTTCCAAAATTTATGACGATTTTGACAGAAAACTGTTCTTCATCAAAAATTCAGCTTCTGTACAGCCCAAAAGGATTATTTAATGGAGATGAAACTTCATACTTAAACTTTTTCCATAAATTGGTGTGTCCCGGTGATGTTTGGAATCAGTCCACCGAAAGTGGTAGCTTCGTTTTCTGCAAATATTTTGCAAATACTTTTTGAAAAGTATATAACCTTTACGAAAAACCGATTAAAAATAAAAGTAAATTACTTTTCAACAACATTTGTTCAGATCATTTCTTTAAATTTTACTAGAAATGACGAATTTTGTTTAAAAAAATTATTTCACCTAAAATCGACATCTCTACAGTCCAATCGGATTGACTATTCGGAATCAAACTTTATGCCTAACCTTCTTAGAGATCCTGGTAAAATGTAGTGGAAATGTGTGTGCCTGAAGTGGCGGCTTCCATGCCAGCCTTTAAATTTTTGCAATGATGTCCGAAATTCTAGTATTTATAACAAATGACGAGGAAATAAATTTCAAGATTAAGTTTTTAACAAAGGTTGACCTTGTTGTTTTTCTGAAATTAAGAAAATCAGGAATAATGATTTTTATACAAGACGATTTTTACCAACATTCCAGTGTTTAATTTGTCGCCTTTAAAGTCACGGGTGGCGTATTCAAAATCTACGTATACATATACATTCGTGGTAAAAAAAAATCGGGTGTTAGGAACTATACATATTCACCCCTCCCTCCATACCATACGAAACGTAAAAACAATCAAATTACACTTTCATTAATTTTAGAGAATAGTGATAAATTATAGCTTTTCCAAAAAAGAACGTGAAGTTTCATGTACATTAAAAAAGATCTATATCCATAAGGAAATTTTCAGGCCTTCGAAACAAAATTTTTTTATTATAATATTTGAAATTCCTTATTTCTTACTAAATTACCATGAAAAGTAGGCTTTTGTATACAAAATTTTAAATCACAAAATATTGTTTTCAGATGTTTTTATTATTCAAGTAAACAATTTTTCCAAATATCATTTACGTGAAAAACGATTATGTAGTAAAACATTTTAAATAAAATTTTGAACAATGCCGTTCTAGAACAGTTCCAAAATTTAAGCGCAAATTATGGTTTTTGACAAAAACCCGTGTTCAACAAAAATTCGGCTCTTTACAGCCCAGATGGACTGATTAATCGGAATGAAACTTCATACTTAAGCATTTTCCACAAATTGAGAAATTCCCGTAAATTTTGGCCGAAACCGGTCCACCGCTCTCATAGGAGCTTTTTCGTTTTTCCGCCGGAAGTGACAGCTTCAATGGAAGCTTTTTCGTTTTTTGCATGTATTGTGATTTACGAGAAAAACGGTTATGTTATTTACGAGAAAAACGGTTATGAACTAACAAATTTCTAAATTAATTTTGCAACAATACCGGTCCAGATCAGTTTAAAAATTTTTAATTTTTTAAGCGGAAAGGACGATTTTTGTCAAAAAATTGTTTTCAGTCAAAATTCGGCCCCTGTACAGCACATACGGATTTAACTTCATAATTGAACTTTCCCCATAAATTGGGAGATCCCAGTGAGATTTGGCTGAGATTTGACCGGTCCACGAGGTGGTAGCTTCCATAGGCGCTTTTTCGGTTTTTACAAATATTTTTAAGTGTATAGCATTTACTAAAAAATTATTAAAATAAAATGATTGTAAATCAAATTTTAACCAAAATTAGTTCAGATCATATTTTAAATTTTACCGGAAATGGCTAGTTTTGATAAAAAAAAAATTTCACAAAAGTTCGGCATCTCTACAGATCAGGCCGAATTATTTTCAGAATAAGACTACATACTATATATGGATATCGTTGTACCAGAAGTGATAGCTTCAGTAGGATCTTTTTCAATTTTTACAAGGAAGATTAAAAAGGGTTGGCCTTATTGGTTTACTGAAACTTAAGCAAGAACAATAATTTTTGATTATACAAGATAATTTTTATCACAAATCCAGTAGGTGTAATTTTTCGCTTTAGAAATTTTAAGTGCGTGGTGTATTCGACATCTATGTACATTTATCGAAAAAGAAAATTGCAAACAATATTATATGTCGTTTTTAATATTGCAGTTCCTTTCTTCGAATGACAACAGTATAAAAGTGACGGAACCAGAAATTTTTGAAAAAAGACAAAATCACACCAAACAAATAATAAGGTACATCGGAAAAGTGGAAAATATATAAAATATACAGATTGCATAGGTAGGGTTATAATGAATTCTCGTGAAAAATTAAGCAGTTATTAAGAACACTATAAGGATTAAACAAAAGTTTAGAAAGAAATTAAAAACAAAGTCACGAAGCTTAGAAATCGTCAAAAAACACCTATCAAATAACTTGTAACATTTCGTTTACTCCAGCCTAGATTACTATTAATAATGTAAATTTATCAAGTTAATACGAGTCCTAATGCTTATTAAAAAACCGATGACCTATTCAGAAAATATTTTGGGTTTCAAATCGATTAATCAGTCTTCCTTATACGGCGTTCAGTGCTATTATTTAACATGTTAGAAATAAATTCTGCAACGAGAGAATCGCTAATACTAACGGTTTTCAGTTTTGCACCCATTGGCGTTAAATGTGTTTAATTAAAATGATCATAAATATGCTATAATCGCCTTACATAAAGGTATCATTTTGTAAATAAAACTACTTATTTTATAATATCGTTAGTAATAATGAATCATCATTTAAGTAGCAAATCCAAACAATAAAATAAGCAGAAACTATATAAAATACAAGACCAGAGACCACAAAGCTGCAATAACGACAAGGGCAAACCAATGTTGGGAGTACTCAACACAAAGTCAAAACAAAAAATCAGATTGATAGAAAATGTGCATAAGCAAAAAATATAATTATCAAAACAATAAATAAACGCGATTAACTTTTGCTGTGCACACGAATATATAAACAATTTTTGTTCCGTGATATCCATCATCGCGCTCAACCGTGCACACAACAATAACACCAACCAGAACTAGATTTTTGTTTGCATTATATTCGTATTTCGAACATTTTATGACAAAAAATACATTTAATTAAAAATGGCACCCCAGATGAGGTCAGTCTCATACCGTTTGCGTATAGCTAAATTTTTTAAATTCAGCAGCACACTTACTTTTTAAATCATCCGGGAAAGGACCAACATTTTTTAGGCACATATACCAAGCAATGGATATATGTAGCTACCAATAAATTATGTTCCTTGAGGGTTTAGTCAGTTTTTTTTAATTAATCGAACGTATTTAATCAACTTATTAAAAATTTAATTTTTAGCGATGTGTTTTTTGTGCGCTGAATTAATAAAATCGAATAATTTTTGTTGCCATGTTTAATGTCACGGAATAAATTATATAATTTGGCCTGTGGCGGTAATACACCTTAGCGCTTTGTAACGTAAACGTTATATGCATATAATTGAATTGATGAATAATTTATTTTTAAATTGAAATATGTTTATAGAAATGAGAGTAGCGTAAAGTTTAATTGGAAAATTATGAATTGTGCTATAGTTCATGCATACATATTTGTATATATATATTAATATATATATATATATATATATATATATATATATATATATATATATATATATATATATATATATATATATATATATATATATATATATATATATATATAAATATATATATATATATATATATATATATATATATATAATATATATAAATATATGTTTGTGTGTGGGTGTGTGTGTGTGTGTGTGTGTGTGTGTGATGGCGATCAATCTAACTAACAATCAGTTTTCACTTAGCAAACAATTTTAAATCAGGACGCATATTCATTTGTTTTCTTTTAATTACAATAAAATGTTTGTGCCCCACGAGTCAGAAAAAGTGGTTAAAGGAAAGTTTTCTCGGACGGACAACTAGTTACTCGTTGAATAGGTGACTAAAGTATTTTTTTAAATTAAACTGCTTTCATTTATTTCTAGTCATTTCATCGTGTTAAATCAAATAAAACATCAAGCTAAATGACATTTAATGTCCCGGGTCGAGCTACAAAGCTACAAAAGTCTATTACAAACAACATTTTAGAGTGCAGCTCGTATTTTATGATCGCTAATGCAAACGAAAAACAGTAAAAAAAATTGAGGGTTAAATTTGTTTTACTCGATTAGCATGAAGTTGATTTTTTACAAAAAATGAACGCCTCGTGGACGACCTTGCCTGTACTTTGTTCAAATGAGTTCAATCACAAAACATTGTCGATGATATTATTGTTAAATTTTGATTCAAAATGCTACTTTGATTAGGTCTGACTATTGCAGAAATACAACTACGATGCTTTCCCACACGGTAATGGTATTAATGATTGGGACAAGACGGATCCCGCGTAATGGATATTTTATGAACTAAAGAAAATTCACAAAAAGGAAATTTTAAATCAATCTTATCCTTTTGTTTAATATTTCTACGAACTAAAAATGCAATTTTCGTATAATAAAATGTCAAATGTTTATTTCATAAATTATACAAATATTATAATTAGTAGTAATTTGAATTTTGCAACAAATTACAATATTGCGTAACATATTATAAGGCTAGTTCTAACCAAACTGCAAGCATAAAGCTGAATACTTTATGCGTATAAACCAATTAAACACACATTGCATTAGCGAATTATTTTATAAGTTGTTAATCCGTCAAAAGATTAGGGTCGCAAAAATACCTCGATGGAAACATAGTGTTAGAACGAAATGACATTTTAACTATTCATCAGTTATAAACCTGGTTTTCAAAGCCATTTTCAAACCGATGCAAATATTCAACTCAAATCGGGTATTAAATGGTTTCAAAATAACCAGTAAATTTTCTTGTATTTGAAAACCATATAACTGTTACTAGTAACAGAAAAGTTTTATACAAACTAATTTGAAACGTTCAATTTATACGAAATCGAAATCACTATAGAACTGTTTTAAAAACACTAGTTACATAAACTCTTAAACAAAAGCTCGTCCCTTTTTTCTTAAATTTTACACGTCGGTCCGTAAGTCTCAAGACTAACCACCAAAATACCTTTATTTTTGCAAAATTCGACTTTTCATCACCACAGTTTTCTTCAAGTCATACATTCATTCCAACGCTTCTTTAACATTTCGATAAATTTTTTCTAGAACGATTTATTTTTCGTCTCCAAATAGACGGTTTCGGCAAATCTCCTTGGATGAGGAAGCAATTTGTGTAAATTCGCCGTCGTAGCCAATGTCTTGTGATACGGTGCATTATCTTGGTGAAAGAGCACTTTTTTTGCATTTGGGACCTTTCCGCAATTTCTTCTTTCAAATGCACCAATAACTCCAACTTAGTCGACGAATAAAATACCTTGTGCATCTCAAAATACGGAGGCCAAAACTTTACTGGCCGTCATTTACGTTTCTGGCCGCTTCGGACGAATTTCACCTACTGTCCACTCAGCAGAGTGGAAATCAAAATGATGTTGTATAGTTCTTTCTGTTCTCTGGAATAACTGCCTAATTCGGACGATGAGAACGTTCAACATTATCTGTATTTGTACGGCCAGGTTTAGACTCAGCAAACCAACCCCTATAATAGCGGTATTTGTCCCATCAGTGTTCTCGATTGAAGGTCATTTCAAGGTTGGCAAATCCTGGGACGATATATATATATATATATATATATATATATATATATATATATATATATTAAAAATCGATTCAAATTTCGTTTCCATCCGTAGGCTGTTGAATAAACCAAGAATCTATGGTTACATAGCGGGTTTTATATCGGCATATTCAATCCCATCTACCTCTGTTTGACAAAGAAACTTTTATAATTATTTTGATGAAACGGTATACATTCATAAATTCCGATCATATAACTATTATAGAATTAGCATCAATTAGCGCTAAACGATTGAAAAAATGGGTGTAAAGTGCCTAAATAAATGCCTAAATTTGAATTCGTGACTAAATAAAAACACAGTTCACATAAGTTAATAAGCTAATACATTGTAATTAACCATCTGCGTGCGACAAGTGTGCAGTGCGACCTATAAACCGGGTAACAATTACATGAAAAAATATTTCACCTTCGTCAACGTATTACTTTATCACCGTTGGTGTATAATTAAACGCTAGTCGACACCGTCGAATCTCATTAACAATTTGTTTAAATTTCGTAATATTTAATTTAATTGCATTTGGCATGTACATAAACATACAATTGTAAAAATTTAATTACAGCAAATAAAATTAATTATTACTCGTATCTTGAGAGTTGAATAGTTGTGAATGTTTCGAAGCGAATTTTTTATCTTTGATATCGTCGATCAGATTACGACCATTTTTGGTGATGTAGTGTTAATTACCGGTTTATGTATGTTTAACGAGGTAATTCTGTTCATTTTATGATTTACGTATTAAATGCATATATTTGGTCAAATCAATATAACAATTATTATTAAATGCGGTGTAATACACATATTATGTAAGCGTATGTTGTAATAATGTAAGGGTATGATCTAAATAAGTTGATTTTTCGTTGTGTATATCTTACATGATTGACGTGTTCATTGATTCTGGAATTTTAAGTGTCTTGGAACGTGTTGATGTCCTCACTTACCTGAAAGTAAAATAAAAAAATATGGTATGCGTTAGACAGGTGAAATTAAATCGATTTCTTTTATATGATTTCATTTATGTTTGTTATAAATAATGTTTGTTAATAAAAATTAAATGGCTGTGGTATGTCGCTCTAATCTGTGTTATTAAAGCGATCAGGGCATGGATAGGAAGGACTAAATAAAAATCAACACAGCTAATCACATACTCACACACACAATATATACATTTAGATTTCTTATGCATATATAAAATAAAATGCTTAATTGATAAAAAAAAATAAAAATGTAAAATTCAATTTTGCACATCATGTTTCTAGTAAATAGGTATTAGAGAAACGAAGCGAACATAACAATTTCAACTTTAGACTTATTTTTTTTATTGTGTTAGCGAAAATAACCAAGAAGTTTTCAAAATAAATGCTTATATATATAAGTCTAGGTGTTCAAAATAGTTTTTATCAAAGCTCCATATCTCTTCGCAAGAACTTGTCTTACCCCGGAAACAATTGGTCTCAATAAAATTCGTTTCAGATATTTTATATGCTAATCTAAACGACTCATTAAATCTGAATAAAGCAAATATTCACTCAGTTTTACACTTATTGCCAACCAATAAAAGATTTCTCTTACTTAAGACTATTTTGCGATTCTACACGTACTCATAATTAATAGATTCTCTTAAAAAACCTCTTAGCTAGGACTCACCTCTAATTAAATAAGTCACCTCGCGAGGAAACTTATTTCAATAAGTACGTCTACACAGAAATGTCTCCAAAATTGTGTCTTGACTGAGTCCTCTTATGTATATTTTGCTTTATGACATGCAATTTTTATTTTCAAATCTAGTGACAGAATTTTTTTTGTCTTCCATATAATAGAAATTGTGTTTCGTTTTTTGTTATTAGACTTATTCAAATAAGTTAATAAGTTTGTAATAAGTCGGTGTTTGGAAAACACCCTAAAACAAAATTAACGATGCGATTCTGACCTTGATATTGTTAAGAGTATCATAGCTATGAGACATTTTGGTAAGTGTTTTTTTAAAGAGAATCTCTTAATCTCTCTACAACGAAATGTCTCCAAAATGTGTCTTAACTAAGTGTGAGCATAGAGCAAAATATACAAAATCGTGTAATTTTTTTTCTGTTCCGTGGTTAATCTATTTTACTATTGGCAATCTGTATAAGCCCTAACAAGAACAATGAAGTATAAAATAACTATGCCGATATGTTTATAAGATACGTATATATGGTTAAATATAGAAAAAAATTAAATTTGTATATATAAACATATCAAAACTATAAATAAGATTAGCCTCGGAAGAGGAATTGGCTTATAAAATTTGCACTACATGATTCCTCTTATATATTTATTCCTCCATGGTAGTGAGTAATTTTTGGGTGTGAGTCCTTGTTAAACACTCCTTGTTTTTGACATTTTACTCCCAAAAACTCGAAGCGAAGGATTTTTCGCCCAAAAACACGTATAAAACACGGGTGGTTTAACGAGGAGTTTGACCCCAAGATGATCAATTTAGAAAATTTAAAGCGAAAATGAAGAAAGCATTTATTTTTCATAACAATTCCTTGCCGTCCCGTTCTTTTATCGATATGGGATTAAACTAATCGAGAGACCATTTAAGGCGTGCTATATTAGACCTCTACGTGGTTTGATAGGATACCACAAGTTCTATCTAGATGTTAGCCCCAACATTTAAATCAAGAAAAACTTGCTTTTTATATATTATTAAGATATAGGATTAATTAGTGTTGAATCATTCTGGCTATAGATGAAATCCAATGAGATTCATCCTTGTTATACTTGTCTTCAAAAAATGTCTCTAAACGAATTGCGATTCAAATGTTTTGAATTGTCTCAAAAATTCTAAACATTAAATACTTTTCATACTGCCAAAGTAAAAAATAATAATTTTATAGAGTTGTTGTATTCGTAGTTTGTTTTGTACCAGTTAGTTGTACGAGGAGTATATTGAAATACGTATTTCTATGTCAATTTGCTCGTTCGGAATAATTATTTTTACAGTGAATTGCCCGTAGTGTAATTGGTTTCACGGTAAGTTGCGCGTGGTGTTTTATTGTAGAGTAAGAATCAGCCACTATGATCTAATGAAATTAACCCAATGTGAAGATATTAATACGACAAATTGAAAAACACTCGCTTCAATCCGAACCTTTACTAGAACGGACTGTGGAGGCGAATGCATATGAATGCTTGAGAATTTTTTGCATTTTTACATTTTAAGCTCAGTTGCCTAATCATAAGTCCTAAACACTCTAATATTTCAATTTCATCATACTTAAAATGTTTTCGGGTTCTATCCCAGTTTTCCCAATAAATGTTGGAAAATAGTGCAAGTGACTTATAAATTATACCAATCAACGCAAATACCCTAAAATCTCAATTTGATCCAAATTAATGTGATTTTGATTTTGATTCGACCTACTCATCGTAATAGTTATTTTGATATTTGGTTTCTAGCTTTTCTGGGAGAATTTAAATCTTGTACAAGTGACTTGTAGAGTATAAAAACCCAAATGGCTGTCCTAACACCCTAAAATCCATTTTGTTCAAAATTATAGTTCAATTTTGTTCAAAAACCGCAAATACGGATAACCCTTCAATCCCAATTCTATCACGATAAGGTTTTTTTTAAAAATAAGATAGAACTAAATTGCATTTCAATATTTGTCCTATTTTGGTCCGGCATAATAGGTGTTTTCCGGGAGCTTCAGATTTTTTTTTGTACAAAATAACTTGGTCTAATAATTTATTTTGTAATTACATATATCGCGACTTTCTACAAACACATCTATACAGTTTTTGATTTTTGGGATTTAGGGAAAATTTTAGCTAGCTTTAAACATAAATTATTCGCGTGCATAATAATGGCTGTTATTTAACGACCATGAATTTACCGATTTTGAACAATGTTGTTGTTCGAATTTAATTACCGAATAAAGCCGGGGACACATAATAAGAGTAGTTTTGTTCCGGCCTTTAAAGCCTTTTTTTTGTATGAAAAATGTAAGCTTAAGCTCGGTCTTCATTTAAACAATTTTGTCACGTCACAGCAATGTCATATCAACATTTTATTTTTACACTCATGACAAAATGATTGTAAAATCACTTTATGCTCATTATTTTTTTTCTAATCCATGCAATCTTTTTTGGGGCCGAAGCACTACCTGCTCTTTTGCGGTTTATTTTTCCCGTCTTACTTTACGCAATTTCGGCCAACTCGAAGACGTACGGCTATAGGACCGATTTAAGTTACCATCTGCACATTGCATAGCTCCATGCCAGCCTATAGTACTGGATATGGAAGATGGGTCGGCCCATGAGTTTTTCACGCCGATAGAGGTCGTAGTTGTGTTCCTTTTATTATTTTGTTTAATTGAGAGTAAAATACAATTTTCTACTCATTTTGTCACAGGGTCATGACACAAACATCAGCAATTTTCATAAATTTTCACTTTATCAGGTGTATTGTGCATGAGCAGATTTAACACAAATACATTTTGTCATGACATTTTAGTCTAGACCATAAGTCACCCATGCAATAAAAAATTTGTATTAAAAAGGTCCAGGCATTAACTCATATTTGCGAACAATTGCGTCCTTTTATTTTGATATATGAAATTTTTTCTAGTATTATTGTCTTAAATGGATAATATTTCAGAAAAGGCTACTAGATAAAATTGCAAAAAAAAATTTAAAGGAATGATTTATTTGTTAGTTTTGAACTAATTAAAGTTAGTTAGTATTGAACTAATTAAGAAACAAAAGTACTAAGAAAATTTTATACGATACCATAGACTGAGACAAATTTAATTTTTGTGAATATTAAAAACAAAACTCATAAAGCGAATTCTCTGAGTACTAAAACAATCATCTACTCAACATCACGATAGGAAACTATCTAAATCAAATCCTATCAAAACTATCTATTGATCCCTATCAATAAACAATCAATTGATTTTTTCTAAAAACATTATAATGCCTGAATTAGCAACGCAAATAGCAAAAGC